>JBBBDQ010001892.1:235000-462500 GCA_037127315.1 Ascarosepion bandense
CTCACCGGCGTAATGTAGCTTCCCTCTGCCTCTTCTACAAAAGTTTTCACGGCTTCTTCTCCGATAAACTTAGCACACTGGTGCCCCCTGTGTATGAATTTACTCGAGCTACTAAACTAGCAACTAGGTCTCACCCTTTTACAGTGAAACTAATAAAATATAACTGCAACTTCTACTCCAACAGCTTCTTTGCTCGCACTTCCCACCTGTGGAATTCCCTTCCATATACTTGCTTCCCCGACAGCTACAATCTCCAAAAGTTTAAATGTAAAATCAATAGTCATCTCTTATCTCACTCACTCCCATCCTTTCTCTCATGCTTTTTATCCGTCCACTCCACTCTCATCACACCAGTATTCTTATTCCTTTACCCACTTCCTGGCACTCCCTATAACCTATCACTCTTTCTCATCACTTTCCTCCTATGTAACCCCTGCGCCCCAGTGGCAGTAAAACTGCCTTGTTTAGAGTGAAATGATGATATATATATATATATATATATATATATATATATATATATATATATATATATATATTGATTGATTGATTGATTGTCTAATAGTTTTTGGTCATAGTAGGGTTAGACTAGTACACATTTGTATTAAAAAGTGTTTGATACAATTATATTGTAGAACTTTTGAATATTTCCCATTTTTAAACGAGTTATTTCGTTACCCAGGTTTCTACCATAAGTAGTGTCTTCAATCACCTGGGGACACCACTCATGGTAGAAACCTGTGTAGCAAAATAACTCGTTTAAAAATGGAATATATATATATATATATATATATATATATATATATGATGCGTGTGTATATATATATATATCTGTGTGTGTGTGTGGGGGGGGGGGGTGCGTGCGCGTGTATGTGTCCTTGATTTCATGCAACTAAACCTGTATGGCTGAGCGATTGTTTTGATTAGCAGCATATCAACCTCGAAATGTTAGTTAATGCTTGAATCTAAATATGTTATAAGAAATTAAATTTATTTATTCATTTTAGATAATAATGGTAATTATTAGATACAAGTCTTATTAATTAACCCATAGCTGAGATGAGAGAAGGTAGATCTATACCTTTCCCAAAGTTATATGCGCGTGACTATAACGACCCAACAGGAATTAGAACTCTCTCTCTCTCTCTCTGTGTGCGTGCGTGCGTGTGTGTGTGTGTGTGTGTGTGTGTGTGTGTGTGGACCTGAAGATTTTTATATATCTAAACTTATTTATGAATAGAACTTTGTCTGTGTGTGTGTCTGTGTGTGTGTGTCCGTTACCTATAGACTCCGAAACAGCTGAACCGATTTTCTTGAAAATTTACACAGTTCTACTATAAGCGCCTGCGAGTGTTCTTAGCTAGGTTTTGTAGAGAGGTACCCCCGATAAATATCGAAAATCGAATAATCGAAAAAATCGGGTTATAGAAGGAGTGGTCACTCATAGACAAAGACATAAGAAACGATATTCAGAAGTTTCAAGGTTGCAGTTCTTACAATAGTGCAGAAAATTTGATATCGATACCAGGAAATCAAAATTTAACTTACATCCGTTCATTTTTCTTTCAGTCTACGGTTTCGCTTTAACTGGAAACAACTATTGCTTTTTAGTCTTTCGTGCCAACGTCCAAAGTGTCTGAGCTCCAGGACCATGGATTAGTTTTAAAGCTTTCATTACACCCGAGCAACGCCGGGCTATACTGCTAGAAAGCAGTAAGTGTGAGTGTGTGGGTGAATGCTTGACAAGTTTCATTTTCATCTATATGTGTGTGTGCTTGAATGCGTTCACGTGTGCGCATGTGTGTCTGTGTATGCATGAATGTACCTGAAAAGTTTTTGAGTTCATGGTGATTTAATGAATATGTTTAGCAAGCTCAATGACTATATGTGTATGTGCGTTTGTATTCGTATATCTGTATGTTGTGTGTGTGCTAGAATGTCTTCAGGTATGTCTTTATGCGATGCAAAGTACTCTACATTAATTGCAAACAATCCGAACGTCATAAACTTTTTGATACGGGTGCTCAGAAATGAAAATATTTCCTCAAATCATTACACTTTTTTTTTCTTCAGGGCGTTATTCATAATTTTTCACAGACCCAAAAATTACTCCTTACCTCATAGTAAAAATAAACATCAAAAGCTTTCTTATTTTTATTTATTATTTATTCATCTCTGACAACAAAAACACCGCTTAATCTCTATGAGCCTTTTATGGTCTAAAACGACCATTTTGTTTCTTAGATCTTTACAAATAATGGAATCGAAAAAGACCGAGGCGGAACGAAACAAAAAAATATCAGCGGACCGAATGTTAAAGATTTCTTTTGCTTCGTGACAACAAAATTTTCAACGCTTTATAATTCGTAATCAATACTAAGAAAGAATATGGCTAAGGAAGATGAAAAGAGAATGAGTGACGAAAAGGCTTAAGTTACAGAGACAGTACAATAGATAGATAGATAGATAGATAGATAGATAAATAGATAGATAGATAGATAGATAGATAGATAGATAATGAACAGTCTAAGATAGATAGATAGATAGATAGATAGATAGATAGATAGATAGATAGATAGATAGATAGATAATGAACAGTCTAAGATAGATAGATAGATAGATAGATAGATAGATAGATAGATAGATAGATAGATAATGAACAGTCTAAGATAGATAGATAGATAGATAGATAGATAGATAGATAGATAGATAATGAACAGTCTAAGATAGATAGATAGATAGATAGATAGATAGATAGATAGATAGATAGATAGATAATGAACAGCTCTAAGATAGATAGATAGATAGATAGATAGATAGATAGATAGATAGATAGATAGATAGATAGATAATGAACAGTCTAAGATAGATAGATAGATAGATAGATAGATAGATAGATAGATAGATAGATAGATAGATAATGAACAGTCTAAGATAGATAGATAGATAGATAGATAGATAGATAGATAGATATGATAGATAAGATAGAACTAGATAGATAGATAGATAGATAGATAGATAGATAGATAGATAGATAGATAGATAATGAACAGTCGATAGATAGATAGATAGATAGATAGATAGATAGATAGATAGATAGATAGATAGATAAGTGCCATACGTGATACACACTTGGGTCATCGAAAGGGGCATGACTGACTGGGCAAAAGATTTTCCCTTAATAGGTTGCCATTACTTTCTACGGTAGACTGGTTATCAGCTAAAGCAATACAACCCAATAAGTCCTGCTATTTAACCCATAACTTGAGGGGGATTTGCGCGTAAGTGAATCCAACGAATCTGGAATTCGAACTCGGTTCTCCGAGTTTTGGCATTCTCCGAAAGACCATAATTAAGTCCTTTGTCTTTAAGCTGTTTCAGACAAGGTTATGTTTATGCTTCTCCCAAATAATCCAGCCACAGTAGTGTCGTCCGCAAACTTAATGATCGTGTTGGTGGAATGTATTTAAATAATTTCCCCCACCCCCAACAAGACCATAAAACCACTAAGACGCAAGGTGTTACTGAGTGTGAAACAATATGGCAAAAAACTCATTATTAAGAAGAGTGAAGGCTAAAAGAACTGGAATTTAGATTTATTCTAATGAACTTTCCGCTATCATACCTGGACTTTATTAATTGTTATAGTGGAACATCCTGCCATCCCCGAGAATAGAATGCTCTACTTGCGTGGGATGGCTAGTAAATACAAAAGGTCTTAGGCATTCGCCTGACTGATCTGTGACACTGTCGGCACTCTGCTTCGGGTAGAGGGCGCTCTCTGCTTCCGAGCAGAGAGCACAAACCCAGTCGTGGTTCCGCCGAAGGGTAGAACCACGACTGGGGAAAAATAGACAGACATTTTTTGGCCCGGCTATATAGCCGGGAATACCCACTATAAAATGACCATGTGTCACATCTGGCCTTGCGTGGGAAGGCTAGTAAAAACAGAAAGGTCTTAGGCATTCGCCTGACTGCTCTATGACACTGTCGGCTCTCTGCTTCCGAGCAGAGAGCACAAACCCAGTCGTGGTTCCGCCGAAGGGTAGAACCACGACTGGGGAAAAATAGACAGACATTTTTTGGCCCGGCTATATGGCCGGGAATACCCACTATAAAATGACCATGTGTCACATCTGGCCTTGCGTGGGAAGGCTAGTAAATACGGAAAAAGGTCTTAGGCGAAGGCATTCACTCTTCGATAGTCGATTCCGCTCCAACCCGTGGCTTGCTTATATATGTATTATTGTTAATTGTACCTTAGTACAATAAATCTGTATTTCTTATTCCTTGTGAGGAGTTCCATTCTTCAACTGATCTTTTTATACTGTATTCCTTTTCGGGATATATCATTAATTTAAGCGAAGTACTAGATTGGTGACAAGGTCTCATCATTTTACAGTTAAATGTCTTGCGCTTTATGTAACTGTAAGTTACGGAGGCACGGATAGCAGTTTTAGATAGCGGCTCGGACTGTGGAATCGGAGTACAGGGTTCGAATTCCAGTAAAATTCAGTTGCGTGGGAAAGGTATGAATCCATATCTTCTCCCTCCCAGCTATGGGTAAATAACAGAACAGACTGGATTCCATAGCCTTGGTTAGCTGCCAGTCTACCGTAGTAAGAACTGGCAACATACTGAGAAAAAATCTCCATACTACATGCTGTTGTGGACCGCTGTGGAGCCCCCACCCCCACCCACCCAGCCTCTTTAAACTTCTAGGGAAGAAGTCGAACCAACTGTCACAGACAAACCGTAAGTTCTATGTTTGCAGTTTCTTTTATCGGACTTCTCGTTTAGAGAACTCTCATCCGGTTTCTTGCTTCCCAGACAACTTTTCTTCAAAACTTTTCTCTTTTGTAGACTATATGAACTGAACCAGATTGGTGGCAATGTTTTATCAAATTTATTCAGTTGAAATGGTTAAATCTAACCGTAGGTTTTATGCTAACAGTTCCTTTTCTTGTACTTCTCGCTAGTGGAACTCACTTCCGGCTTCTTGCTTCCCAGTTGACTTTATTCTTCTAAAATTCAAATGCAATATCAATCTCGATGTACTCACCTTCTGATTACTCTTCCATTATTCTCGTTTCTTGGTAATGTTTCTGATTTATAATTCTACCGCACCCAAGTGTCTTAGGGGCTTTAATACCTTGCTTGTGGTGAAATCGTTTAAAAATATGGCTATTTCAATCAGCTATAGTGAAATGGATGGTTGGTTAGGTAATAGCAAATCGTCTGCTTAAAATTTAAAACTTTGGTAGATAGATAATTCTCTTGTCAAACGTTTCTCAACAGAGCTTACTAATCAACCCTAAAAGGTAACCAGGTGAGCCCCAAGTGATCAGAAAGTAATTAATGAATTATTTTTATATTTAAAAAGTCTGTTTTTCAAAAAAGCTTGAGACCTATAGGACATGGATCTCATGTCTAATTCAAGTCTTTGCCATTTTAAATTTTAAACTAGATGTTGAATTCCCTATTCTTTGAGAAAGTGTGAATAACCCTTTTCCTTTCACTTTCCTGAAGGGATTTAAATCAGTCATTCCTGGCCTCCCTAAAGTATCGTCAAAATAGTCAAATGTAATTGCTACTTCTATTTTAATAGTTTCTTTTCTCGCACTTCCTGCCCGTGGAACTCCCTTGCGTATAATTGCTGCAGAAGTTTAAACACAACGACAATTGCCATCTTCTACCTCCCCAAATTCCATCAACCTCCCATCCTTTCATCGTCATCCCCTGTAGCCAGTTATCTCTCTCTCTCTCTCTCTCTCTACATATATGTATATTTATATTTAGTGTATCGAGGCAGCAAATAATTTTCTAAACATATACTGTTAAATATAAGAGACAATAAATGTTTTTTATGTTTTATCATGAGCCGTTCAAAACATCGTATTTTGGCTTTAATTTCAGTTGAAAATAAAGACAAAAGTTCTCCAACATTTGGATAATTTTTTATTAATTTGGTTCTAAGCTTTCGGCTCCCATGAGCCATCTTCAGAGAGGTTATTAAGACGTAACACAATAACATCTACCAAATTGCCGGTGATGGTGGATGTTATTTTGTTACCGTCTTTATAACCTCTCTGAAGATGGCTCATGTGGGCCGAAAACTTAGAACCATCATAATAAAAAATATCCAAATGTTGGACATTTTTTGTCTTTATTTTCACCTGAAATGAAAGCCAAAATACGACGTTTAGAACAGCTCATGATTAAACATAATAGATATTCATTGTCTCTTATATTTAACAGTATATGTTTAGAAAAAAAAAAAAATATATATATATATGTGTGTGTGTGTGTGTGTGTGTGTGTGTTACCTCATGCGCACCAGTGGCAGCCCTACCTTTTTAGGGGTAAAATGATTTAAAAACATTAATTTTAAAAAATCCTTTTAAATGAAAGCTCTACCGCTAATCGGCCCGGTGAATGCTAAACCAAATTTTCATATTTTCAAATTTCATGACTAATTTTTCACTGATTAAAACTTAAAAGTGTGTCCAAGGACTTAATTATTTTACAAGTGCGTCGTGACGTAAAAAGAAAGAAAATAGAAAGAAAACTGTTCTAGTCAGTAAGGAAGTACCCCATCTTAACATCCGGGGTATGTGCCCATGGCGATGCTACAAAACCATTGAAGAGAATTTAAGAGAATTACGGAATTGACCCATCCACTGCGGTGTAGAATGTAAGATCTCGACTGAAGTTTAATAAAGATCAAAGACGTACTTATATATAATTTCTGTAACGTTGTCTTAAATCATTTTATTTTTACAAAGGTATTTAATAAAATAAAGATAATGATCAAAGACGTACTTATATATAATTTCTGTAACGTTGTCTTAAATCATTTTATTTTTACAAAGGTATTTAATAAAATAAAGATAATGATCAAAGACGTACTTATATATAATTTCTGTAACGTTGTCTTAAATCATTTTATTTTTACAAAGGTATTTAATAAAATAAAGATAATGATCAAAGACGTATTTATATATAATTTCTGTAACGTTGTCTTAAATCATTTTATTTTTACAAAGGTATTTAATAAAATAAAGATAATGATCAAAGACGTACTTATATATAATTTCTGTAACGTTGTCTTAAATCATTTTATTTTTACAAAGGTATTTAATAAAATAAAGATAATGATCAAAGACGTACTTCTATATAATTTCTGTAACGTTGTCTTAAATCATTTTATTTTTACAAAGGTATTTAATAAAATAAAGATAATGATCAAAGACGTACTTATATATAATTTCTGTAACGTTGTCTTAAATCATTTTATTTTTACAAAGGTATTTAATAAAATAAAGATAATGATCAAAGACGAACTTATATATAATTTCTGTAACGTTGTCTTAAATCATTTTATTTTTACAAAGGTATTTAATAAAATAAAGATAATGATCAAAGACGAACTTATATATAATTTCTGTAACGTTGTCTTAAATCATTTTATTTTTACAAAGGTATTTAATAAAATAAAGATAATGATCAAAGACGTACTTATATATAATTTCTGTAACGTTGTCTTAAATCATTTTATTTTTACAAAGGTATTTAATAAAATAAAGATAATGATCAAAGACGTACTTATATATAATTTCTGTAACGTTGTCTTAAATCATTTTATTTTTACAAAGGTATTTAATAAAATAAAGATAATGATCAAAGACGTACATATATAATTTCTGTAACGTTGTCTTAAATCCTTTTATTTTTACAAAGGTATTTAATAAAATAAAGATAATGATCAAAGACGTACTATATAATTTCGTAACGTTGTCTTAAATCATTTTATTTTTACAAAGGTATTTAATAAAATAAAGATAATGATCAAAGACGTACTTATATATAATTTCTGTAACGTTGTCTTAAATCATTTTATTTTTACAAAGGTATTTAATAAAATAAAGATAATGATCAAAGACGTACTTATATATAATTTCTGTAACGTTGTCTTAAATCATTTTATTTTTACAAAGGTATTTAATAAAATAAAGATAATGATCAAAGACGTACTTGTATATAATTTCTGTAACGTTGTCTTAAATCCTTTTATTTTTACAAAGGTATTTAATAAAATAAAGATAATGATCAAAGAAACGTACTATATAATTTCTGTAACGTTGTCTTAAATCATTTTATTTTTACAAAGGTATTTAATAAAATAAAGATAATGATCAAAGACGTACTTATATATAATTTCTGTAACGTTGTCTTAAATCATTTTATTTTTACAAAGGTATTTAATAAAATAAAGATAATGATCAAAGACGTACTTATATATAATTTCTGTAACGTTGTCTTAAATCATTTTATTTTTACAAAGGTATTTAATAAAATAAAGATAATGATCAAAGACGAACTTATATATAATTTCTGTAACGTTGTCTTAAATCATTTTATTTTTACAAAGGTATTTAATAAAATAAAAAAATAGGATCCCAGAATGTGAAAAGTATTTACCCCTCTGGGGCGAGTTGTGACACAAGGTCGGTTTTTAATGTGGGGATCCGAGTGCATACATTCGGGCTAAGGGACAAAATTTATCCAGCCCTCGAATACGCGATGACTATGTACTAACCTTGCCTTAGTATGTCTAAGGTGGTCTGGATTGGTCTTGGCTGGTCATACATACTCGTCAAGTATTCACCCCTTCTCAGGAGTGAGTTTTGACAGAAGGTCTGTTTTTAATGTGGTGACCCGAGTGCGTACACTCAGGCCGGGGTACAAAATTTACCCAGCCCCCGCATACGCGATAACTGGGTATGAAGCTTGTCTTAGCATGTCTACATTTGTCTTAATTGGTCTTCAGTCAGTTAAGTACCATACGTGGTACAAGCTTTGGGCGATCATGTCTCGAAAGGGACATGACTGACTGGGTGGAAGATTATCCCGCAGTAGGTTGCCATTGCTTTCTGCGTTAGACTGGTTGTCAGCTAAGGCTATAGAACCTGTTATGTCGTGAGTAAGAATAAATAACTCAACAACAGGAATAGGTTAATTGTTGTATTCCGTGAAAATAGTATTTACAAAGGTTATTAGTATCCAATACAAGAATAAAGGTTAATCGTCTCAACCGTCGTAAGACGTAGTATGAACAATGGGTACTTCCGGGTCGTCACCGGAAGTCTACGACTGGCTTGTCGATCGGCTGCTCGGCACACTCCCTTATGTAGATGCCACCATTACTTTACATAGTAATGGAATAGTCCATTATAGCCGAATAGGCGCGGGCGTCCCAACAATAACCAAATCTATCCTATTATTTGTTGTAGTGACTTGCCACGGCAACCCAAACGGGCCAGAGTCGGGTGTATGTTTAGTAAGGGAGTGTGGCGACGGCGAATTGGCAAGTGTTTGTCAGATGGAGAATCGGACAGCACTTCGTTGTAAACAGAATTGGTGTCGCTTCTAGCAGTTTATATTTACTGTGCTGAGCGTTCATTTACTGAGTGGTAGCCAGGTCGAGTGCATAAAACGGGGTATGCTCATTTTGAGGTGGGGGCCGTCGTTGTTATTCGAGCCGTCGTTGTTATTCGAGCCGTCGTTTGCGTGAGAATAGCATTTCGGAGATCAAGACAAGACATGTGAATTTGGCATGCCTGTTTGGAATACTTTTCTGTGGTTGCTTTTTACCAACACAATTTTTTTCTTCCTCTTTTTGCAACATTATTTAACCCATAACTGGAGGGAAAAAACAGATTGCTACCTTTCCCAAGACAATTTGTGCGTGAGTGAATGCAAGGAATTCAACTGGAATTCGAACTCAGCACCCCAATTTGTCGTTCCGAGTTGATTTCCACTGCACCACAACGCACATCCCAAATATGGCAATAGTATTCAATACACGGACGAATGGTAGATTTATAAATGTGCAAAATCACTTCTGAAGTGATCATTTGAGAAAGGGTGAGGCCAAGGAGGCGAAATGTGTTGCTCCCCCTAGGAGGCTAGTGTCATCCATTCTGATGGTAGGCAGAAAAGTTTCTCGGCAGGGTTAACGTAGAGCAGCTTCATTTTGGGAGGCATTCAAATTTACGAGCCATTTCCTATCCCTCCCATTCAATGACAGATTAGAGGTCGTTTTGAAGGGCAGTCAGGTTTACGTTCTCAGCCTTGGCAGATCGCTTACTGAGACAGGAGTAAATGGTGAGCTGATGATGGATGAAAAGCTCAACGGCAAGGATTTGAAGATAACAACAACAAAGATAGGAATAATTTAAATAGTTGTTCTTGTTTTAAAACTAGCAGCATAGCAGTATAGCCCGGTGTTGCTCGGGTGTAATGAAAGCTTTAAAACTAATCCATGGTCATGGAGCTCAGACTCAGCCTAAAGAATATTTGAAATAATAAAATAATTGCCACAATTTCCAAACGCACCTAGTATATATATATATATATATATATATATATATATATATATACACTAGTAGTATAGCCCAGCGTTGCTCGGGTGTAATGAAAGCTTTAAAACTAATCCAGGGTCGTGGAGCTCAGACACTTTGAACGTTAGCACGAAAGACTAAAAAGCAATAGTTGTTTCTAGTTAAAGCGAAACCGTAGACTGAAAGAAAAATGAATGGATGTAAGTCAAATTTTGATTTCCTGCTATCGATATCAAATAAGTATTTTTCGTCGTAAACCAAATTTTGAAGGCTAAATAAGTCCTCTGAGTAAATGGTATCATGGCTGAGACTAAGAACTACAATTATACCTACTTAGAGCTAAACCCGAAGCAAAAACTAAAATAAAAGGGCTGAAAAAATACAGACATACAGGCAGATAAACAAACACACACACAAACATCTTGCTGTTATATATATATATTATCGATTTTCTGCACTACTGTAAGAACTGCAACCTTGAAACTTCTGAATATTGTTTCTTATGTCTTTGTCTATGAGTGTATCAAATTTTATTAAAATCGAACCACTCCTTCTATAACCTGATTTTTTTCGATTATCGATTTTCGATATTTATCGGGGGTACCTGGACACAAAACCTAGCTAAGAACACTCGCAGGCGCTTATAGTACAACTGTGTAAATTTTCAAGAAAATCGGTTCAGCCGTTTCGGAGTCTATAGGTAACGGACACACACACAGACAGACACACACACACAGAGACAAAGTTCCATTTATAAATAAGTTTAGATAAATGCTGTGGAATGTCTATCCCCTTAAGACATTAGTTTATCTGCAATCATGCCTAAATTGACTTGGGCTTAGACCTTTTCTGAAACAATGACAAGTGCTGCAGACTAAAGTAATACCTGCAGAAATTAATGTCCTTTATCTTCTTGACACCATTTCGAATTAATTAAATTTCTTGCAAATAAACTGATAGGCGTTCCGTGATTGTAGTTGACCTCGAATGCTTGGCCGGAATTTCAGGTCTCAGCTTTTCTCAAACGCCATTAGTCTATTTTTTCTCATTTTTATTTTTGTTCCACCAATAAAAGCTCAAGAGCCACTCAAAGTAAAGAGTTACTATATTAGGATGTTACATGGAGCTAAGAAGAGATAGCAAGAGTTGCATCTTACGAGGATATTGAAATAAATAAAAGTTGACTTCCTCTATGGAGCCCGCTCCACACTGCAGCAGTTCTGGGAGAGAAACTGCCTGAGTGGTACTTCTTCTTCACTAATGGAATACAAAGGGAATGAGGATGAGTCGTCTCAATGTACGTGGACTGGTTGGTAGGAACCGGGAATGTTTGAACTGGTGGAACCAAGAAATGTAGCTCACCCGAAGAGCTGCTATATCGTCTGTGGGAAATAAGTTGTCAAGGGGGAAATATTTAATATTTAATCATCCACAAGGCCGCGGAAACGTTTTGAACTCGGTGACGGTTAGAAAGTTAGTATTGGGCAAATTAGCAATATACCATTTTGTTGTCTGATTTGTCTCTTTGTCTATCTCTAACATTCATTCTCTCAACCTCTATCTCCTCTCTGTCTTTTTCCCTCTTTCTCTTTCTTTTTCTCTCTAGCTCTCTCTCTCTCTCTCTCTCTCTCTCTCTCACACACACACACACACACACACACTCTCTCTCTCTCTCTCTATATATATATATATATATATTTTAATCATTTCACCCCAAGCAAGGTATTCCACTGCCACTATTGTGCAGGGGGTTACATAGGGGAAGGTGGTGAGAAAGAGTGGTTAGATATAGGAAATATCAGAAGGAGGGTGATAGACAGGTAAGGATGTAGATGGGAAGAGTGTTTGCGAGAATAGATGTGAGTTAGTGTGTTAGAAGGTGTCTATTGAACTTACATTTAAACTCCTGGAGATTGTAGCTGTCGGGGTAGCAAATGTTTATTAGAGTAGATAGACTAAACTGTCGCCCGGTTCACACTCCACCCACGTCTATTGAACAGGTGAAGAGGCTCATCCCTTGTTTCCTGTTTAGGATGCGGTTTCCGGCTTTCTCTTTTCCAATCTTCTCACTTTTTTTTTTCAATTGGAGTAGATAGACTAAACTATCGCCCGGTTCACACTCCACCCACGTCTATTGAACAGGTGAAGAGGCTCATCCATTGCTTCCTGCTTAGGATGCGATTTCCGGTTTTCTCTTTTTCTATCTCTTCAATATTATGTAGCCCCCTGCACATCAGTATCGATTTCCAATATCGGAGTCAAATAAGTCAAAGTAAAGTAACCTAAGTAAGTCCATGAAAACTTATCGTACCCATCGGGAGTAAAATTGGAGAAAATGAGCCATATTAATGGCTGAATATCGGTTTTTGATCAGATTCGATAGAATGTCGGGGGTATCAATTTCTGATATCTGGGAAAATGAGTCGTCTGAGAAGATCTACTAATGTTTGAAACTAAAAACTATAATTTTACCAAGTTAGAGCAAATTCTACAGCAAGAACCACGATAGAAGGGCTGAAATCCTGATCTAGATCAGTCCTGATCGAATATCGGGGTATCGATTTCCGATATCGGTGGAAAATCGGAAAAAATAAGTAGCCGATGACCTGACTAAAAAATATTTGTGTGAAGTTTCGTGAGAATTGGATAAAAATTGGGGATTTGTATAAAGGACATACAGACAGACAAACAGACAGACAGAAACACACACACAGACATCTTGCCTTTTATACATATAGATATATCTATAAAGAGAGAGAAAGAGAGAGAGCGAGTGATAAAGAGCGATGCATAGATAATTTGCATTCCATTGTCTTAACGATTTCTAAAAACACTCGCGAACACGCTCAGTAAAAGATATTTTAAAATTTTAGATTTATCCGTTGTAAATATCGAACTTTTTACAAAACAATCCTTTGAATATATGAGATTTTATTGCAGTTAGAATTCGTTTGGTTTTGTAATTGACTCCTGAAGATGACCTCAGTAAAGATCGAAAGTATTTGGGGGTTTTAAAAAAAAACTACGGCACCTTCCTTGATGAACTTCATATAAATATATATCTGTGTGTTTGTTTGTTTGTTTGTTTTATGAGGCTTAACGACCTATCAATCCTTATGGGGATCATTTTAAGGTCATAACCAGTGATTTTGGGTAAGGTTATTTTATTTTTACAACATTTTTCTTTTCACGACTCATTGGGATTTGTCTTTAAGAGCAGGGTCCCCAAGTCCTACCCTTGTTATTTAACCCATAACTGGAGGGAATGGACGGATTAATACCTTTCCCAAGGGTACCAGTGCTTAAGTGAGTGCAGGTTATTCAACTGGAATTCGAACTCGGCTCACCGATTTCTCTTTCCGAGCCGATATCCACTGCACCACAACGCACATCCGTTACTATACGCTTACAGCACCTGGTATTCCCAAGCGGTCACCCATCTAAGTACTGACCAGGCTCAACGTTGCTTAACTTCGGTGATCGAGCGAGAACCGGTGTATTCAACGTGATAGGCCGTAAGCCGTGTGTGTGTGTGTGTGTGTGTGTGTGTGTGTGTGTGTGTGTGTGTGTGCATATAATATACCCCATATACATATATTCAAACAAAAAAGAAAATATATCTATAAATATAATTACCTATAGTTGAAATGGAGCAATAAACTGTTGCGAGATGTAACAATGATTTTATATTTGGTTGGATGTTTTATATTTAAGTATATGTGTAAGTGCGCCATGTGCATTAAAACGCACACACGAATAGACACATATATTAACCAACGTTACCTGCCAACATACACCAAAACAGACAAGCCTTTCTACACAAACATACACATACACTATTACACACTTTACCGTCCAAAATACGCACATACATTTAAAAATAAAATATAATTATCTATTGCTTTAATACACGTGACACCCCACTCTTACATTTTGTTTCGACATTGAAGGGACAATTTCTCATCAGGTAGTAAACGCTATTTTTTGAAGGGAGATGGAAAATTCGTTTCCTGAAATTGGTAAATTTTTGTGTGCGAGATAAAGTGGGGTAGGGAAAATGAGAAACCAGAAGGGGAGGGTGTCGTAAAAGTGAGTCAGAAAGTGGGAGTTGTAAAAGAGGGGGTCTTTCTCTCCCGTTTTCCTCTTTTTGTTCTTTATTCCCTTAATGTCTCTTTAACAACCTCCCCTTTTCTGGTTTCTCATTTTACCTACCCCCCTTTATCTAGCACACATAAATTTACCAATTTCAGGAAATGAATTTTCCATCTCCCTTCAAAAAATAGCGTTTACTACCTGATGAGAAATTGTCCCTTCAATGTTGAAACAAAATGTACACTTTGTAGTAGATTGTAATTTGAACATGTTCTAAATTATAATATATATATATGTAAATAGGGGTCGAAGGTTCGAATCCTGCTGGATGGCACACATTTTCGCAATAAAAATTTATCGTGAAATAATCAGGCCGGTAGATATAAATATAAAATACTGTTTAATTAAAAACAGAATATCTACTTAAATACGAGTATCGGTAAAAATAATGTCCAAAATAATTAATTACATATATATATATATATTCTACATACAAATCCAATTTATTTCATTTGAAGAATAACTATTTCAACAGGATCTTAAAAACCTGTTTCCTCGGCTGCGAGTAACAGATATGAAAATCTTCATTGTGATTGGAAGTAAAAGTTTGTTTAAAAAAAAAAGGAGAAAGAAAAAAATTAGGGGAGAGGGTGGAAGGTTTATTATTTTAAACGTTGTTAGAAATATTTCGTAGCCCAGCTGGATCAGACAGTTGTTCCTCTTGTAAAGTGGGGACGCATGTTCGAATCCGGCCAGAAGACACACACACACACACACACACACACACACACACATATATATATATATATATATATATATATATATATATATATACGTGTGTGTGTGTGTGTGTGTTGTAGTAGAATATCCTGCTACGCTCCTGGTACAGTCGGATAGATGAGTCCATCTGTGATATGAGAGTCAAAGCTACTGATTAGCGAGGAGTGTATATATATATATATATATATATATATATATATATATATGGTAGTTCTTCAATATGGCAGTGAATAATATAAAAATGAAGAAAAAACTGAAAGCAGTTGAAATGTGTTTCTAAAGAAGGATGCTGCGGACACCGTGGACCGAGCATGTGAGCAATGATGAGGTTTTGGAAAGGATGGAAACGAAAAGGAAATTAATACTGAGCATCAGGAAGAGACAGCTAAAGTTCCTGGGACATGCAATGAGGAAATAAGGCTTGGAGAACCTGATACTAACAGGCCAGATAGAGGGGGAAAAAAGACAGGGGAAAGCATCGGATAACATATTTGAAGGACCTGATCAGGTGGATGACGGAACGAGGGTTGTATGATGCAACAGGAGAAAGCGTGCTAAGAGCCACCAGGGACAGGGGGATGTGGAAAGCCATGATCGCCTACGTTCTGAAAGGTTATGACACAGAGATCCGAAGGCGAATTGGCATGGCGAAGGAAGCATTCCAGAAGTTGAGTTAAGTATTAAGAAACAGGACAATTTCGCTAGAAACAAAGAAGAGAGTACTGGATTGCTATGTGATGTCAGTTCTTCAGTATGGTAGTGAATGTTGGACAATATCATTGTAGATGAAGGAAAAACTTGAAGCAACTGAAATATGTTTCTAAAGAAGGATGCTGCGGACACCGTGGACCGAGCATGTGAGCAATGATGAGGTTTTGGAAAGGATGGAAACAAAAAGGAAATTAATACTGAGCATCGGGAAGAGACAACTAAAGTTCCTGGGATATACAATAAGGAAGAAGGGCTTGGAGAACCTGATACTAACAGGTCAGATAGAGGGGGAAAGAGACAGAGGAAAGCAGCAGATAACAAATTTGAAGGGCCTGAGCAGGTGGATGACAGAACGGGGTTTGCGTGATGTTACAGGAGAAAATGTGCTCAAAGCCACCAGGAATAGGGAGACGTGGGAGGCCATGAACGCCTACGTCCTGAAAGGACAAGGCACGTAGAAGAAGAAAAAGTATCTGGTAGTGCGTATTGCAGTAGACTAATCTCTCAGTGACACTCACGCACAGAATAATCTGGTTTGCTCTACAACGCCTGTATTTGTTAGTTTACCACTTGTTTGAACAATTCGTTATTGTACCTTTCTCAAGGACACAATGATATGCACACACCCACACGCACATATATATAAATGAAGTATGTTAGATTGAGATCAGTCAGTTAAGTGCCATACGTGAAACACGCTTGGGCGATCATGTCTCGAAAGAGAAATGACTGACTGGGCAGAAGATTATCCCGCAGTAGGTTGTCATTGCTTTCTGCGGTAGACTGGTGAATTATATTATTATATTAATAAGTAGTAATTAGAGGGGGATCAGTTTACTACTTCATGACAATAGAAAACCGATCACCCACTTTATGCCCAGTAGAAGCCTTAACCATGTTTCTATTATATTCAGTCAGTCAGTTAAGTGCCATACGTGAAACACGCTTGGGCGATCATGTCTCGAAAGAGAAATGACTGAATGGGCAGAAGATTATCCCGCAGTAGGTTGCCATTGCTTTCTGCAGTAAACTGGTTGCCAGCCAAGGCTATAGAACCCAATCTGTGCTGTTATTTAACCCATAACTGGGAGGAAGAGACGGATTAATACCTTTCCTAAGGGTATTTGCGCGTAAGTGAATGCAAGGAATTGAACTGGAATTCGAACCCGGCTCCCCGATTTCTCGTTCCGAGCCGATATTCACTGCTCCACAACGCACCGGCTTGATTGAGATGCGTTTCCTATATGTTCTTTTTTCTTTATTCTATCATTTTCTGATCCATATAATCAACTTATATATATATATATATATATATATATATATATATATATATACGTGTGTGTATGTGTGTGTGTGTGTGTTCTCTTATATATATATATATATATATATATATATATATATATATATACGTGTGTGTGTGTGTGTGTGTGTGTGTGTGTGTGTGTGTGTGTTCTCTTATGTCTTTTCAAGAGTTAGACAAAACAAATGAGTTTCTATGAATAGACTTAACAGGTATTTTAAATGCTGAGAGACCACAAAAGAAATACATTTCATAATGACCTGCACTCTCGCACCTGTCGCCTGGTAGGGGAGGTTGTCAGGTCGTTTTTAAAAGACGTCACAGTAATCCAACCCAGTTCTTCATCAGTCTCCCGACGCCCTTCTTTCTTGTCTGAACACACACCGTGTCCACTGATGCGAAACAATTACTCACCTTGGATACATACATTAACAATATACATGTACATATGTACATATATATAACAAACGTTAATAAGGTTAATTCAGGATACGCCCGACACCGGGTACTTCTGAGACAAGATACCACATAAACATAGAATTTTTAGGCGGATTTTCATTTTTTTTATTTTATTTTATTTATTTATTTATTTATTTATTTATTTATTTTAGTTTCGCTACTTACGACTTTTTAGGGTCACTTTTGAAATACAGCGAGCTAACATCTGTATTTTTCTGAGATGAGGTATTGTAACTATTTACACTATTTACGTCCTTCGAACTGATGTCCTGATCTTTTGTTGACCATGTCTACCATAGTTTATGAATATAGAATACAGTGCAGTATGTAATCTGTTCAATGAAACAACGTCAAAGATTAACTCTCACGAGTCAAGCAGTCTACTGAAACTGACTATATCGCCAATACTCGGGAAAATATGGTCGCCTTTATACACGTCGCATTGAATATTTTGAGATTGGTTAACCCTTCTATTGGTGAACTATCGAATGAGTCAGCTCATGGTTGGCTCACTAGTATACAAGGGTACCCAAAAATTCCAACAATTATCATATTCAAGACGTTTCGACCATTGTACGCTCCGGCCATCTTCAGGCGATATACATTGGAATTTTGAAGTGAACCCTTTATTTACTCCACAGAGGTAGATTGTTCTAGTTCCACGTGTCATGCTTTTCTGGATATCTCAGTATAGTTAATTCACATTGATAACTCTTCGAGTTTCAAATCATCTCTGCTTTGACCTGGTATTGAACTCAGAATATAAGCTTCGTTTGAAGTAATCTAGTAACTTGAACCAAAGAGTTGTAAGTTCAATACCTGACCTCAGTAGAAGTGAACTTAATATTTAAAGAGTTCATTTACTAGAGAGAAATAACTGAAACTAGGACATCCAGAAAAGACATGATACGTGGAACTAGCCCTGTGGACAATATATAGAGTTCAGTTCGATATTCCAATATACATCACCTGAAGAAGACCGGAGCGTACAACAGCCGAAATGTTGTGAATATGATATAAAGATCAGGACAGCGATATGAATAATGTAAATAGTGTAAATGGCGAAATCACTTTCTCTACTAATAAAAAAGTGCATTAAAAATTTAGAAGCCTTGAGCTGTAGACAAATTCGCTACACGTAGCTTCCTGTGGCTTGAAGATCATCACTACTAGAAAAGTGTATATTAAGTCAGAGAGCACTTTCTTTTTACAACTAGACATAAACAGACCCCCTATCATGTATTAGTACAATGTGTACATTCCTTTATTCCAATGTTTCTCAAACTTTGAGTAGATGTTCATACCTTGTTTCCGGTTCTTTCTAAAATCTACTTCATCTATATGCTTGTAAAATCTCCTCTCTGGTCTTTTGAAGAGGAGTAGATGTTCATCCCTTGTTTCCAATTTACGATTGGGTCTCGTGAGTCATGTCTCTTTCGAGATATGCTCACCCAATCGTGTATCACGTGTGGCACTTGAGTGACTGAATCTTCTGTGTTTGTAGCTTTGTTGCCTAGCTTGGAGTGAAATGATTTTTTTTTATCATAATACAGTAGCCCTCCTGAATAAATAAGGCAAAATAAAACGAGATAAAAATTGCCTCTCGGCTTTCAGTTCGATCTTAAGGCAAAATAAAACGAGATAAAAATTGCCTCTCGGCTTTCAGTTCGATCTTCTAACTTCTGGTCCAAACGCATCAACCCTTTTAGACCCCCTGAATAAATGAGGCAAAATAAAACGAGATAAAAATTGCCTCTCGGCTTTCAGTTCGATCTTCTAACTTCTGGTCCAAACGCATCAACCCTTTTAGACCTCCTGAATAAATAAGGCAAAATAAAACGAGATAAAAATTGCCTCTCGGCTTTCAGTTCGATCTTCTAACTTCTGGTCCAAACGCATCAACCCTTTTAGACCTCCTGAATAAATAAGGCAAAATAAAACGAGATAAAAATTGCCTCTCGGCTTTCAGTTCGATCTTCTAACTTCTGGTCCAAACGCATCAACCCTTTTAGACCTCCTGAATAAATAAGGCAAAATAAAACGAGATAAAAATTGCCTCTCGGCTTTCAGTTCGATCTTCTAACTTCTGGTCCAAACGCATCAACCCTTTTAGACCCCCTGAATAAATAAGGCAAAATAAAACGAGATAAAAATTGCCTCTCGGCTTTCAGTTCGATCTTCTAACTTTTGGTCCAAACGCATCAAGCCTTTTAGACCTCCTGAATAAATAAGGCAAAATA
This sequence comes from Ascarosepion bandense, assembly GCA_037127315.1. Classification (NCBI taxonomy): domain Eukaryota; kingdom Metazoa; phylum Mollusca; class Cephalopoda; order Sepiida; family Sepiidae; genus Ascarosepion; species Ascarosepion bandense. Next base: position 254,983 of record JBBBDQ010001892.1, read on the forward strand.
AAACGAGATAAAAATTGCCTCTCGGCTTTCAGTTCGATCTTCTAACTTCTGGTCCAAACGCATCAACCCTTTTAGACCTCCTGAATAAATAAGGCAAAATAAAACGAGATAAAAATTGCCTCTCGGCTTTCAGTTCGATCTTCTAACTTCTGGTCCAAACGCATCAACCCTTTTAGACCTCCTGAATAAATAAGGCAAAATAAAACGAGATAAAAATTGCCTCTCGGCTTTCAGTTCGATCTTCTAACTTCTGGTCCAAACGCATCAACCCTTTTAGACCCCCTGAATAAATGAGGCAAAATAAAACGAGATAAAAAATTGCCTCTTCGGCTTTCAGTTCGATCTTCTAACTTCTGGTCCAAACGCATCAACCCTTTTAGACCCTGGAATAAATAAGGCCAAAATAAAACGAGATAAAAATTGCCTCTCGGCTTTCAGTTCGATCTTCTCTGAACTTTGGTCCAAACGCATCAACCTTTTAGACCTCCTGAATAAATAAGGCAAAATAAAACGAGATAAAATTGCCTCTCGGCTTTCAGTTCGATCTTTCTAACTTCTGGTCCAAACGCATCAACCCTTTTAGACCTCCTGAATAAATAAGGCAAAATAAAACGAGATAAAAATTGCCTCTCGGCTTTCAGTTCGATCTTCTAACTTCTGGTCCAAACGCATCAACCCTTTTAGACCTCCTGAATAAATAAGGCAAAATAAAACGAGATAAAAATTGCCTCTCGGCTTTCAGTTCGATCTTCAACTTCTGGTCCAAACGCATCAACCCTTTTAGACCCCTGAATAAATAAGGCAAAATAAAAACGATAAAAAAAATTGCCTCTCGGCTTTCAGTTCGATCTTCTAACTTTTGGTCCAAACGCATCAACCCTTTTAGACCTCCTGAATAAATAAGGCAAAATAAAAAACGAGATAAAAATTGCTCTCTCGGCTTTCAGTTCGATCTTCTAACCCTGTCCAAACGCATCAACCCTTTTAGACCTCCTGAATAAATAAGGCAAAATAAAACGAGATAAAAAATTGCCTCTCGGCTTTCAGTTCGATCTTCTAACTTCTGGTCCAAACGCATCAACCCTTTTAGACCTCCTGAATAAATAAGGCAAAATAAAACGAGATAAAAATTGCCTCTCGGCTTTCAGTTCGATCTTCTAACTTCTGGTCCAAACGCATCAACCCTTTTAGACCCCCTGAATAAATGAGGCAAAATAAAACGAGATAAAAATTGCTTCCTGGCTTTCAGTCGATCTTCTAACTTCTGGTCCAAACGCATCAACCCTTTAGACCCTGAATAAATAAGGCAAAATAAAACGAGATAAAAATTGCCTCTCGTCTTCAGTCTGATCTTCTAACTTTTGGTCCAAACGCATCAACCCTTTTAGACCTCCTGAATAAATAAGGCAAAATAAAACGAGATAAAAATTGCCTCTCGGCTTTCAGTTCGATCTTCTAACTTCTGGTCCAAACGCATCAACCCTTTTAGACCTCCTGAATAAATAAGGTAAAATAAAACGAGATAAAAATTGCCTCCTGCTTTCAGTTCGATCTTCTAACTTCTGGTCCAAACGCATCAACCCTTTTAGACCTCTTGAATAAATAAGGCAAAATAAAACGAGATAAAAATTGCCTCTCGGCTTTCAGTTCGATCTTCTTAACTTCTGGTCCAAACGCATCAACCTTTTTAGACCCCCGAATAAATGATAAAAAATAAAAACGAGATAAAAATTGAAGTTCTTCAGCTTCAGTTCGATCTTCTAACTTCTGGTCCAAACGCATCAACCCTTTTAGACCCCCTGAATAATAAGGCAAAATAAAACGAGATAAAAATTGCCTCTCGGTTGAAGCTCGATCTTCTAACTTCTGGTCCAAACGCATCAACCCTTTTAAGACCTCCTGAATAAATAAGGCAAAATAAAACGAGATGTACCGGTTTCGGCTTTGGCCCGATCTTCTAACTTCTGGTCCAAACGCATCAACCCTTTTAGACCTCCCTAATAAATAAGGCAAAATAAAAACGATAAAAATTGCCTCTCGGCTTTCAGTTCGATCTTCTAACTCTGGTCCAAACGCATCAACCCTTTTAGACCCTGAATAAATAAGGCAAAATAAAACGAGATAAAAATTGCCTCTCGGCTTTCAGTTCGATCTTTCTAACTTTGGTCCAAACGCATCAACCCTTTTAGACCTCCTGAATAAATAAGGCAAAATAAAACGAGATAAAAATTGCCTTCGGCTTTCAGTTCGATCTTCTAACTTCTGGTCCAAACGCATCAACCCTTTTAGACCTCCTGAATAAATAAGGCAAAATAAAACGAGATAAAAATTGGCTCTCTCGGCTTTCAGTTCGATTCTAACTTCTGGTCCAAACGCATCAACCCTTTTAGACCCCCTGAATAAATAAGGCAAAACAGAGATAAAAATTGCCTCTCGGCTTTCAGTTCAATTTCAACTTCTGGTCCAAACGCATCAACCCTTTTAGACCTCCTGAATAAATAAGGCAAAATAAAACGAGATAAAAATTGCCTCTCGGCTTTCAGTTCGATCTTCTAACTTCTGGTCCAAACGCATCAACCCTTTTAGACCCCCTGAATAAATGAGGCAAAATAAAACGAGATAAAAATTGCCTCTCGGCTTTCAGTTCGATCTTCTAACATTTGGTCCAAACGCATCAACCCTTTTAGACCTCCTGAATAAATAAGGCAAAATAAAACGAGATAAAAATTGCCTCTCGGCTTTCAGTTCGATCTTCTAACTTCTGTCTCAAACGCATCAACCCTTTTAGACCTCCTGAATAAATAAGGCAAAATAAAACGAGATAAAAATTGCCTCTCGGCTTTCAGTTCGATCTTCTAACTTCTGGTCCAAACGCATCAACCCTTTTAGACCCCCTGAATAAATAAGGCAAAATAAAACGAGATAAAAATTGCCTCTCGGCTTTCAGTTCGATCTTCTAACTTTGGTCCAAACGCATCAACCCTTTTAGACCTCCCTGAATAAATAAGGCAAAATAAAACGAGATAAAAATTGCCACTCGGCTTTCAGTCTGATCTTCTAACTTCTCTGGTCCAAACGCATCAACCCTTTTAGACCCCTGAATAAATAAGGCAAAAATAAAACGAGATAAAAATTGCCTCTCGGCTTTCAGTTCGATCTTCTAACTTTGGTCCAAACGCATCAACCCTTTTTAGACCTCCTGGAATAATAAGGCAAAAATAAACGAGATAAAAATTGCCTCCTCGCTTTCAGTTCGATCTTTTCTAACTTCTGGTCCAAACGCATCAACCTCAGACCCCCTGAATAAATAAGGCAAAATAAAACGAGAGATAAAAAATTACCGGCTTTCAGTTCGATCTTCTAACTTTTGGTCCAAACGCATCAACCCTTTTAGACCTCCTGAAATAAATGGCAAAATAAAACGAGATAAAAATTGCCTCTCGGCTTTCAGTTCGATCTTCTAAATCTCTGGTCCAAACGCATCAACCCTTTTTAGACCTCCTGAATAAATAAGGCAAAATAAAACGAGATAAAAATTGCCTTCGGTTGTGTCTGATCTTCTAACTTTAAGTCCAAACGCATCAACCCCTTTTAGACCTCCTGAATAAATAAGGCAAAATAAAACGAGATAAAAATTGCCTCGGCTTTCAGTTCGATCTTCTAACTTCTGGTCCAAACGCATCAACCCTGACCCCCTGAATAAATAAGGCAAAATAAAACGAGATAAAAATTGCCTCTCGGCTTTCAGTTCATCTTCTAACTTCTGGTCCAAATCACCAACCCTTTTAGACCCCCTGAATAAATGAGGCAAAATAAAACGATAAAATTGCCTCTCGGCTTTCAGTTCGATCTTCTAACTTGTAATTCAAACGCATCAACCCTTTTAGACCCCCTGAATAAATAAGGCAAAATAAAACACAAAAATTGCCTCTCGAGCTTTCAGTTCGATCTTCTAACTTTTGGTCCAAACGCATCAACCCTTTTAGACCTCCTGAATAAAGGCAAAATAAAACGAGATAAAAATTGCCTCTCGGCTTTCAGTTCGATCTTCTAACTTTTGGTCCAAACGCATCAACACTTTTAGACCCCTGAATAAATAAGGCAAAATAAAACGAGATAAAAATTGGCTCTCGGCTTTCAGTTCGATTCTAACTTTTGGTCCAAACGCATCAACCCTTTTAGACCCCCTGAATAACAAGGCAAAATAAAACGAGATAAAAATTGCCTCTCGGCTTTCAGTTCGATCTTCTAACTTTTGGTCCAAACGCATCAACCCTTTTAGACCTCCTGAATAAATAAGGCAAAATAAAACGAGATAAAAAATTGCCTCTCGGCTTTCAGTTCGATCTTCTAACTTTTGGTCCAAACGCATCAACCCTTTTAGAACCCCTGAATAAACATAAATAAAACGAGATAAACACTGGCTTTCAGTTCGATCTTCTAACTTTTGGTCCAAAATGCATCAACCTTTTAGATCTCCCGAATAAATAAGGCAAAATAAACGAGATAAAAATTGCCTCTGGCCAAGCGTCTGATCTTCTAACTTTGGTCCAAACGCATCAACCCTTTTAGACCTCCTGAATAAATAAGGCAAAATAAAACGAGATAAAAATTGGCCACTCGGCTTTCAGTTCGATCTTCTAACTTCTGGTCCAAACGCATCAACCTTTAGACCTCCTGAATAAATAAGGCAAAATAAAACGAGATAAAAATTGCCTCTCGGCTTTCAGTTCGATCTTCTAAATTTTAGTCCAAACGCATCAACCCTTTTTAGACCCCCTGAATAAATGAGGCAAAATAAAACGAGATAAAAATTGCCTCTCGGCTTTCAGTTCGATCTTCTAACTTCTGGTCCAAACGCATCAACCCTTTTAGACTCCCTGAATAAATAAGGCAAAATAAAACGAGATAAAAATTGCCTCTCGGCTTTCAGTTCGATCTTCTAACTTTTGGTCCAAACGCATCAACCCTTTTAGACCTCCTGAATAAATAAGGCAAAAATAAAACGAGATAAAAATTGCCTCTCGGCTTCGTCTTCTAACTTGGTCCAAACGCATCAACCCTTTTAGACCCCTGGAATAAATAAGGAAAATAAAACGAGATAAAAAATTGCCTCTCGGCTTTCAGTTCGATCTTTCTAACTTCTGGTCCAAACGCATCAACCCTTTTAGACCTCCTGAATAAATAAGGCAACAAAACGAGATAAAAATTACCTCTCGGCTTTCATGTAGTTCGATCTTCTAACTTTTGGTCCAAACGCATCAACCATTTTAGACCTCCTGAATAAATAAGACAAAAATAAACAGAGAAAAATTGCCTCTCGGCTTTCAGTTCGATCTTCTAACTTTTGGTCCAAACGCATCAACCATTTTAGGACCTCCTGAATAAATAAGGCAAAATAAAAAACGAGATAAAATTTGCCTCTCGGCTTTCAGTTCGATCTTCTAACTTCTGGTCCAAACGCATCAACCCTTTTAGACCTCCTGAATAAATAAGGCAAAATAAAACGAGATAAAAATTGCCTCTCGGCTTTCAGTTCGATCTTTCTAACTTGGTCCAAACGCATCAACCCTTTTAGACCTCCTGAATAAATAAGGCAAAAATAAAACGAGATAAAAATTGCCACTGGCTTTCAGTTCGATCTTCTAACTCTTGGTCCAAACGCATCAACCCTTTTAGACCTCCTGAATAAAATAAGGCAAAATAAACGAGATAAAAATTGCCTCTCGGCTTTCAGTTCGATCTTCTAACTTCTGGTCCAAACGCATCAACCCTTTTAGACCTCCTGAATAAATAAGGCAAAATAAAACGAGATAAAAATTGCCTCTCGGCTTTCAGTTCGATCTTCTAACTTTGGTCCAAACGCATCAACCATTTTAGACCTCCTGAACAAATAAGGCAAAATAAAATCGAGATAAAAATTGCCTCTCGGCTTTCAGTTCGATCTCTTCTAACTTTGGTCCAAACGCATCAACCCTTTTAGACCTCCTGAATAAATAAGGCAAAATAAACGAGATAAAATTGCCTCTCGGCTTTCAGTTCGATCTTCTAACTTCTGGTCCAAACGCATCAACCCTTTTAGACCTCCCAACAAATAAGGCAAAATAAAACGAGATAAAATTTGCCTCTCGGCTTTCAGTTCGATCTTCTAACTTCTGGTCCAAACGCATCAACCCTTTTAGACCTCCTGAATAAATAAGGCAAAATAAAACGAGATAAAAATTGCCACTCGGCTTTCAGTTCGATCTTCAACTTCTGGTCCAAACGCATCAACCCTTTTAGACCTCCTGAATAAATAAGGCAAAATAAAACGAGATAAAAATTGCCTCTCGGCTTGTAGTTCGACTTTCTAACTTCTGGTCCAAACGCATCAACCCTTTTAGACCTCCTGAATAAATAAGGCAAAAAAACGAGATGTACGTTCTCGGCTTTCAGTTCGATCTTCTAACTTCTGGTCCAAACGCATCAACCCTTTAGACCTCCCAAACAAATAAGGCAAAATAAAACGAAATAAAAATTGCCTCTCGACTTTCAGTTCGATCTTTCAACTTCTGGTCCAAACGCATCAACCCTTTTAGACCTCCTGAATAAATAAGGCAAAATAAACGAAATAAAAATTGCCTCTCGACTTTCAGTTCGATCTTCTAACTTCTGGTCCAAACGCATCAACCCTTTTATCTCCTGAATAAATAAGGCAAAATAAAACGATAAAATTGCTCGGCTTTCAGTTCGATCTTAAGGCAAAATAAAACGAGATAAAAATTGCCTCTCGGCTTTCAGTTCGATCTTCTAACTTCTGGTCCAAACGCATCAACCCTTTTAGACCCCCTGAATAAATAAGGCAAAATAAAACGAGATAAAAATTGCCTCTCGGCTTTCAGTTCGATCTTCTAACTTCTGGTCCAAACGCATCAACCCTTTTAGACCTCCTGAATAAATAAGGCAAAAAAAACGAGATAAAAATTGCCTCTCGGCTTTCAGTTCGATCTTCTAACTTCTGGTCCAAACGCATCAACCCTTTTAGACCTCCTGAATAAATAAGGCAAAATAAAACGAGATAAAAATTGCCTCTCGGCTTTCAGTTCGATCTTCTAACTTCTGGTCCAAACGCATCAACCCTTTTAGACCTCCTGAATAAATAAGGCAAAATAAAACGAAATAAAAATTGCCTCTCGGCTTTCAGTTCGATCTTCTAACTTCTGGTCCAAACGCATCAACCCTTTTAGACCCCCTGAATAAATAAGGCAAAATAAAACGAGATAAAAATTGCCTCTCGGCTTTCAGTTCGATCTTCTAACTTCTGGTCCAAACGCATCAACCCTTTTAGGCCTCCTGAATAAATAAGGCAAAATAAAACGAGATAAAAATTGCATCTCGGCTTTCAGTTCGATCTTCTAACTTCTGGTCCAAACGCATCAACCCTTTTAGACCTCCTGAATAAATAAGGCAAAATAAAACGAAATAAAAATTGCCTCTCGGCTTTCAGTTCGATCTTCTAACTTCTGGTCCAAACGCATCAACCCTTTTAGACCCCCTGAATAAATAAGGCAAAATAAAACGAGATAAAAATTGCCTCTCGGCTTTCAGTTCGATCTTCTAACTTCTGGTCCAAACGCATCAACCCTTTTAGACCTCCTGAATAAATAAGGCAAAAAAAACGAGATAAAAATTGCCTCTCGGCTTTCAGTTCGATCTTCTAACTTCTGGTCCAAACGCATCAACCCTTTTAGACCTCCTGAATAAATAAGGCAAAATAAAACGAAATAAAAATTGCCTCTCGACTTTCAGTTCGATCTTCTAACTTCTGGTCCAAACGCATCAACCCTTTTAGACCTCCTGAATAAATAAGGCAAAATAAAATGAGATAAAAATTGCCTCTCGGCTTTCAGTTCGATCTTCTAACTTCTGGTCCAAACGCATCAACCCTTTTAAACCTCCTGAATAAATAAGGCAAAATAAAACGAGATAAAAATTGCCTCTCGGCTTTCAGTTCGATCTTCTAACTTCTGGTCCAAACGCATCAACCCTTTTAGACCTCCTGAATAAATAAGGCAAAATAAAACGAGATAAAAATTGTCTCTCGGCTTTCAGTTCGATCTTCTAACTTCTGGTCCAAACACATCAACCCTTTTAGACCTCCTGAATAAATAAGGCAAAATAAAACGAGATAAAAATTGCCTCTCGGCTTTCAGTTCGATCTTCTAACTTCTGGTCCAAACGCATCAAACCCTTTTGGACCCCCTGAATAAATAAGGCAAAATAAAACGAGATAAAAATTGCCTCTCGGCTTTCAGTTCGATCTTCTAACTTCTGGTCCAAACGCATCAACCCTTTTAGACCTCCTGAATAAATAAGGCAAAATAAAACGAAATAAAAATTGCCTCTCGACTTTCAGTTCGATCTTCTAACTTCTGGTCCAAACGCATCAACCCTTTTAGACCTCCTGAATAAATAAGGCAAAATAAAATGAGATAAAAATTGCCTCTCGGCTTTCAGTTCGATCTTCTAACTTCTGGTCCAAACGCATCAACCCTTTTAAACCTCCTGAATAAATAAGGCAAAATAAAACGAGATAAAAATTGCCTCTCGGCTTTCAGTTCGATCTTCTAACTTCTGGTCCAAACGCATCAACCCTTTTAGACCTCCTGAATAAATAAGGCAAAATAAAATGAGATAAAAATTGCCTCTCGGCTTTCAGTTCGATCTTCTAACTTCTGGTCCAAACGCATCAACCCTTTTAGACCTCCTGAATAAATAAGGCAAAATAAAACGAAATAAAAATTGCCTCTCGACTTTCAGTTCGATCTTCTAACTTCTGGTCCAAACGCATCAACCCTTTTAGACCCCCTGAATAAATGAGGCAAAAAAAACGAGATAAACACTTCGGCTTTCAGTTCGATCTTCTAACTTCTGGTCCAAACGCATCAACCTTTTTAGACCCCCTGAATAAATGAGGCAAAATAAAACGAGATAAAAATTGCCTCTCGGCTTTCAGTTCGATCTTCTAACTTCTGGTCCAAACGCATCAACCCTTTTAGACCTCCTGAATAAATAAGGTAAAATAAAATGAGATAAAAATTGCCTCTCGGCTTTCAGTTCGATCTTCTAACTTGGTCCAAACGCATCAACCCTTTTAAACCTCCTGAATAAATAAGGCAAAATAAAATGAGATAAAAAATTGCCTCTCGGCTTTCAGTTCGATCTTCTAACTTCTGGTCCAAACGCATCAACTCTTTAGACCTCCTGAACAAATAAGGCAAAATAAAATGAGATAAAAATTGCCTCTCGGCTTTCAGTTCGATCTTCTAACTTCTGGTCCAAACGCATCAACCCTTTTACCTCCTGAATAAATAAGGCAAAAATAAAACGAAATAAAAATTGCCTCCTCGACTTTCAGTTCGATCTTCTACTTCTGGTCCAAACGCATCAACCCTTTTAGACCTCCTGAATAAATAAGGCAAAATAAAATGAGATAAAAATTGCCTCTCGGCTTTCAGTTCGATCTTCTAACTTCTGGTCCAAACGTATCAACCTCTTTAGACCTCCTGAATAAATAAGGCAAAATAAACGAAATAAAAATTGCCTCTCGACTTTCAGTTCGATCTTCTAACTTCTGGTCCAAACGCATCAACCCTTTTAGACCTCCTGAATAAATAAGGCAAAATAAAATGAGATAAAATTGCCTCGACTTTCAGTTCGATCTTTCTAACTTCTGGTCCAAACGCATCAACCCTTTTAGACCTCCTGAATAAATAAGGCAAAATAAAACGAACAGTACCTGCCTCTCGGCTTTCAGTTCGGATCTTTCTAACTTCTGGTCCAAACGTATCAACCCTTTTAGACCTCCTGAATAAGGCAAAATAAAATGATAAAAAATTGCCTCTCGGCTTTCAGTTCGATCTTCTAACTTCTGGTCCGCTAAACGCATCAACTCCTTTAAACCTCCTGAATAAATAAGGCAAAATAAAATGAGATAAAAATTGCCTCTCGGCTTTCAGTTCGATCTTCTAACTTCTGGTCCAAACGCATCAACCCTTTTAGACCTCCTGAATAAATAAGGCAAAATAAAAACGAGATAAAAATTGCCTCTCGGCTTTCAGTTCGATCTTCTAACTTCTGGTCCAAACGCATCAACCCTTTTAGACCTCCTGAATAAATAAGGCAAAATAAAACGAGATAAAAATTGCCTCTCGGCTTTCAGTTCGATCTTCTCTAACTTCTGGTCCAAACGCATCAACCCTTTTAAACCTCCTGAATAAATAAGGCAAAATAAAATGAGATAAAAATTGCCTCTCGGCTTTCAGTTCGATCTTCTAACTTCTGGTCCAAACGCATCAACCCTTTTAAACCTCCTGAATAAATAAGGCAAAAATAAAATGAGATAAAAATTGCCTCTCGGCTTTCAGTTCGATCTTCTAACTTCTGGTCCAAACGCATCAACCCTTTTAAACCTCCTGAATAAATAAGGCAAAAATAAAAAATGAGATAAAATTGCCTCTCGGCTTTCAGTTCGATCTTCTAACTTCTGGTCCAAACGCATCAACCCTTTTAAACCTCCTGAATAAATAAGGCAAAATAAAATGAGATAAAAAATTGCTCTCTCGGCTTTCAGTTCGATTCTAACTTCTGGTCCAAACGCATCAACCCTTTTAAACCTCCTGAATAAATAAGGCAAAATAAAATGAGATAAAAATTGCCTCTCGGCTTTCAGTTCGATCTTCTAACTTCTGGTCCAAACGCATCAACCCTTTTAGACCTCCTGAATAAATAAGGCAAAATAAAATGAGATAAAAATTGCCTCTCGGCTTTCAGTTCGATCTTCTAACTTCTGGTCCAAACGCATCAACCCTTTTAAACCTCCTGAATAAATAAGGCAAAATAAAACGAGATAAAAAATTGGCCTCTCGGCTTTCAGTTCGATCTTCTAACTTGGTCCAAACGCATCAACCTCTTTAGACCTCCTGAACAAATAAGGCAAAATAAAACGAGATAAAATTGCCTCTCGGCTTTCAGTTCGATCTCTCTAACTTCTGGTCCAAACGCATCAACCCTTTAGACCCTCCTCTGAATAAATAAGGCAAAATAAAACGAGATAAAATTCGCTCTCGGCTTCTAGTTCGATCTTCTAACTTCTGGTCCAAACGCATCAACCCTTTTAAACCTCCTGAATAAGCCAGCAAAATAAAACGAAATAAAATTGCCTCTCGGCTTTCAGTTCGATCTTCTAACTTCTGGTCCAAACGCATCAACCCTTTTAAACCTCCTGAATAAATAAAGCAAAATAAAACGAAATAAAAATTGCCTCTCGGCTTTCAGTTCGATCTTCTAACTTCTGGTCCAAACGCATCAACCCTTTTAAACCTCCTGAATAAATAAAGCAAAATAAAACGAAATAAAAATTGCCTCTCGGCTTTCAGTTCGATCTTCTAACTTCTGGTCCAAACGCATCAACCCTTTTAAACCTCCTGAATAAATAAAGCAAAATAAAACGAAATAAAAATTGCTCTCTCGGCTTTCAGTTCGATCTTCTAACTTCTGGTCCAAACGCATCAACCCTTTTAAACCTCCCGAATAAATAAAGCAAAATAAAACGAAATAAAATTGCCTCTCGGCTTTCAGTTCGATCTTCTAACTTCTGGTCCAAACGCATCAACCCTTTTAAACCTCCTGAATAAATAAAGCAAAATAAAACGAAATAAAATTGCCTTCGGCTTTCAGTTCGATCTTCTAACTTCTGGTCCAAACGCATCAACCCTTTTAGACCTCCTGAATAAATAAGGCAAAATAAAACGAGATAAAAATTGCCTCTCGGCTTTCAGTTCGATCTTCTAACTTCTGGTCCAAACGCATCAACCCTTTTAAACCTCCTGAATAAATAAAGCAAAATAAACGAAATAAAAATTGCCTCTCGGCTTTCAGTTCGATCTTCTAACTTGTCCAAACGCATCAACCCTTTTTAAAACCTCCTGAATAAATAAGGCAAAATAAAACGAGATAAAAATTGCCTCTCGGCTTTCAGTTCGACTTTCAACTTCTGGTCCAAACGCATCAACCCTTTTACACTCCGAATAAATAAGGCAAAATAAAAACGAGATAAAAATTGCCTCTCGGCTTTCAGTTCGATCTTCTAACTTCTGGTCCAAACGCATCAAATCTTTAAACCTCCTGAATAAATAAAGCAAAATAAAACGAAATAAAAATTGCCTCTCGGCTTTCAGTTCGATCTTCTCTAACTTCTGGTCCAAACGCATCAACCCTTTTAAACCTCCTGAATAAATAAAGCAAAATAAAACGAAATAAAAATTGCTCTGCTTTCAGTTCGATCTTCTAACTTCTGGTCCAAACGCATCAACCCTTTTAAACCTCCTGAATAAATAAGGCAAAATAAAACGAGATAAAAATTACCTCTCGGCTTTCAGTTCGATCTTCTAACTTCTGGTCCAAACGCATCAACCCTTTTAGACCTCCTGAATAAATAAGGCAAAATAAAACGAGATAAAAATTGCCTCTCGGCTTTCAGTTCGATCTTCTAACTTCTGGTCCAAACGCATCAACCCTTTTAAACCTCCTGAATAAATAAGGCAAAATAAAACGAAATGTAAAATTGCTCGGCCAGTTCGATCTTCTAATCTCATTCAAACGCATCATCCTTTTAGACCTCCTGAATAAGGCAAAATAAACAAATAAAAATTGCCTCTCGGCTTTCAGTTCGATCTTCTAACTTCCGGTCCAAACGCATCAACCCTTTTAGACCTCCTGAATAAATAAGGCAAAATAAAACGAAATAAAAATTGCCTCTCGGCTTTCAGTTCGATCTTCTAACTTCTGGTCCAAACGCATCAACCCTTTTCATATGTGGGTGTGCAAATCACTTGAACTAAAAGCCCCAATCCAACCGTTTCCCTCTTTTCATAATCGCCGGCGCCGACCCAAATGGTGACTCTGCCCCAACTACTACCCGATTTCTATCTACCCGGCAGGCTGGGCTAATTTCCGGATTTGTCCTTACTTACCTAGAATGAACTAGTCATCCGTGAGAAACGCGCCGGTCGCCCGAGTAAAAACTTTAAACTCAGGTGTGAAAAGTAATTTTCGTTACCTGTCAGTTACCTGTTGAAGATTTTTTAGAGTCGGACGATTAGAGAGACCACTTTGCGTGTCTGTCAACCCACGAACCCCCACAACACATACCTACCTCGCCGCCTCAGAGAACGAGAACGATATAGTTTGATTAAAACTGCGTTACGGATGACAAGACACACATTGGAGTTTTTACAACGTAAACATATATAAATTAGTATTGTATACCTAGAGATATAAACAACCTGCTTGGTGACTAAAATGATCAAGTTCTTCTGACTAATGCAGGGGACACTGTTCAAAACATGGTAAAAGGACAGCATTTCAAGGGTTGATAGTCAATTGACTGCTTAGTAACCGAGATAGTTGCGTAGCCAGTGTTAATGATAACGGGCTCTGTAACATATTAGGGCAGTTAGAAGACCACAAGTACTGCATCCATAACAGTATTTACTGTGTCTAAAGCAAGACGACCTGACGCAACCCATCCCTTCTCAGGCTGGTTTTTAATTCAGAATAGTTTTCTTACGCCTAGACTGGTTGAACTACAAAGTAGTAAAATCTACCCAATTATGTACGGGGATTTGAATTCGAATTTTTCATTCTCCTAGATTGGTTGAAATACCAAGACTATGTCTACACTGTTATCACAGGGGAGAGTTCTATCCGGATCTTTACTTTTCAGAGACTGATTGCATTACTGTTAGGGCGCCGCTCCTATTTGACTACAAATGGACTGTTCCCATTGCTATATATAGCAATGGTGGATTCTCTACAAGGGAGTCGTCGAGAGTCACTAGACTGACGACTCTACGACACTGTCAGCTCTCTGCCTTCGCGTAGAGGGCGCTCTCTGCTTCCGAGCAGAGAGCAATAACCCAGTCGTGGTTCCGCCGAAGGGTAGAACCACGACTGGGCAAAAATAGACAGACATTTTTTTGGCCCGGCTATATGGCCGGGAATGCCCACAATAAAATGACCATGTGTCACATCCAGCCTTGCGTGGGAAGGCTAGTAAATACAGTCGTTGAGAGTCACTAGACTGACGACTCTACGACACTGTCAGCTCTCTGCCTTCGGGTAGAGGGCGCACTCTGCTTCCGAGCAGAGAGCAATAACCCAGTCGTGGTTCCGCCGAAGGGTAGAACCACGACTGGGCAAAAATAGACAGACATTTTTTGGCCCGGCTATATGGCCTGGAATACCCACTATAAAATGACCATGTGTCACATCCAGCCTACGTGGGAAGGCTAGTAAATACAGTCGTAGAGAGTCACTTGAGAGTCTCTAATGAGTTACTGAAGAGTCAGTGCGAGTCAGTGAAGAGTTAGTCACACTTCCGGTGGCGTACCGGAAGTAATCACGTATACACACGTCTTACGACGGATTGGACTCTTGTATCTTTCTATTGTAAATATTACTAATCACTTCTGTACATACTAACCGTCTTTCCGCGGAATACAACTTATATTCTGATTCTGTTGTTGAGTTATTCATTTATACTTGGCGACATAACAATTACCAAGACGAAAGAGTCTAAACTAAACTTTTATTTACGGGGTTTGAATTCAAGGTTTTCTTTCTCCTAGATTGGTTGTAGTATCAAGACTACATTTACACAGTCATCACGGGAGAGGGTTCTATTCGAAGCTTTCCTTTTCAGAGATTGGTTGCACTACCAAGACGAAAGAGTTCAAAACTAATCTTGTATTTACAGGGTTTGAATTCAGGGTTTTCATTCTCCTAGATTGGTTGCAATACCATGACCATATCTACACAGTTATCTTGGGGGAGGGTTTTAATCGGAGCTTTCCTTTTCAGAGATTGGTTACACTAGGAAGACAAAAGAGTCCAAACTAACATTTACGGGATTTTAATTCAAGATCTTTCTTTCTCCTAGACTGATTGTTGTACCAAGACTATCTGCACAATTATCTGTGGTGGGAGGTCTGTTCGGGGCTTTTCTTTTCAGAGATTGGTTGCACTACCAAAACGAAAGAGTTCAATCTGTCCTATTATCTACAGAGTTTTTCCTTCTCCTAGACAAGATGCTATTCAAAACAAAAGAATCAGGATTGCAAGACTGTTTACTGTCTGGCTAAAGAAAAATGCACTCATGACTTTCCGACAAAAAGCATTATTAAGAAAGTGAACGAAACAGACTCGATGAGAATTCGAACTCGTGACGCTATTTTTACTTTCCGCGCCAATAAGCGCTAACCTGCGCGCAAATTCAAGATTTCAAATCTTTTAGAGCAGATAGACAAGCAGGATTTTCCAGTTTAGAAAACTGACGCAACATAGGCATTTTACACTGTGTTCGCTCCCGTTTCCCACAGTGGTTCTTTACTACATAAAGTGGTGCTTTGTAAATACCTAAATAGAAATACCCACATACTCACACGCGGTCCTGGACATGACGGTAAACCGCATCCGGCAGCAAGGCCTATGATTGGGAGGTTGTGAGGAGCATGGAACCACCTCTTAATTGCTGTTGTTCCCAGGTCCATCTTGACCCGGAGTGGTAGCATCTGCTAGGGTCCCAGCCATGGGCAAATAATTAACCCCCAAACTGGGGTGAAAACACTATGAAAGTATAAAAATACACTTTTATAGATTAATATACATTCTTGAAGAAAAAATATTACCAACAATACATGTTTGAAGGGAAAAATTATTATTAGCAATACATTTTTAAAACAAGACTAGAAGACGTCTTCAGTTTTCTAAAATAAAAATAAAAATTTCATCAAAATCTGACTAAATCAACTTTCTCACTATAACCGAACATTTAATAAAATACCTTAAAACCCCACATTTTCGGCATTAAATAACCCACAGAGGTGTTGATATGCCATTAAACAAAACTCAAACTCAAACTCAAACACTCACGCGCGCACACACATATACACGAGCGCACACGCACAAATATTTAAACACATGCAGAGAAAACTACAGAGTGTATTAAGATTTCTGTTGCAAAATTTGAAACAAAAAATTAATGTTGTTTTAGGATATCAGTAAGTGTGAAAATGCAGGTGGCAAGCTGAGTTTTTGTTTTGACGAGCAGAGGTCAAATAAGTCAACACTCGGGGTGTAGCTGAGTACAACGAAAGTAACACGTGTCGAGTAGGGATCACCCATTTAACAAATCAAAGAGACGGGAGTTTTGCAGTCAGTTAGTGTCAATTGAAGTGTTGAAGTCAATTGAACCGGGAGCAGCCCTCCGGCTGCTTGTATGCGCGTGCCTACCTCCTACCAAATCTGACCAGGCCTCCTCCTCCACATCCAATGTCACCGAAGAAGTGAATAAAGATATGTCGTATATTTTTATTTATATATCAAATGTTGCTGCAGTAATTTTATCATCAAGAAAAAGACCGTCATTTTGCAGTGAATAATATTATTTTATCAGCAAGGAAATACTGCCATTTTGCAGCGAAAATCCGTTATTTTAGCAGACAAGAAGATAATCAAACCAGTTTATTTTTGTCGTAGAAGAGTGGGTATACAATAGATATCGCTTTGGTGTGCTGTGACTTGCTGTTTTTTGGATAAAAACAGAATGAGCGACCCTAGTTACCACGGCACACAAAAAAAAATTACTGAACAATTGCGATAGAGACACTGAGTTAAGGCAAGTGACTTTGTCGTTTGCCTATGTATGCTCTGCTCTTGTTTTTATTATCAAAAGGTTGCTAGTTCAAACAAAAACTACAATAGAACAGCAAACTTTTTGCAGTCGTGTGCAAAGTCTAGTCGTGGGGATAGGGATGTGGTTCTTTCAGATGCGTTAGGAAGGGTGGGAAAACGCATACAATGGAATTAAAGTTAGTGGAAGAAATTGAGTTAACGGGGGGGGGGGTGGATGAAGTAATAGTCAGAAGCAGTAGTGTTGAAAGAAGAGATAAAGTCATTGTAAAATATGGAAATATTTTCGGATTCTTCCAGTCGTTAAGTTCGATTTCGGCCCCAACCAGTTGTAGGCAGATGAAAGCCATCATTGGAATCACCTCCTATCGCTGCTTTCTTAAAAAGAATATAAGGAAAGCCACAATACTTAAGTTCGTTGAGGTTGATATGGGGTATTACAAGGACCACAGGAAGAAAAAGTTAGACATTGGCAGATTTGTTGTGGATTAAGATGTTATAGAAGAAAACGGTACTTGAGAAAGAGAATTGGTTTAGTTTTCTTATGACATTGTGGGTAATAGTTGCAGTCCGTGGGGAAAAACGTTGAGTTATGTGCTATTTAGAGTAAGGCGGGCCAATTTTTTAGAGACTAAGTTAATTAGAAGCTTAGAATTGTAAGGTTGCGACTGATCCTCCGATCGAAACGCTTGCGAGCATCATCAGATACGATCAAGCCTTTAGGTAGTTTTCTTTATTTTTATTTTATTTTTTCCCTCGTTTAGTTGTTGTTGATGATGATGATGATGATGATGATGATGATGATGATGATGATGATGATGATGATGATGATGTTTTCCCAGGCAGAATTAGAATAACACACACTGCAAATAATGGCAGATTTCCGTATTCAATTATAGTATGGTTAAAATTTAGGAAATTCCGTGTGTAATGTACAACTCAAACAGAGGAGCACATGATGTATGTGAGGTCATTTAACCAATGTCAAATTGTAAATTGAAGGAGCGGTTAACGTCTACGAGTACGGTCGTGCATCGGAGTGTCTGTGGGTGTGATGAAATTTGAAAGGAGAAGCAAGAGACAAAAAAACGAACGTGAGAACAGTATAAAATTATATTGGTGTGTGTTTTCTTAAAAAAAGGCGAACTTTTTTAATATTATAGAACTTTCTAATGTGTGTTCTCCAAAAAAAAAAGAAGAAAAAACGAACTTTTTTAACATTATAGAAACTTTCTTGTTGTGTGCGTTCTTCGAAAAGAAAAGAAAAAGTGAACTTTTCAGACATTACAGAACTTACTAACGTTGTGTCACAAAAAAGAGAAAGAAAAACGGAAAATAATAATAATAATAATAATAAAGGAAGTACATTGGATTACGCAGGAGATAGAACGAATGAAGAATAAACCCGAACAGACATGGTCTGGAATTACAGAAGATGATGTTAAATTTGCACTAAAAAAAGCACACAATTGGAAAACTCCAGGTATAGATAAAATTCCTAACTTTTGGCTATATTATTTAAATGCAGCACATAAAAAAATAGCCAAAGAACTCCAAGAAATGGTTGACGATCCCACTAAAATTCGTGCATGGATGACAAAAGGAATTACATTTCTTCTACCCAAGAATGGTGACACAAACAACCCGAAAAACTACAGACCAATTACATGTCTTCCGACAACATATAAACTACTAACATCTATTTTAACAAAACAAACATATTTATTCTTAGAAAGAAATGACATGATACCGCTTGAACAAAAAGGGTGCAAACGTGGCTGTTATGGCTGTAAAGACCAATTGCTAATTAACAAAATGATCCTGGAAAACTGCTACAAGACAAAGAAAAATCTTAGTACTGCCTGGATAGACTACCGAAAGGCATTCGATAGTGTGCCACATTCCTGGATTTTAAAGACTTTAAATATATACAAGATATCGCCCGTCATCATCAATTTCATCAAACAGTGCATGTCTATATGGAAAACAACCCTTTACCTCAATCATATAAATGGAACCTATAAGTCTGATGAAATAAACATCAAAAGAGGTATATTTCAAGGTGATTCTTTATCTCCCTTACTATTCTGCATATCATTAATAGCACTAACCAGTCAACTTAATAAGACAGAATGTGGTTATAAAATAGGCCAAAAGAAAATAAGCCATCTATTTTACATGGATGACTTAAAGTTATATGCTAAGAATGATAATGAGCTGGAAGGTCTTCTGCAAACTGTAAAATGCTTCAGCGAAGACATTGGAATGAAATTTAATTTGAATAAATGTGCTAAAGCTACAGTTTTACGTGGATCAATACAAGAAACATCCTCAATTAGCCTAGACCCTGCTGTAACAATAAAAGAATTGAAAGCAGAAGAAGCTTATAAATACCTAGGTGTAAATGAGAGCGAAAACATTCACCATAAAAAAATGAAAGAAATAGTGCGTAAAGAGTACTATAGAAGGCTACGAATGATATTAAAAACTGAATTAAATTCACAGAATAGAGTTATGGCCATTAATAGCCTTGCAATCCCAGTTGTCCAATATAGCTTCAACATCTTAAACTGGACTCTAAACGACATCAGGCGAATGGATGCTAAAACAAGAAAGCTTCTTTCTAAGCATAGGATGCATCACCCAAAGGCTGATGTAGACCGTCTATACATACCCCGTAAAGAAGGTGGAAGGGGTCTTATTCAGCTGGAATTGTCATACAAGACAACAACTATTGGCTTACTAACATACATAGAAACAACAAAGGATTGGATGATACAATTAGTAAGGCAACATGAAGAAAGAAAGAAAAAATATTCAATAATAAAAGAAGGCAGTAAATACAAACAAGAATTACAGTTAGTAGATTCTGTAGAAAAGCAAAACAGTAGCCAAGAACCAACTATTGCGGCAAAAAATATGAAAATGAAAGCCAAAGATAAAGCTCTTGAAAAGATGAAACAGCGCTGGCAAGACAAACCTCTGCATGGCCAATATCCAGTACGTGCCAATAAATCCAATGTTGACAAAGTTAATACTCATCGATGGTTACGTGCATCTGGATTAAAGTCTGAAACTGAAGGATTTATACTTGCAGCACAAGACCAAAGTCTTTTCACGAGAAACTTTCAGGCAAATATTATGCATAATAATATGGATCCAAAATGCAGGTTTTGTGATAAACACCAAGAAACAATAGACCATCTAATCTAAGGCTGTTCTGTGCTTGCCCCAAACGAATATAAAAATCGCCACGATAGAGTTGGGCAATATTTACATTGGGCAATATGCAAACATTATGGAAAAGCTGTAAACAAACACTGGTATGAACATCATCCAGCACCGGTTACAGAAATAGAAGATGTAACCATTCTATGGGATTACACCATCTACACAGACAGAAAAATTGAAGCAAACAGGCCAGACATTATTGTTAAAAACCAGAAGGAGAAAACTTGTCTATTAATTGATATGGCTTGTCCAGCGGATTGTAACATAGCAACCAAGGAATTTGAAAAACTGTCAAAATATAAAGACCTGGAAATTGAAATAGAAAAAATGTGGAAATTGAAAACAAGAGTTGTGCCAGTGATAGTAGGTGCACTTGGTATGATAAAAAATGGAACAAAACAACACATTGAAAGAATCCCTGGAAACCCCAGCTTAAGAGATATACAAAAAATTGTCTAATTAAGTACAGCCCACACACTAAGGAAAACTTTATCTACGTAATGCTGGGGATGATAGGGAAGATAGAAAAACATGAAATGGAGTCATAACAACACGCCACTACCTGCCTTAGGTCTCCCCGCAGACTTGGTTGGTAGTGAGACCAATGCAGAAATCGAAATATGATGAAAAATGACATAATAATAATAATAATAATAATAATAATAATAATAATAATAATAATAATAAATAAATAAACCAGAACAGACATGGGCTGGAATTACAGAAGAGGGTGTTAAATTTGCACTAAAAAAAGCACACAATTGGAAAACTCCAGGTATAGATAAAATTCCTAACTTTTGGCTATATTATTTAAATGCAGCACATAAAAAACTAGCCAAAGAACTTCAAGAAATGGTTGACGATCCCACACTAAAATTCCTGCATGGATGACCAAAGGAATTACATTTCTTCTACCCAAGAATGGTGACACAAACAACCCGAAAAACTACAGACCACTTACATGTCTTCCGACAACATATAAACTATTAACATCTATTTTAACAAAACAGACATATTTATTCTTACAAAGAAATGACATGATACCGCTTGAACAAAAAGGGTGCAAACGTGGCTGTTATGGTTGTAAAGACCAATTGCTAATTAACAAAATGATCCTGGAAAACTGCTACAAGACAAAGAAAAATCTTAGTACTGCCTGGATAGACTACCGAAAGGCATTCGATAGTGTGCCACATTCCTGGATTTTAAAGACTTTAAATATATACAAGATATCGCCCGTCATCATCAATTTCATCAAACAGTGCATGTCTACATGGAAAACAACCCTTTACCTCAATCATATAAATGGAACCTATAAGTCTGATGAAATAAACATCAAAAGAGGTATATTTCAAGGTGATTCTTTATCTCCCTTACTATTCTGCATATCATTAATAGCACTAACCAGTCAACTTAATAAGACAGAATGTGGTTATAAAATAGGCCAAAAGAAAATAAGCCATCTATTTTACATGGATGACTTAAAGTTATATGCTAAGAATGATAATGAGCTGGAAGGTCTTCTGTAAACTGTAAAATGCTTCAGCGAAGACATTGGAATGAAATTTAATTTGAATAAATGTGCTAAAGCTACAGTTTTACGTGGATCAATACAAGAAACATCCTCAAATAGCTTAGACCCTGCTGTAACAATAAAAGAATTGAAAGCAGAAGAAGCTTATAAATACCTAGGTGTAAATGAGAGCGAAAACATTCACCATAAAAAATGAAAGAAATAGTGCGTAAAGAGTACTATAGAAGGCTACGAATGATATTAAAAACTGAATTAAATTCAGAGAACAGAGTTATGGCCATTAATAGCCTTGCAATCCCAGTTGTCCAATATAGTTTTAACATCTTAAACTGGACTCTAAAAGACATCAGGCGAATGGATGCTAAAACAAGAAAGCTTCTTTCTAAGCATAAGATGCATCATCCAAAGGCTGATGTAGACCGTCTATACATACCCCGTAAAGAAGGTGGAAGAGGTCTTATTCAGCTGGAATTGTCATACAAGACAACAACTATTGGCTTATTAACATACATAGAAACAACAAAGGATTGGATGATACAATTAGTAAGGCAACATGAAGAAAGAAAGAAAAAATATTCAATAATAAAAGAAGGCAGTACATACAAACAAGATTTACAGTTAGTAGATTCTGTAGAAAAGCAAAACAGAAGCCAAGAACTAACTATTGCGGCAAAAAATATGAAAATGAAAGCCAAAGATAAAGCTCTTGAACAGATGAAACAGCGCTGGCAAGACAAACCTCTGCATGGCCAATATCCAGTACATGCCAATAAATCCAATGTTGACAAAGTTAATACTCATCGATGGTTACGTGCATCTGGATTAAAGTCTGAAACTGAAGGCTTTATTCTTGCAGCACAAGACCAAAGTCTTTTCACTAGAAACTTTCAGGCAAATATTATGCATAATAATATGGATCCAAAATGCAGGTTTTGTGATAAACACCAAGAAACAATAGACCACCTAATCTCAGGCTGTTCTGTGCTTGCCCCAAATGAATATAAAAGTCGCCACGATAGAGTTGGGTAATATTTACATTGGGCAATGTGCAAACATTATGGAAAAGCTGTAGGCAAACACTGGTATGAACATCACCCAGCACCGGTTACAGAAATAGAAGATGTAACCATTCTATGGGATTGCACCGTCTACACAGACAGAAAAATTGAAGCAAACAGGCCAGACATTATTGTTAAAAACCAGAAGGAGAAAACTTGTCTATTAATTGATATGGCTTGTCCAGCGGATTGTAACATAGCAATTAAGGAATTTTAAAAACTGTCAAAATATAAAGACCTGGAAATTGAAATAGAAAAAATGTGGAAATTGAAAGCAAGAGTTCTGCCAGTGATAGTAGGTGCACTTGGTATGATAAAAAATGGAACAAAACAACACATTGAAAGAATCCCTGGAAACCCCAGCTTAAGAGATATACAAAAAATTGTCTTATTAAGTACAGCCCACACACTAAGGAAAACTTTATCTATGTAATGCTGGGGATGATAGGGAAGATAGAAAAACACGAAATGGAGCCATAACAACACGCCACTACCTGCCTTAGGTCTCCCCGCAGACTTGGTTGGTAGTGAGACCAAAGCAGAAATCGAAATATGATGAAAAATGACATAATAATAATAACGCGATTGGAATTACAACGAGAATGACGTGTTTTTCTGAGGCTCCTGAAAACGTAACGTTTTTTGTTTTTTTTTCTAATGAATTTTTTTTTTGTTTTTACTATTTTAAACGTAAACATTAATTTTTAATTTTACTATTTTAAACGTAAACATTAATTTTTTCTTCGTATATAATTTAAATTGTATGTTTCTTCTTTAAATGATCCTTAAATAGATTTATTAACTAGTTTTCTAAAGCAAGACAACGGGAAAAAATACGGTGAAAAACACTAAAAACTGTTCGATACAATTTCTACGATATCCTTTCATAGAAAGAATACGTAATAATTTATTTATATTTATTCGTTCATTTTGTATATTTATTTATTTTTCGATTCTGGAACCGTCTCCAAGATGAACATTCTGAGTTTTCTTCCATGATGTCCAAATTTTCTTTGGGTTCATTGACAACTTTGCAGTCTCGTCTTTTTTAAGCAAAACAGAAACAACTTTTTAAAAACTTCTTGTTATTAATACATTGTACCAACTCCTTCTTAATATTTGAATGTTTATATATATATATATATGTGTGTGTGTGTGTGTGTGTGTGTGTGTGTGTGTGTGTGTGTGTGTGTGTGTGTAAAGAGAACCAACAGTTTTAGAATTCTGAGTTCTCCAATTATTTTTTTTAAATGCTCAATACAATATATATCATAGAGCAAAATGCAATTATAATTAAATTTGTTTTTTATTTAAAATTGATTTACATTGCAACACTGAAATTTTTATGTTTTGAGATTTTACCTCATCATCAGGCAATGTTGATTTATTGTTGTGAAAATGATTTACATTTGAATGTATAAAACAAAGCACCTGTTATTTAAAGAGTTGATGTGGATGGGGGAAGACATAAAAATTTATGTGTATGTATTAATTGAACTAATCAGAATGCAATTCAACTTTTAAATTTGAAAATATAGGTTATATGTTGAGGGAATACAAGTTTTCTTTTTTTCAATTTTGCTGGGAAAGTGTCAGCTAATTGAGCCAACATCTAATTATTTATATATAATTATTAAATAGTTATTGGTCAGAGTTAAATTAGACAGTTGTATTAGAAAGTGCTTAAGATATATTTTTA
Source organism: Ascarosepion bandense (assembly GCA_037127315.1). Lineage (NCBI taxonomy): Eukaryota > Metazoa > Mollusca > Cephalopoda > Sepiida > Sepiidae > Ascarosepion > Ascarosepion bandense. Next base: position 279,236 of record JBBBDQ010001892.1, read on the forward strand.
AAAAAATGAAAGATAAAGATTAACATGTAGAGCTTTTAAATATCAAAATTAAGAAGATCAGACGATTATGCTACCAAATAGGAATAGAAGGAAGATTGTTTAGAAATTTCTTTTTTTTTTTTAATCATCTCACCCCAAGCAAGGCATTCCACTGCCACTATTGCGCATGGGGCTACATAGGGGAAGGTAAAGAGAAGGAGTGGTTAGACATAGGGAATGTCAGGAGAAAGGTGACAGATGAGTAAGGATAGCGAGGATGAGGGTCGGGCAGATGGGAAGAGTGCTTGATAGAATGGGAGCAGGTTAGTGTGTTAGGAGGTGTCTATTGACCTTACATTTAAACTCCTGGAGATTGTAGCCGTCGGGGAAGCAATCGTTTGGAAGAGAATTCCACAGTCGGGAAGTGCGAGGAAAGAAACTGTTGGAGTAGAAGTTACGGCTGCATTTTATCGGTTTCACTGTAAAAGGGTGGGATCTAGTTGCTAATCTAGTATCTCGTGCAAATTCGTATTTCAATGAAAGAAAGATTACAAAAAGTCTTTAAAAGATGATGGGCATAAAACTAAACTGGAATACAAATCTCAAATAAAGAAAGAAATGAATAATAATATGAGAAAATGAAATATTAATTAGTATAAAATGAAAGAACAGAAATTATGACTAAATGCATCCACACTAAGAAATACCTCTTAGGTTCATACAACCATGGATGAAAACGTCATAATTTGTTTTAATTTAAACAATGTGCGTTCATAAATTCCCTGCCACGTGAATGTTTAAATAAAACACCGTTACAAGAGCATTCTTAAAAAGAAAAACAGTAAAAGATAAAATCAGTTATTAAAAATCGCCTAAAGATACCACTCATGGTAGAAACCTGGGTAGCTAAATAACTCGTTTAAAAATGGAAAATATTCAAAAGTTCTACAATATAATTGTATCGAACACTTTTTAATACAAATGTGTACTGGTCTAACCCTATCAGGACCAAAAACTAAGTATTAAACAATATATCAATATATATATATATATATATATATATATATATATATATATATATATATATATATATATATAAAGTTTTGAGGTGTGATAATGCTTAGTGCCAAGATTGTTGGTTTTCAGTGGGTTATTGATAAAATGATATTTTGGCAAGAAGGTTTCTTTTTCTCATAAAGTGCTCAATATTGAGAGCATTAACATGAATAATGTGGAGAAGTTTGTCACTTAACTGAGCAGATTCATGCTGACTTCAAAGTTTCATGAAGACACCATTGTGATGTCTTTGCTCTTCGAGGTTTCTTTTTCAATCTGCTCCATATAAATAAGAATGAAACCAGGAAACAACAGCAGATTGAAAAAGAAGCCCTGAGGAGTCGAGACATCGTAGTGGTGCCATCACGAAACTTCGAAGTCAGCATGTCTCTGTCCAGTAAAGTGACAAACTTCCTTACAATATATATATTTGTTTTTCATCTGATTCTACCCTGTAAAGTTATATATGTTTTTCTTTCTAACTTTGTGTGTCTAGTTATATATATATATATATATATATATATATAGGTATTATAAAAAATGACAGACAGGGTATTATCGTTGAGTTTTTTATATAATTTTTTATGTGTTCATATAATTTTTTTTCTTTTTGGAATTCAGATGATGTAGGAATTGTCCAAAGGTTTTGTACTTGTGGGTGCTTTCGGCTGTACTTTTGGCCATTGTCAGGAATTGGTTTTGTTTTACTTGTAAACAAATATAAAGTTTATGCATATAGAGTCTCGTGTATGTTCTGGACATGATAAGCACTTTTTCACATTCTTATTTGCAAGTCAAACAGGGTTAATTTTTGATAGTGGCTAGAAGTATAGCCGAAGGCAATTGAAAGTGCAAAACCTTTGGACAGTTCTTGTATAGTTTGAGTTTTGAAAAGGAAAAGTTATACAAACACATAAAAAATTATATGAGGAACTTGGTGATGGTGTCTTGTCTGTCATTTTTAATGAAACCTGCATAAAAGAGAGATTGTTGCCCAAATACACAACACACACACACACACACACACAACAAAGAAGTACATACATGTTGAATGCTCATTAGCATACTTTCTGTGTGTATTAACTGATTTCAGTTAATATTTGATTTGTTAACTCCTCAAATGTATTCATTTCAAGTGATATTTATGAAGGTAACTTGTTAAGGTTTTGTTTCCTTAACACTAATTTCCTGAGCTTTAATTTTTTTTTTATCACAGTGTTTTGACCACTGTATTTTCTAGTCTTCCTCAGATGACTGTTGTACTTTGGAGAGTTAAGCCTGTAGCAGGATTGTCACTTGTAGTTGTTTAAGAAATATATTTTCTCTTATTTTATGTAGAGGCCTTCCCAAAATCCCGATACTTAAAGTTTAAAATGAATTTTTAAAAATGAAAAATCTTTCTTGAATCTTTTATTTTATTTTTAATTTATAGCTAATAGATTAAATTTGACATTTTCAATAAGCAAAATATTTTACTGTACTTTAAAAACTAATTTAGCTTGACTAGAAAGAGTTCTATATTTTGTTTTTTTTGTTTGTTTTTTTTGCTAAAATAGCAAACGTGCTATTTTTTAGTCGGCTTTCATCTCAGTGTAATTCTTTTAATAAAAAATCTTACAAAAATAACATACTTTTCTTAAACTTTATTTTAGTAATATTTGATTTAAAGATTAGTTAATCTGATTTGAAAGAAATATTGTTTACTTTGCATTTAAAATATCACAAATGCATTTTTTTACTAACAGTAATTGTGTTAAAGTGTTTGACAAAGTGATGACATCTAATGTTGTTATATAGAGATGTTATCTGTAAAACAATTTAAGCAAATGACACGAGTGCCTTTTTCATATAAATTTCAGGTACTCAGTAATCTTAAATTTAAGAAAAAATTTTCCATAATCCAATGTTTTATTGAATTTTAGAAATTTTGGCTTTAAATTAACTATTGACATCACTCTTATTTTCTTATGTCATGTATGGGCTCCTGTACTTGCATGGCACATTTATATACTAATAAAAAAAACTCAAAATTATAAAACGTATTGGTGTTTAGTGATTTGTATTAAGCTTTATCATTTATGATTAGTAAATATAGTTTTCATTTAATAATAATAATATCATCTAAAAGAATGAAATTATAACAGAATTTTAAAAGATTTGTGTTTGACAAAAGCAAATTGATGATTTCAATTCTCAAAGGGCTCCTGCTTTTAACTAATATAAATATGAAGAGTCTGGAATTTTAATTTCTTCAAATTTTATAACATTAATTTATCTTAACAGATGTAAAAAAAAAATTAAAATTTCATTTAAATCCGACAATTATTTGATTTTTTTTTTCACGAATTTTTAAAACAATGTTTTTACTGCAAAAAAGTTACTAAATTTCTTATACTAATCTTTGTCCCACCTATTGACAAAGAAAAACAAGATTTTTGACTAAAATTTTGAACACGCTAGAAAGGATTGATTTAATGAAAAAATACTTTGGTCTTTTCTCTTAAAAATAACATTTTAATAATAAAACTTGGTTTTTATCAAGTTTGGGGCCTTTTTCGTCATGCTATTTTGTTTTTAGAATTTTTTTTGATGGTACCAAATTTTATATGATGTGTAGTTTACTGGGAAACAAGAATTTTGTCTGAGGGGAAAAATGCAATACGTCTTGTCATTAGAGAAACAAAACAGAGCAAAGATAGTGCACTCTTTTCATTACATCCTCTTTATACAATGCTACAATTAAGAGAAAATTGGAGTAGATAGACTTAACTATTGCCCGGTTCACACTCCACCCACATCTTTTGAACAGGTGAAGAGTCTCATCCCTTGTTTCTTGTTTAGGATGTGGTTCCCGGCTTTCTTTTATTTATTTCTTTTTTTCCCCCAATCTTCTTTCACATTTTTTGTCTTTTCCAATTGGAGTAGATAGACTTAACTATCGCCCGGTTCACACTCCACCCACGTCTTTTGAACAGGTGAAGAGGCTCATCCCTTGTTTCCTGTTTAGGATGTGGTTCCCGGCTTTCTCTTTTCCAATCATTTGACTCTTAAGTAGCCCCATGCGCATCAGTGGCGTCACCGCCTTGCTTGGGGTGACATGATTAAAAAAAAACAAAAAAAAACCTTATTCTCGTTGGATTTAATGAAAGAATAACACTAACAGAATACAGTGGGCGAACAAATTATTATTTTTAAATTTTACGGTAGTAAACTCAAACGTATGTCCACTTTTTCTTTTCTATTAAAATTTAATTTTTTTTTTTTATCTTAATTATTTTTATTGCAAGGACTATTGATGGTAGCAACAATTTTTTTCTTTTAACAATACTCTCTAAGTGCAGTGATGTTTTTTTTCCGTTGAACGGCCGTTACGTCCAAATTTGTCTGTTTTTTCAACCAGCGTCTCTCTCTTTGAATTTTTCTTTTTCTCAAAATGAAATTCTGTTTTAATATAAACACTAATTTTTCTTTAAATATTATCGAATTTTTTTTTAACATAAACATGAATCTTTTTTTCTTAATATAAACATGAATTTTTCTTCATATATTATTTAATTTTATTGAATTTTTTTTTTTAATATGAAATTCTGTTTTATACTATTTTAATCTATCTGTTTGTTCTTTAAATGATCCTAATAAATAAAATCATCCGTTTTATATTTCCTTTAGCTGTCGATATTTCGTAATAATTTTTTTTTAACTATTATAATTTTCTTAAAAGCAAAAAACAAAACAAAACAACAGGAAAATAAATTAAATCCGATGAAAAACAATTTCTACGATATTATTTTATAGAAAGACTACGTATTTATTTATATATTTATTTTTATTTATTTATTGATTTAATTTACTTATTTAATTTATCTTATTCTGATAACCCTATTTTTGACCAACGACTTTATTGAAAAAATAAATGAATATAAAGTGGACGAACAAATTATTACATTTTTATTTTAAATCTCACAGCACTAATAAACTTAAACGTATGTCAACTTTTTTCAATAATTTTTTTTTTCTTTCTTTAACAAAATACTCTAGTAGTGATGTTTTGTTTCGTTGAGCCGTTGCTACGCCCAAGGTTTTTTTTTTTTTTTTAACCAGCGTCTTTCTCTTTGAATTCCAATCGCGTCTATGTCAGCTGTCGCTTGGCAGCCCATTTAGGAGAAGGAAAACTCCGAACAACAACCCGCAACTCAAGGTGTTAATCGTGCCGAGGAGTGAATGGCTACTGCGTTATGAGGTCACAAACGATCCCCTACAGGCTTCGGGACCCTGTTTGTAAAAGACCGTTACCCAACGTGCCGGGCAACTTTGGGTGAACTTTTGGACCCGTGCGTCACTCGTGAGAAAAACATGAGAAATACAAATAGAAATAAAAAGTCCAGTATGGCTCTTCCAGTGGATAAACAGGGAGCCCGTCCTTCAGGAGGGAACCTACCTGAGGTCAAAAAATCGGCCATAGGAACAAACTCCTACACAAAAATGAATCTTCAGGTCCCCACAACCAGGATAATCCTAATGATGGTCCTGAAAATTCTCCAGCTAGATCTACAACCGTATATTTAAAGAAAGAAAAAATAAAATGGTCTCGTGAGGAGTACAAAGTCGTTATGACTGCATTTCATGAAGCGTTACTCAAACCTCAAAAAAACATGACTCGCCAAACATATGACATTTGGCGTGAAAAAGTTGGTCAAGCAAATAGAAAGTATATTGACGAAAATAAATTAGTCAATGTACGAAGGTACATTATTCGTAATAACCGATTGACAGAGGCTGAAATTAATGAGATTAAAAGAATTGTAACCAGAAGAGACGAATCAGCAAAATATGAAAAGGAACCGGAATCAGAAATAAAAAGTAATAACATCAAACAAGCCACAGGTCATAATGTAGAAACCGTGATACACACAAATCACTGTGAAGATAATGCTGTAAGTTTAAAGTGCTGGAAAGGTGTGATCTGAGTCAGTTAAAAGACAAAAATAAAACGAGTTCAGAACACATTGAACATAATTATTTGACGGAAAATAAGAACAGTATACAAGAAGCCAAGGAAGAAACCAAGAACCATCTAAGTCAAATACAAAATATTGTAATGGAGGAACGAGAACAGCTCCCAAAATTACAACCAACAAAGCATAACCTCCGAACTATTAAGCTCTACAATGCAGCACTCAAATTAATTTTGGATGAAAACACTCATACAAATCTCAATGAAGCAATATATGCATCAGCAATAGCAGCAACAAAAAAATTGAACATCAAATTAAAAACAAGGCAGTCTCGAAGACATGAAGATCCACCTTGGAAAAGAAAAATAGAAAAAGAAATCGAACAACTTAGAAGTGAACTATCAGTACTGGATGAACTGAGTAGAGGAATAAATGTAAGAACTAGGAAAAGCAGAAGAGTCGAAAGAAAATACAACATTAGAAATGAAAATGAAATCCTATCAACTAAGGAAAAAATAAAGCAACAAATACAACTGAAGGCTCAAAGAATAAGACGCTATGAAAAAAGAGCAAGATTTTACAGACAAAACAAGATTTTTCAGACTGATACAAAGAGATTTTACAGGGAAATAGGTAAAAAAAGAATTGAAGTGACAGCCCCCACCCCCAGAATGGAAGAAGTTACACAGTTCTGGGAAAAGATATGGGCTTGCCCTAAAGAACATAACAAAGAAGCAGATTGGATTGCACAAGAGATAGAACGAATCAAAAATAAACCAGAACAGACATGGGCTGGAATTACAGAAGAGGATGTTAAATTTTCACTAAATAAAAGCACACAATTGGAAATTCCCAGGTATAGATAAAATTCCTAACTTTTGGCTATATTATTTAAATACAGCACATAAAAAACTAGCCAAAGAACTTCAAGAAATGATTGCCGATCCCACTAAAATTCCTGCATGGATGACCAAAGGAATTACATTTCTTCTACCCAAGAATGGTGACACAAACAACCCGAAAAACTACAGACCAATTACATGTCTTCCGACAACATATAAACTATTAACATCTATTTTAACAAAACAGACATATTTATTCTTAGAAAGAAATGACATGATACCGCTTGAACAAAAAGGGTGCAAACGTGGCTGTTATGGATGTAAAGACCAATTGCTTATTAACAAAATGATCCTGGAAAACTGCTACAGACAAAGAAAAATCTTAGTACTGCCTGGATAGATTATCGTAAGGCATTCGATAGTGTGCCACATTCCTGGATTTTAAAGACTTTAAATATATACAAGATATCAGCCGTCATTATCAATTTCATCAAACAGTGCATGTCTATATGGAAAACAACCCTTTACCTCAATCATATAAATGGAACCTATAAGTCCGATGAAATAAACATCAAAAGAGGTATATTTCAAGGTGATTCTTTGTCTCCATTACTATTCTGCATATCATTAATAGCACTAACCAGTCAACTTAATAAGACAGAATGTGGCTATAAAATAGGCCACAAGAAAATAAGCCATCTATTTTACATGGATGACTTAAAGTTATATACTAAGAATGATAATGAGCTGGAAGGTCTTCTGCAAACTGTAAAATGCTTCAGCGAAGACATTGGAATGAAATTCAATTTGAATAAATGTGCTAAAGCTACAGTTTTACGTGGATCAATACAAGAAACATCCTCAATTAGCTTAGACCCTGCTGTAACAATAAAAGAATTGAAACCAGAAGAAGCTTATAAATACCTAGGTGTAAATGAGAGTGAAAACATTCACCATAAAAAATGAAAGAAATAGTGCGTAAAGAGTACTATAGAAGGCTACGAATGATATTAAAAACTGAATTGAATTCTCAGAACAGAGTTATGGCCATTAATAGCCTTGGAATCCCAGTTGTCCAATAAAGTTTCAACATCTTAAACTGGACTCTAAACGACATCCGACCAATGGATTCTAAAATAAGAAAGCTTCTTTCTAAGCATAAGATGCATCATCCAAAGGCTGATGTAGACCGTCTATACATACTCCGTAAAGAAGGTGGAAGAGGTCTTATTCAGCTGGAATTGTCATACAAGACAACAACTATTGGCTTACTAACATACATAGAAACAACAAAGGATTGGATGATACAATTAGTAAGGCAACATGAAAAAAGAAAGAAAAAATATTCAATAATAAAAGAAGGCAGTAAATACAAACAAGATTTACAGTTAGTAGATTCTGTAGAAAAGCAAAACAAGCCAAGAACCAACTATTGCGGCAAAAATATGAAAATGAAAGCCAAAGATAAAGCTCTTGAACAGATGAAACAGCGCTGGCAAGACAAACCTCTGCATGGCCAATATCCAGAACGTGCCAATAAATCCAACGTTGACAAAGTTAATACTCATCGATGGTTACGTGCATCTGGATTAAAGTCTGAAACTGAAGGCTTTATTCTTGCAGCACAAGACCAAAGTCTTTTCACTAGAAACTTTCAGGCAAATATTATGCATAATAATATGGATCCAAAATGCAGGTTTTGTGATAAACACCAAGAAACAATAGACCACCTAATCTCAGGCTGTTCTGTGCTTGCCCCAAATGAATATAAAAATCGCCACGATAGAGTTGGGCAATATTTACATTGGACAATGTGCAAACATTATGGAAAATCTGTAAACAAACACTGGTATGAACATCACCCAGCACCGGTTACAGAAATAGAAGATGTAGCCATTCTATGGGATTACACGATCTACACAGACAGAAAAATTGAAGCAAACAGGCCAGACATTATTGTTAAAAACCAGAAAGAGAAAACTTGTCTATTAATTGATATGGCTTGTCCAGCGGATTGTAACATAGCAATCAAGGAATTTGAAAAACTGTCAAAATATAAAGACCTGGAAATTGAAATAGAAAATAATGTGGAAATTGAAAACAAGAGTTGTGCCAGTGATAGTAGGTGCACTTGGAATGATAAAAAATGGAACAAAACAACACATTGAAAGAATCCCTGGAAACCCCAGCTTAAGAGATATACAAAAAATTGTCTTATTAAGTACAGCCCACACACTAAGGAAAACTTTATCTATGTAACGCTAGGGATGATAGGGAAGATAGAAAAACATGAAATGGGGCCATAACAACACGCCACGACCTGCCTTAGGTCTCCCCGTAAACTTGGTTGGTAGTGAGGCCAAAGCAGAAATCGAAATATGATGAAAAATGACATAATAATAATAATAATAATAATAATAATAATAATAATAATAATAATAACAACAACAACAACAACAACAACAACAACAAATAATTAGGTGCTCTTTCACTTTTCTTTTCCAGTGCATTTTGTTTCATTTTTTCTTTTTTCAGTCTAAGATTATTCTTCAGAGTCTGACAAAGGAGTTGGTCGTTGCCACAAAGTTGATAACAACCTCACTAGAAAAAAATAAAAATAAATGAAGGATACCTGAAGCAAATCAGTTCTTTAGTTGACCAGTACGTGGATTGTGATTGGCGCTTGAATGAACGAATAAATAAATGTAAAAAAAAAAGATTAAAGGAACAAAAGAAAGCGATAAAAAAACAGAGTTAGTGTACAACTGAAAAAGGTGAAGAAATCGCTGTGGCAGAAGTGTAGTACCCCCTTACTAGCGATCAGAAATAATACTACCTAAACATATTAACTTTGTCTTCTTCTCCCTCCTCTTCTCCAGGTGCTTCCACCTAGGTCACGAACTACTATCCCAGAAATCCCTTCATCTCTCACTCTCTCTTTCTCTCTCTTTCTTCTAACACGATTACTGACCCAAACATGACATAGTATTTTTTACGCCTAAAACAACACATTCTTACTTACCGTTCTTACCGTGTGTGTGTGTGTATAAAAGAGAGAAAGAAAAAGATCGATTCTCTTTGATCAAGAAAAGATATATGGGGAAAATACTTCAACTTTTTTTACGATGGAGCAACAGTCTCCCGTCTTCACTGGAATACCAAGAAGCACATGTTTTCTTCTACGTACTGAATAACTAACCCGTGAGGGATGATGGGTCTCTACAACTTCCCTTTCTAGCTCATAAAAGCTGTGTTTATTACTATCTCTTCTAATCGCTGTTGCGCCATCCATTTGCTCAAAATCATATTCGCTTGTAGGTTATTCACTGTTTTCCTCTGTCCCTCTTGATATCATTATGTCCTGTGAGCGTTAAATTTTCCCAACCTTCTTCCTTCATTCTTCTTCTTCTATGTGCCCTGTCCCTTCAGAACGTAGGCGATCATGGTTCTCCACGTCTCCCTATTCCTTGTGGCTCCCAGTATGCTTGCCCCTGTTACTCCTGGCAACCCCCGTTCCGTCATCCACCTGATCAGGCCCTGCAGATATGTTATCCGCTGCCTTCCTCTGTCTCTTTTTCCTTCTATCTAGACAGTCAGTATCAGGTTCTCCAGGCTTTCCTTCCTCATTACGTGTCCCAGGAACTTCAGTTGTCTCTTCCTGATGCTCGGTATTAATTTCCTTTTTGTTGCCATTCTTTCCAACACCTCGTCGTTGCTTGCATGCTCAGTCCACGATATCCGCAGCTTCCTTCTGTAGAACCACATTTCCGCTGCTTCCAGTTTTGTCCTCATTTTCGATGATATTGTCCAGCATTCACTGCCGTATTGAAGAACTGACATCACATGGTAATCCAGTACTCTTTTCTTTGTTTCTAGTGAAATTTTCCTGTGTGTTAGTATTTTGCTCAGCTTCTGGAACGCGTCCTTTGCCATGCCAATTCGCCTTCGTATCTCTGTGTCGCACTTTCCATCTACTGTTAGAACACTTTCTAGGTATTTAAATTTTTGCACCTGCTTTATTCTGGTATCTCCCACCTGTATTTGGCATTTTGGGTTGATCCTTTTGCTGATGACCATGCATTAAATTTCAACTGTCTTTTTTTATTGTAAATAAAAATGTTCTTTTTTGCTTTCATATTCTCTAAAGTTCGAATTCCAGTTCAATTCATTGCATTCACTTTCGCACAAATACCCTTGGGAAAGGTATTAATCCCTCTCTTCCTTCCAGTTATGGGTTAAATAACAGGACAGATTAGGTTCTATAGCCTTCGCTGGCAACCAATCTACCGCAGAAAGCAATGGCAACCTACTGTGGGATAATCTTCCCAGTCAGTCATGTCTCTTTCGAGACATGATCGCCCAAGCGTGTTTCACATATGGCACTTAACTGACTGATTCTCTAAAACTTCGTCTTTGCTCACATATTTAGTTCGTAGTATCATCAACATCCGTCTCAGTCAGTTAAATGCTGTAAGTGATACAAACTTGGGCGATCATGTCTCTTTCGCACAGTAGGGTGCTATTACCCGGTTCACGCTCCACCCACGTCTATTGAACAGGTGAAGAGGCTCATCCATTGTTTCCTGTTTAGGATGTGATTTCCGGTTTTCTCTTTTCCAATCTTTTAATATTTTCCATTCTTTTACTTTTTTATTTTTTTCAATTGGAGTAGATAGACTAAACTATCGCCCGATTCCCACTCCACCCACGTCTATTGAACAGGTGAAGAGGCTCATCCCTTGTTTCCTGTTTAGGATGTGGTTTCCGGTTTTCTCTTTTCCAATCTTTTCACTCTTACGTAGACCCCTGCGCTTGAGTGGCGTTACCGCCTTGCTCGGAGTGATATGGTTAAAAAAAAACTTTTTGCGGTTGACTGTTAACAACCAAGGCTATAGAACCAAGGCAATAGAACCTAATCTGTCTTGCTATTTAACCTATAGCTAGAGGGAGAATGATATTTGGGAGTAAGTGAATGCAACGAATTTAATTGGAATTCGAACTCGGCTCTCCAATTTCTCGTCTCAAGCCGATATTCACTACACCACAACGAATATACAAAGTCGTTTTTGTTGCCTTTTCTTCATAAGCGACGAGTTTGTTCGGCATTCACTGCCATATAAGAAAATTGATAGTACATAATACTCCAGCGCACTTTTCTTTGTTTCAAACAAGATTTTCCTGTGTCTTAGTACTTTGCTTACATTTTTGAAAACAACTTTCGCTATTCCAATGTGCCTCCGGATTTCGGTGTCGTATTTTTCGTCCTCTACTAAAACATAGGATGTGCGTTGTGGTGCAGTGGATATCGGCTCGGAACGAGAAATCGGGGAGCCGAATTCGAATTCCAGTTGAATTCATTTACATTCACTTTCGCGCAAATACCCTTGGGGAAAGTATTAATCCGTCTCTTCCCTCCAGTTATGGGTTAAATAACAGGACAGATTGGGTTCTATAGCCTTTATCGGCAACCAGTCTACCGCAGAAAGCAATGGCAACCTACTGCGGGATAATCTTCTGCCCAGTGAGTCATGTCTCTTTCGAGACATGATCGCCCAAGCGTGTATCGCGTATGGCACTTAACTGACTGACTGACTAAGACATATCCTAAGATATTTGAACCATTGTACTTGCTAGATTTTAGTGTCTCCAATTTGTAGTTCGTAACTTGACTTGCGGTAGAGTTGCGACCGCATATATCCTGAAAAGAATGGAGGAAAACTTAAATGAAACCGCTTTCTTTCTACTTTTCTTAATGGTGTTTAAAAAAAAAGTAATTTAAAACTAGCAAGTAATAAAAAGGGAGATAACTAAATTATGATGTAAGGGACATAATTACGTTTTACTAGTTACCTCCCTTGTCATATTTTTCCGACTCAAATTCCCACTGGATTATTGTAAGTATACGAAGTTGTAGGAAACCATTATCACCCATTTTCTGAAGAGACACAACACATTCTAGAAGATGATTAAGTATATCCAAGACATAAAACATTATTTTGTCTGTTCAGTTTAAAATAGGTACCCCCACTCATTTTCGATATCTAAGTTTTAAACTGAATTTTTAAAAGTAAAAAAGATTTTTAGGAGTTTTTATTTTAGCTTTAATTGAAAGCTAAATTATTAAATTGACTATTTCCAGTAAGCAAAATACTTTGGTGTATTTGAAATAGAAATTATATTGATTTAAATCTGCACATTTTTTAGAGTTTTCAAAAGTTACCTTCTTTTTTTTTTTTTTCATCCGTTTTGACAGCTTGACAAGTTTATAAATGAATGCTAATTCACGGTTTCAAAATTCTTGCAAAAATAAAATATACATCTGTGGCATGTTACTTTTAGAAAATTAGCAAATCTAAAGTTAAATTAATCTGATTTTAAACAAATATTACTTGTTTATAACATGAAATTTACAATAAAAGTATTTCTTAATCATGAAGGTCATAGCTTTCTAAGTGATTGATGGCAGCCAGATATGATGATAAGCTAATAATGGTTAACCAGAATTTACATAATTGTCGAAGTTATGTTCCTGTAAAGGGAAGAAACTGTGAAACACATTACCTTTTAATGTCACGATCAAAATACCATACTTAAAAAAGTTCCTATACAAAAAAATAATTTAACTAATTTTAAATATCTTTTGGCACGAAGATTTGTATTAAGCTTTTCAATTTTAAATATAGTTTTCACTTAATAACTTTATAACGTAACCGCAACAAGTCTTTGAAGAATTTTTTTAAAAAAATGAAACTTAATAAATTATTATAATTAAAAAATAAAAAATGAAAACAATTTATTTAAAAATTCATTATTCATCAAAAATTCTCTTCAACTATAATGTCCTCAATATCTACTAGCAGTATAGCCCGGCGTTGCTCGGGAATAATAAAAGCTTTAAAACTAATCCATGGTATTGGAGCAAGCCTGTTTGGACGTTGGCACGAAAGACTAAAAAGCAATAGTTGTTTCCAGTTAAAGCGAAACCGTAGACTGAAAGAAAAATGAATGGATGGATGTCAAATTTTGATTTCCTGCTATCGATATCAAATAAGTTTTTTTCGTTGTAAACTGAATTTTGAAGGCTAAATAAGTCCTCTGAGTAAATGGTATCATGACTGAGACTAAGAACTACAATTATACCTACTTAGAGCCAAACCCGAAGCAAAAACTAAAATAAAGGGCTGAAAAACTGATTTTGATCAGACCCGGTATCTTGCATTTTATATGTATATATTATCGATATTCTGCACTATTGTAAGAACTGCAACATTGAAACTTCTGAATATCGTTTCTTATGTCTTTGTCTATGAGTGTATCAAATTTGATTAAAATCGGACCACTCCTTCTATAACCTGAGTTTTCCGATTATCGATTTTCGATATTTATTAGGGGTACCTCGACACAAAGCCTAGCTAGGAACACTCGCAGACGCTTATAGTACAACTGTGTAAATTTTCAAGAAAATCGGTTCAGCCGTTTCGGAGTCTATAGGTAACAGACACACACACACACACAGAGAGAGAGAGAGAGAGAGACAAAGTTCCATTTATAAATAAGTTTAGATCAACTGAAGAGAAGCAGCACCGGTTGTATATTGACTGCTATTATTAACTAGTTGATAGTCTGTGATTGAAGTTTGTGGATGGCCTTATGCGGCGTACTGTCTGACAACTTTTATATCATTTCTTTTAACGATTCTGTTTTTTGTTTTTTTTGTTTGTTTTTTTTCTTAACTCAAACGTTAATTTCATGTATAGATTTGCGTTCAGGCAGAAGTAACACAACCGGTGCATCGTTAGGAATCAAATTGCGATAGAAACCTTTCATGTTCCAAAAATATGCACAGGATCTTTTAATCTTTAGAAGCTTTTAATTCTTTAATACTATTGCTTCTTCTTCTTCTTCTTCTTCTTCTTCTTCTTCTTCTTCTTCTTCTTCTTCTTCTTCTTTATGTGCCGTGCCCTTTCAGGACGTAGGTGATCAAGGATTTCTACTTGCCACTATCTCTTGTCGCTCTTGCTATCTCTCCCAAACCCCTCTCCGTCATCCACCTGCTCAAGCCTATCAAGTATGTCTCGCGCTGCTTTCCCCTGTCTCTCTTTCCTTCTAACCGTCCTGTGAGTATTAAACTTCCCGGACCTTCCTTCCACATTATGTGTAACAGGCTTCTCATCTGTCTCTTCCTGATATTAAGTACGAGTTTTCTTCTCGTTTACATTCTCTCCAACACATCAACGTTGCTCACGTGCTCAGTCCATTGTATCCTCAACATCCTACTGTTGCTTCAACATTCACATTTTTAGCATTAAATAACCCACAGAGGCTGATATGCCGTTAAACAAAACTCAAACTCAAACTCTATTCCATTTGATCCTTTGTTTAGAACCAACTTAATAAAAAAATTATCCAAATGTTGGAGAATGTTTGTCTTCTAAATTGTTTATCAAATTCTGATTAGGTATGAATCGACCTCTTCTCATTACTGATTAACTACGCAGTCATATCTTCGACTTTTATTTCTTCTTCTTCATGTGCCGTGTCCCTTCAGGACGTAGGCGATCATGGACCTCCACTTGTCACTGTCTCTTGTCGCTCTCAATAATTGTTTCTCTTGTTACTCCATCCAAACCCTGCTCTGCACCCATTTGCTCAAGCCCATAAATCTAGAATATAAATGGATAGAAACTATCGTGGTCAGAAAGTGGGGGATTAGTTTATATATTGATTATAATAGATAATTGATCCCCCACTTTATATCCACATTATAAATTCTAATTTGTTTATCAAATTCTGATTAGGTATGTATCGACCTCTTCTCATTACTGATTAACTACGCAGTCATGTCTTCGAGTTTCATTTCTTCTTCTTCATGTGCCGTGTCCCTTCAGGACGTAGGCGATCATGGACCTCCACTTGTCACTGTCTCTTGTCGCTCTCAATAATTGTTTCTCTTGTTACTCCACCCAAACCCTGCTCTGCAACCCATTTGCTCAAGCCCATAAATCTAGAATATAAATGGATAGAAACTATCATGGTCACAAAGTGAGGGATTAGTTTATATATTGATTATAATAGATAATTGATCCCCCACTTTATATCCACATTATAAATTCTAATTTGTTTATCAAATTCTGATTAGGTATGAATCGACCTCTTCTCATTACTGATTAACTACGCAGTCATGTCTTCGAGTTTTATTTCTTCTTCTTCATGTGCCGTGTCCCTTCAGGACGTAGGCGAACATGGACCTCCACTTGGCTCCGTCTCTTGTCGCTCTCAATATGTTTCCTCTCGGCATCTCTACAAAACCCGGCTCCGCCATCCATTTGCTCAAGCCTATCAAGTAGGTCTCGCGCTGCTTTCCCTTGTCTCTTTTCTTCTAACATTCCACAACTGAAACATTGATTATTTTTTCTTTTCTTTCGCTTGTATGTATCCGCATTCTTTTTCCTCTATTTCTTCGGCATCGCATCTCAGATCTAAGATTCTCGAACATTCGCCCGATATTTCCTGGAATGTAGGTTTATTATTCTGTTCAAGTTTCGTTATAATTCTCGCCCGTATTTCTGTGCATTTTTTCCTCGCTAACCCTTGAGCGAAAATTAACTTTTTAAACATATACAGAGTCAGTTCGTTTAATCTGAATCTCTCACATTCTTTGTTAACGATTACAGCATATATGACAAAATCTTCGTCTTTTTTTTTCCTGTCAAATTCATACATTTCCAAGAATATTTAATAACGGACTTTTCTCGTCAGAATGCTTACCATTTCTTCAAATTAAATTTCTCCTGTTTTTTCGGTACTTCAAAATTACTCTCTGTGACTATTCTATAGTAGACACCGTGGTACACTTTGTGTAATATTATGAGGTCACTCTAGGGTACTTATCTATCAATTCTTGTACTGAACTAGATAAATCGAATTCATTTACTATTAGGAATATGCTTGTCATTATTAGCATATATTCGCCATTAATATAAAAATCGGGGGAGACATGTGAGAACACAATACCGTGTACTCGGCAAAGCTCTTTAATTTATGAATATTATATTCGTCAAAAGAAAACAGGAAGAAATCCGTTCACCTGTAATTTGTGGCCAGGCTTCCCTTCTGTGACGACAGCTGCAAGAAATACAAAACCCTTGCAAAATCATAAAAAAAATATATTTTCTTTTGTTTTTTTGTTTTTTGTTTTTTTGTTTTGTTTTGTTTTGTTTTGTTTTGTGTGTGTGTGTGTGTGTGTGTGTGTGTGTGTGTGTGTGTGTGTGTGTGTGTGTGTTTTTCAAAAGGTAAAGCGCTTGGAACGTCAAAAATTATGGAACATTTTTACATTCCTTATCTCCAGCAAAAAAGGAACGTGCAGCAATACTGGAAAAATTAAGTTTAATATATATATATATATATATATATATATATATATATATATATATATATATATATATTCCATTTCGGCTATAATGCGTGACTCTTCAGAAATGAATTGAGTTCTTTCGGTGACTGACGTGTGTATACACTGCTTATATACAACACGTTAAAATTTCCCGCCTCTGATTCCATGCGTCGATGTCTAAGGGAGTAGCGACTCCGACTAACATTAAATCGGTCGAGTTTCGATCCCGGCCAGAAGCAAGTGGATGCGTCTAGCCACACTCATGAGCTGTGATACAGCGAAACAGGCGTGTATGTGGATGACTAATATATATATATATATATATATATATATATATATATATATGTGTGTGTATATATATATATATTAAGTATTGCATTCATCTAACAGTCAGCGTTTTTATTGGGGGTTTTTTTCTACCTTAACTTTATTTATTTTAGATACGCAGTAAATAAAGAAAATATATATTTACAGGAATATACCTGTCATTATTAGCATATATTCGCCATTAATATAAAAATCGTGGGAGACATGTGAGAACACAATACCGTGTACTCGGCAAAGCTCTTTAATTTATGAATATTATATTCGTCAAAAGAAAACAGGAAGAAATCCGTTCACCTGTAATGTGTGGCCAGGCTTCCCTTCTGTGACGACAGCTGCAAGAAATACAAAACCCTTGCAAAATCATAAAACATATATTTTCTTTTTACTTATCAATTTTCTTTTTATTATTATTAGGTTGTTACAAAAATAATGGCCGATTTCAGAAACATAATTTTATTCTTGAGGAATTAACTGTAGAAATGTTGAAATTAGTCAAAATATGAGCCTTGAGTATCTATGCACCTCTGCTATCGATCGACGAGATTATTTATTCGTAGTCGATAAAAAGTTATTGGCTGTTATGCAACGAAATCTTTGAAAGCCGATTCAACGTCTGGTTTGAGGCTAAACGTTTTACCGTTTGAAATGTGCTTAAGTGCTTAAAAAATGCTAATCAGTGAGTGAAAGATCAGAATATGGAGGATGTGGTAATCTCTCGTATCCCAGGTCTGTGAGTTTTTGCAACGGCATTCTTGCAACATGTGGCCGTGGAGCAGAATTGGACCACGTCGATTCACCAATGCAGGTCTCATTTACTACCAAGTTAACTGAATTTGATGATGAATTTATCTTAACTTGTCGCTCCGGAACTGTGTCCCTAATATCTCTGTTTCTACGATTAACCCAGAATCATTTAAGACATCACATTCCAACTATGGATTGATGACGTCTTCGATCACGAAGATCTTCTGGAACGCTCTTCTTAAACAAAATATCTTCAATTCTACGGTAACTTGGTCATGGCAGCTTATTTTCTCGCCAGTGGTAGTAGGGATAGACTCTGACATTGGCTCTAAAGTCATGTGCCAAAGAAGGCGATAAAATAGAAATACTGGTACCTGTGTCTATGATGAATTTTACCTTTGTGGCTTCATTTTTAAACGACGACTTCTAAACGAAGCAGAACGAGCAAGTATAATCTGCACAGCTAATTTCCGGACTGACTAAAGCTGGAAAAGGCGAGACGAGAATTGGGACATAATTTTAGATTGTTTTTTTTTTTTGTTTGTTTATTTGCTTTTGTGTTTTTGTGTGTTGTTGTGTTTTTTTTTGTGTGTTTTTTTGTTGTTGTTTTTTTTTGTTGTTGTTGTTTTTTTGTGTTTTTGATTTGCGGTTTTTGTTTTTTTTTGTTTTTTGTTTTGTTTTTCTTTTTTTTTAGTATTTTGGTTTTTGTCTTGTTTTTAAATTTTGTTTTGTTTTTAAATTTTGTTTTGTTTTTTGGGGGGTTTTTTGTCTTTGTTTATTGTTTTTTGTTTTGGAATTTTTTTTGTTGTTTGTTTCTATTTAGAAATGTGATCTACATTCTTTTGGCGTTTTATTTGAGTGAAAAGTTCGGAGAACCGCAGGTATTCTACTAAATTGATTTTGCGCGGTAGGTACTATTTTGTTACTTATCTCTTTACTTAACAGTTGTAACGCAAATAAGTTATTAACTACCAAAGCTAATCGGATAACTTCTGTAATGCCACTAAAGTCATCTCTGTCCGAGCAACTTCCTAATTACTGAGGCAAGGTCCGAATAAACTTGTGCCCAACAATTTCTCCCCTCGCTCCTCTGCGCGTAGTTATGGCCAGCTATGACCAGCATGTTCTGGAGATAAACTGGCGAATGACCAGCTTTGTTAGTGGTTTTCATCAGTCAGTCAGTTAAGTGCCATACGTGATAAACGCTTGGGCGATCATGTCTCGAAAGAGACATAACTGACTGGGCAAATGATTATCCCGCAATAGGTTGCCATTGCTTTCTGCGGTAGAATGGTTGCCAGCCAGGGCTATAGAACCCAATCTGTCCTGTTATTTAACCTATAACTGGAGGGAAGAGACGAATTAATACCTTTCCCAAGAGCATTTGCGCTTAAGTGAATGCAATGAATTCAGCTGGAATTCGAACTCGGCTCTGCCGATTTCTCGTTCCAAGCCGATATCCACTTCGGGGAGCCGAGTTCGAATTCCAGCTGAATTCATTGTCTTCACTTACGCGCAAATACCCTTGGGAAATGTATTAATCCGTCTATTCCTTCCGATTATGGGTTAAATAACAGGACGGATTGGGTTTTATAGCCTTGGTCGGCAACCAGTCTACCACAGAAAGCAATGGCAACCTACTGCGGAATAATCTGCTGCCCAGTCAGTTATCTCTCTTTCGAGACATGATCGCCAAAGCGTGTTTCACGTATGGCACTTAACTGACTATTTGACTATACTATATTTTTGACATATGTTATTGGTTTAAAAACTCGTGAAGTAATAAAATAATTATTTTAACGATTGCCATTGCTTTCTATGGTAGACTGGCTGCCAGCCATGGCTATAGAACCCAATCTGTCCTAATGATGTTCGTTGTGGTGCATTGGATATCGGCTCGGAAGGAGAAATCGGGGAGCCGAGTTCGAATTCCAGCTGAATTCATTGCATTCACTTACGCGCAAATACCCTTGGGAAAGGTATTAATCCGCCTATTCCTTCTAGTTATGGGTTAAATAACAGGACAGATTGAGTTCTATAGCCTTGGTCGGCAACCAGTCTACCGCAGAAAGCAATGGCAACCTACTGCGGGATAATCTTCTGCCCAGTGAGTCATGTCTCTTTCGAGACATGATTGCCCGAGCGTGTATCACGTATGGCACTTAACTGACTGACTGAATATAATAGAAACACGATTAAGGCTTCTACTGGCCATAAAGTGGGTGATCGGTTTTCTATTGTCATGAAGTAATAAACTGATCCCCCACTAATTACTACTTATTAATATAATAATATAATTCAGCAGTCTACCGCAGAAAGCAATGGCAACCTACTGCGGGATAATCTTCTGCCCAGTGAGTCATGTCTCTTTCGAGACATGATTGCCCAAACGTGTATCACGTATGGCACTTAACTGACTTAATGCCTGATATTTTAATATGAACATTTTCTTTGTTTATCAAATCTATAACTTTTAATGTGTGATTCAGTTAGTTACGTGCCATACGTAATACACGCTTGGGCGATCATGTCTGGAAAGAGACAGGATTGACTGAGCAAAAGATTATCCTGAAGAAGGTTATTATTGCTTTCTGCGGTAGACTAGTTGCTAGCCAAGGCTATAGAATCAAATCTGTCCTGTTATTTAATCCACAACTAGAGGGAAGAGACGGATTAATACCTTTCCCAAGGGTGTTTGTGCGTAAGTGACTAGGCTTGAAATAAGCTACTGACAATTTCAACTGTGTAAAATTTGTAAATAAATTTCATATTTTGTGTTGTTAAAATATACACACGTGTTTCCTCGTCATTGTACATAACCACACGCATCTCTGCTTCAAGTTAAAGCTAAAATGAAAGCTTTGACAGATTTCTTCATAGTTTGATTGTTTAATAAGTCCGACTTTACAAGCACCTATACTCTTTCCGGAGCCAATCAAAAGAACACTCACGTTTTTAGTAGATAGACTAAACTATCGCCCGGTTCACACTCCACCCACGTCCATTGAACAGGTGAAGAGACTCATCCCTTGTTCCTTGTTTAGGATGTGGTTTCCGGCTTTCTCTTTTCCAATCTTTTCACTCTTTTCTTTTTTTTTTTCAATTGGAGTAGATAGACTAAACTATCGCCCGGTTCACACTCCACCCATGTCTATTGAACAGGTGAAGAGGCTAATCCCTTGTTCCTTGTTTAGGATGTGGTTTCCGGCTTTATCTTTTCCAATCTTTTCACTCCTACGTAGCCCCCTGCGCTTCAGTGGCATTACCGCCTTGCTCGGGGTGATATGATTTTTAAAAAAAAACAAAAAAAAAATTAACCAATAATAAATTCTTTTATTATTAGATTATTGGCTTGCATATTTTTTACCATTTTTTACTGACACAGTGGAGGACGAAAAAATGATACAGCATCTTCTTTATTGACCAAGCAGAGAACACCTATAGGATAAGTTAAGGGCCATAAGTGAAACACGCTTGGGCGATCATGTCTCGAAAGAGACATGACTGACTGGGCAGTAGGTTGCCATTGCTTTCTCCGGTAGATATGTTGCCAGCCAGGGCTATAGAACCCAATCTGTTTTGTTATTTAACCCATAACTGTAAGGAAGAGACGGACTATTACCTTTCCGAAGGGTATTTGCACGTAAGTGAATGCAATGAATTCAACTGGAATTCGAACTCGGCTCCCCGATTTCTCGTTCCGAGCCGATATCTACTAGCTCAGAGGTAGAATCGCCGACTGATGCCAATTCGGTCGGGTTTCAATCCTGGGTAAAATCAATCGGATGTCTAACCGCACTGATGAGCTGTGATACAGCGAAAAATATATATATCCGCAGACTGATCTGTTTTGCTGTATCACAGCTCATCGGTGCGGTTTTAGTTAGTTGATGCATGATATAGGATTTGTATCCTATAAGTCCTTCATATATATATATATATATATATATATATATATATACACAAACTAAAATTGCACACCCATAAAATCGGATCCAAATGACTAAAAGCATTTTGGAAAAAGCCAACTAAGAAAAATTTCACATGTCAGTGTGAAAAGCAAAATTCTGGATCCTGATTGGATTACAAATCGAAAATTCAAATATAATGTCAGTCAAACTTTTTTCACATCTAAAGAAGAAAATACCTCTGGGAGCCGATCATATGACTGAATTCCACTATTTAAGAACATTCTGTGACCGGTCAAGACAGTTCAGCTCAACATGGGAGCAGTTAGCTGACGGACCTCGTGGCAATGTAACAAAAGAAATTTCACTCTACGCTACCCGGACGTACGGCCGCGTTACATTTTCATTCAATCTCTTCTTCCAACTTTCTTTTCTTCGTTTTCACTCCACGCCACCAAAGGAAGCAACAACAACAACACCAACAGGACGCGTTAAGTACAATTTCTTTATTTATTTTATCTTCTCTCTCACCCTGTCACCGACCTACCAAAAAGAGGAAGGAACATAAGAAAACTTTACATTCTGCTACTACACAACCATGAACTCTAAATTTCTGTGGACATTTTAAATACCTACATTTCTCTTTGAACACTTAACTACAAGTTGTATGCATTTCTCAATTAACATTTTTCTTCTCACAAATATGTTACAGTGTTCAGTTAACAAAATTTCATTTATTTTTTTCTTCTTACACTTTTGTCATTCTGTTAATAACTCTTTACTTTAATGTGTACACGAAATATTTTATCTTTTCCCATTTCAACATCCAGCCTTCTGATATTTAAATTGTGGAGACTTCGGACGTGTGTGGCACAAGGCCAATTTACTAAGCATCACCGAGGCCCCTACGCACCAAAAAAATTAAAAGTTGATCCTCTTCTTGGTTTTTCAAAACATATATAGGTACATTGATTTTGTTTTAGCTCTTTAGAGAGTCTCTCTCTCTCTCTCTCTCTCTCTCTCTCTCTCTCTCTCTCTCTCTCATCTCTTATCCTTTACAAGAGGAACAAGAAATCAACCTAAAATGCTGACTACTATTCGTGCTTGCATAAAGTATTTATTATCGTCACTTTTTCGCGGGAAAACCGCATAGCGTGTGGGGTTTCATACATTGACACCCACACACACACACGCATGGTCACGCGGCGTTCACGTGACAACTGAGTTTCCCGCCTAAAACGATGCTAATAAAAGAGAAAAACATCACGAGGTACAGCAGTTAGGATTTCGTCCCGGGACAAGAGCAAACATGTCTCCTTAACTCACACAAACACACGCGCACTAATTGCGGGTAGCAATTAGTGGCGCAAATTTCTTTTATTTTTCTTCTCACCGACATTAACACTATGCACATTAACTTTCATTGAAACTGGACTTTACATAAAATAACTTTCTACACATAAATTCACAATTTTTCCAACCTTCGTCAGTAGAAATCCACAGACTGCCTAAGATTGCTACACTCACATGTAAGTCTCTCTCTCTCTCTACTCAACGCACACACAGACACAGAACTTTGTCTTCTGTCTGACTTTCTTCATCAAGGATTTGAACTTTGAACTCTTTACGATAATCTTAACAATTGTTACAAACCTTTCTTTCAGCTAGAGAAAAAACTTCATACATCTTATTTTGTTTCTACGAACAGACGAAGGGGAATGACTCTTTCCTTTTCACTTTCTTATGCATGCTCTCTCAACCCCATGTAACCTTTGTCAATACATTGTTTTTCTGGTTACTTTCGCCTTTTTGTTCTTTCTTAAATCCTGCTTTAAATCATGACCCCATGTTACGTCGAGTCGACTCATAAATCTAAATTAGTAAGTGGACGCATCGTCCACTACAAGCGTAATGAAAAGGGCCACAGACTTAACGAAAATAAAGTTTTATAGTCAAAATGTTAATGTTATTATTAAGATAAAAGACCAAAGGATTTTTTAATTATTTTTTGAAATTTTTTTAATCCTTTCTAACACGTTCAAAATTTTCCTTAAAACCTTGTTTTGTTTACGTCATCGCCGTGGCTAACTTTTACATTGACTTTTTTTGCGCTTGTTTTCCGTTGAAAACACATTGGTTTGGAAATTCTTGTAAAAATCAAATAATTGCCCGATTTTAATGAAATTTTCAGGACTTATTCCCAAATGAATGAAATTATATTTGACATATTTTTTTTAGAAAATTTTGGCATAACATATTCTATAAAACAATATATTACCCCCACCCATTTATTTAATTTCATGAAATTTTGCACAGAACCTTCCTGTTCTCTGATTTTTTTTTTTTTTTTTTTTTTGTTAGAAGTAGGAGTTATTGGAGATTGTAAATCACCTACTTTTTTTCAAATTAGTGCTATCTAAATGAAAATTTGCTCTGATTCTCATTCCTTATTTGCATTATTATGAAAAGATCACGTGATCTAAGAATTTTGTCCCTTTATTCTAATAAAGGGAGAACACGTGGTTTTTTTTTTTTTTTCGTAGCATATTTTTGTTTCTTAGCTGCATATCAACAGTTTGTAGTTTTGGTCAGCTTTCGTGTAAAATTTAAACTTTAAAGTAAGTTTTCCTTTTTTCATTTACTACTTCACAAAATATTTTTATTTTATGTATTTACATAAATGAGGGTCATACTCAAATTGAATATTTTTTTTTAAAAAATCTTTTTTGAGAAGAAACATTTTTGTTGTTCGTAAATTTTTCACTTTAGTAAATTTTTAATGACATTTTTATTTTTTTGTTAAAGACGTTTAAAAACGTATTTTTATTTTAACGACACTACAGTTATTTTAATTATTATAAAGAAAGACGTTTAAAATAATGTTTAAGTTATTTTTCAACTTTCTTTCCTGCATATTTGAAATTAGGTTTTTCATTTTCTATTTTGAATAGTTTTTTGCTTTTTTCAACTATGTGCACAATTTTTTTTCCGAAATAGAAAAACGTATTATTTTTGTATTTGAGTTAATATTAAAGTTTATTAACTATTACTGATTAAATAATTTTATTTATTAAAAATAAAATTCCAAATCAAGGTGTTAATTTTCTTGCTTACTTATGTTATTTTTATTTTTTTTTTAATTATAGATGGAGAGGACAGATGTAAAGACGTTCCAGGCAGTGGAAAGTGCAGAAAACTACACCTTAGTTTTTTGATTCAACGACACAAGATAAAGAAGATGGACAGCACGTAAGCTGCGTATATTGACAACTCCAACATCCTTTCATCTTGTGTCGTTGGAACATCTTTCTGGGGTGTTTGCAATAGACTAGTCACTAAAAGCAGCACAAATGATTCCATCAACCAATTAGCCAAAGTAGGCTACGAGCGAAAGTGTTGATGCCTGTTTAAAAAAAAAATCATTTTAAAAATAAAAATGCTACTTAACGGACAAGACCCCCGTTAATCATTCAACAGTTTTGCTACTGGAGAAGGAGTTGTTTCATGTATTCTAATTCTAATGGGATGCCGCTGGCTGGACTAAAAGAATCAACAAAAAACATGAGGTGTAACGTCTACGACGCCATCTTTAATTCAACTACTCCACACACAGTCTTGACCAATCAAAACATTCACCGTAAGACGGTGTCTGTCTTTTCTCAGTCCCCCAGGTAACATCTTTCCACGGCGGACCTGAAGGAGACTACCACCACCTTTAAATTTATTGTTTTTCACATTTTTTTTAGTGCTTTCTTATCGATTACACCATAAACTTCCCGACAAAAACAAATTTGGAAAAATTTAAATATTTCAATGTTTTTTTTTGGGGGGGGGGGGGTTGCTCAGTTTTTCATACAACGTTATAATAAATCGATCCTCCATTTTGGAACCACTCGCCGGGACGACATTACCACCACCTGTAAATTGGTTGATTATCATTTTTTTTTACTTTTTTCAGTGCAATCTTATCAATTAAACCCTAAATTTTCCAATAGAAAAAAACATTTGTAAAAATTTCCACATTTAAACAATTGGGGGGGGGGGGGGGCTCAGTTTGTCATACAACCTTAGAGTAAGTCGATCCTGTGCAATTAACTTTTTTGCTTGCGCATATTCAACTACTGAATCCTTTGCGAAATTTTTGAACAAAGCCATTCTTGGAGTTTCTGAGGAAGATGCCATCGTAAGAACTAAAGAAAACTTAAAAAAGACAATAACAAGAGCAACAACTCGTCCCAAAAAAATCAAAGTAACCCTAACGCAAGTGGTTCCAAAATGAAGGATCGATTTACTATAACATTGTATGAGAAAGTGAGTTCCCCCCATTATTTAAATATTCAAATTTTTCTTTTGATAATTGAAAACTTTATGTAATAATCGATAAGACTGTGCTGAAAATAGTAAAAAAAAAAAAGATGAAACACAACAAATTTAAAAGTGGTGATAGTCTCCTTCAGGTCCACCAATTCCTCTTCTAAAAAAAAATAAATAAAAGAAATTGTTTTTATCTTTTAGGCTCACTAAGAGAAAGTTGTAACTCTTCCACCTTCCTTTATTTTCAACTATGTATACATGGCCATGTATGCTTCATGTGTTGAATGCAATTTTTCCAACAAGACTGCTCGCTGACTCTCCAGAACTACAACATGGTTTCCTCTAAAAATTAGTCCATCTTGCACCATCATTTCATGCTGCATGCTGAAGTATGGTCTCACTTCTGGGTCAAGATATAATTTATCATTTGGTCATCCTTCCAGTATTACCTGCAGCATGCTTCTGTCCTCCTTCACAGCTCTATTCACAGTTCAGGCAGCCTTCTTTCTGTCATAGGGATACACTGAATTTCCCTAACATCATCGTCGTCACATTCACTACTTAAGCCATGGCCTACTGCATGCTTCTGTCCTCCTTCACGGCTCTATTCACAGTTCAGGCAGCCTTCTTTCTGTCATAGGGATATACCGAATTTCCCTAACATCATCGTCACATTCACTACTTACACCATGGATGTATGCTCATGACTGTGTCTGCGAGGAACATTTTTTTACCTGGATGATATAGAACCGTGGCATTATATTTTTGCAACCACATCAACATATTCTGTAGGCGCTTTGGACACTACCCTAATTCCTTTTTGCATAATTGCTTCCAACAGCCTATGATCACTCAGCACTGTGACATGTTGTCCAAATGTATATTGGTGAAAACGTTCACATGCACAGACGACAGCTAGCAGTTGTCTTTCTCAATCTGTGCATACCAGGTTTCCGTGTCTGTAAGGGCCCGACTGATGTATGCTAGAGGCTGACCTTCTTGCAGCAGTGCAGCTCCCATGCCCTTCTCACTTGCATCACATTGGATGAATAGGGGTTTGCTGTGATCATAGTACCTCGGCACTTATTTTCTACATGTGAGACATCTTGCCACATCAACGCACACTTCTCAGAAAAACGCTGGATCCAGGCATAGACCTTCACTGGTTATCTTAAGTCCCATGAAAGATAAAGAGGTTTTCTGTAACTGCATTTTCTTTGCGTTCAACCGTATCCCATGTTCACAACATCTCTGTAACAGCTTTCTGAGTTTCCTGTCGTGATCAACCATAGCTGTTCCTGGGCATGACAGTAAACTGCATCAAGCAGTAAAGGCCTCTGATTGGGAGGTTGTAAGGAGCATGGAACCACCTCTTAATTGCTCTTCTCAGGTTCACCCTGACCCGGAATGGTAGCACCTGTTAGGATTTCAGCTATGGAGAAATATTTAACCCCCAAAGTGAGGTCAAAACACTGAAAGTATAAAAATAGACATTAATGTCGAACCTTGAAAATACTACCCTTACAAAATTAAAAAAAACCATCCATATACCTAAGATACGTTGATGATATCCTACTATTAATTAAAAATACCGACGAAATCCTACAACTTTAAAAACAGTTTCAAAATAACTCGGTCTTAAAATTCACTTATGAACTCAGCAATGACAACAAAATTCCTTTCCTTGACATACTAATTAACACTGATGGCAATAAATTGACTATCTCACCGTATAAAAAACCCACTAACAAAAATCCCTCCACACTCAATTATATTAGCAAATGCCCCCACAATTACAAAATAGCCATTATAAAAAATCTACTACATCGTGCAAAAACCAATTTGTCTACAAAATGGATCTTCCACAGCAAACTAAAAAACATAAAACAGACACTCATCAACAATAATTTTCCCAGTTACATAGTTGATGAACAAATACGACATTTTCTTAAAAACCTTAACATGGAAAAAACAACACATGGTACTAGCCCAACCAGTCCCAAACATATCCCTCTCTTATACTGTAGCCAAATGCACTCCAACTACCAACTAGACGAAAATATCCTAAAAAAACTCATAAACACTAATATCTCTCTGACAGACCCTAACAAAGGAATTAAGTTTATCATATATTACGCTAAATCCACTACATCCAATTCAATCGTCTGCAACAACTCCTCCCCCACCGTTAGCGATTTGCAAAAAACCAATGTAGTTTATAAATTCAAATGCCCCTTTTGAGAATGTATCTCTAACAAACTAAATAATATCTACATTGGCCATACTACCAACTTGCTCTCAAGGCGTCTTACACTACACTTAAATGACAATTCAAACATATTCCGAGATTTAAAACACCACAGTTATCGACGCACACTTTTCAGAAAAATGCTTGTTGAAAATACATGTAGACGAGAAAATAATAAACAAAATTCGAGAAGCTATCTACATCAAACAGCTTAAATAAAATAAATTTCGTCATCTCTACTAACATACTCTAATGCCTGTAATCGACGGGAGAGGTCAGTTACTACGCTTACTCCCTCTACCCATAGCAGTAGTAGCTCGCAGACCAATCCCCTCATACCAAGAACCACACCACCACCATTTTGTCACTGTCTGCGGCCATCCGCCACGTTAAAAATGAACTTGTCTCTTTGGTTTAATTTTCTTTAATTCCACTTTGTTAATAACTTAAATGTTCTATGTTCACTATATATTAAATGTTCATTCTTTGATAATGGCTTATGTAAGCCGAAAGCTCAGACCCGATAAAAAAAATCAACAATTACTGCGATTTCTTGTCATCTTTTAACGATAGCACTATCAAGCTTATCAGATTATACAAAAGGATCCTACACAAAATAGACAAAACTTGTCTATATTATTCAACAAAACCTGTATTAATGAAAAAATGTTGCCTAAATACACACAATTTTATAGAAAAATATACATTTTTGAAGGAAAAATATTACCAACAATACATTTTTTAAGAAACAATTATTACCATAACACATTTTTGAAGGAAAAAAAATTATTCTCAACAAAACATTTTTGAATACAAAACTAGAAGACATTTTCAGTTTTCTAAAATAATAAAGAATAAAAACAAAAAATTTTCATTAAAATCTGACTAAATCAACCTTCTCATTATAACCAAACATTAAAAAAATACTTTAAAAAAACCACATGGCATTAAATAACTCACAGAGGTGTTGATATGCCATTAAACCAAACTCAAATTCAAACTCAACCATGGCTTCTTTCATGGCCTTACCCTTTCCAAATACTAGAAGATCATCTGCTTTGTTGACTGCACCTTCCAAATCAGGAATATTATTGTATAGAACCTTCTGAAATATCTCAGGAGTTGGAACAATTCCAAACAGCAACTCTTTCCACCGAAACCGGCCAAATGGAGTGGCAAATGTTGTCAAATAACTGCTTGCTTCATCCAATTTCACTTGCCAAAATCCATCTCGAAGGTCCAGGGTAGAGAATACTTTACTATCAGCCAGTTCTGGCAGTAAATTCTCCAGCACAGGTAATTGAAAATGTTCTCGTTTTAAAGCCTTATTCAGTGGTCTTGGGTCTATGCAAACTTGGAATTTCCCATTTTTCTTAACCACAAGTGTTAATGCCCTCACCCATTGAGTTGGCTTACTTACTGGTGCTCTATCACCTTTTTAACCAGACTTTCTAACTCAGCTTTCAATTTCTCATTAAGAGCTACAGGTACTCTTCGTGATGCTGCCACATGTGGTGCTATGCTCGTGCCCACTTCCAGATGTACCTCACCAGGTAGTTGTCCCAGCTCATCCTCAAATACACCCTTGAATTCCCTTAGAATCTTGTCCTGATTCTGGTTCCTGAACTTGTCTAGTTGAGATACTTTAGCAACTCTCCCAAACTGGTCATTATTAACGGTAATGAGTGCCATCTTTTGAATAGCATTTGCACCAAGTAGAGGGGGGTGAAATTCCTCTTGCACTACCACAAACCGAACAGCATGCTTCTGTCTCGTTTTGGGGTTTCTGATTTTCACTCAACATTCCCCTAAGGTTTTCATTTTTGCCCCATTCCACATCACCAGAGTCTTCTTTGAGGGTTCAAGTTCCCCCACCCCCACCCCACCCCACCCCACACATGCTTTGCATTCATTATGTTTGCTGAAGCTTCGCTATTCCAGCTGAAAAACTGTTGTTTTGCCTTCGGCCAACATTTCTACTTTTATGATCTCCCGTGTTATGGCATTCACTTTCTCTCCTTATTGTCACACTGTTTATGTATCCGCCTTCTGAACTCCTACTACTGATGTCACTGTCGCTTTCATGTGTCTCAACTGTCCGGACATTATGGTAATATTTTTTTTCCTTAAAAAATGTATTTTTTGTAATATTCTTCCTTCAAAAATGCATATCTAAACTTATTTATAAATGGAACTTTGTGTGTCTGTGTGTGTGTGTGTGTGTCCATTACCTATAGACTTTGAAACAGCTGAACCAATTTTCTTGAAAATTTACACAGTTGTACTATAAGTGTCTGCGAGTGTTCTTAGCTAGATTTTCTGTCGAGGTACCTCTGATAAATATCGAAAATTGATAATCGAAAAAATCGGGTTATAGAAGGTGTGGTCCGATTTTAATCAAATTTGATACACTCATATACAAAGACATAAGAAACGATATTCAGAAGTTTCAAGGTTGCAGTTCTTACAATAGCACAGAAAATTGATAATATATATATATATAAAAGGCAAGATGTTTGTGTGTGTGTCTGTTTATCTGTCTGTATGTTCTTTATACAAATCCACAATTTTTACCTGATTCTCACCAAACTTCACACAAATATTCTTTAGGCTGAGTCGAAGCTCCAGAACCATGGATTAGTTTTAAAGCTTTAATTACACCCGAGCAACGCTGGGCTATACTGCGAGTCGTTCATAGTTTGATTCGTCTGAAAGCACGTGTGGAAAAAAAAATGTCGGCTGGTGATATATATGTGGATAAACCAGTGAGTGGCATAAGGCCACCACAACCACTTTATATGGAGGGTAATTTATCAGCAAATTGGAAGCTTTTTAAGATGAAATGGCATAACTATTCCATTATTATAGAATGTACGTTGTGGTGCAGAGGATATCAACTCAGAATGAGAAATCAGGGAGCCGAGTTCAAATTCCAGTTGATATTTGTTGCATTCACTTATGCACAAATACCCTTGGGAAAGGTATTAAACAGCATCTTTCCTCCAGTTATGGGTTAAATAACAGGACAGATTGGGTTCTATAGATTGGTTGGCAACCAGTCTCCTGCAGAAAGCAATGGCAACCTACTGCGGGATAATCTTCTGCCCAGTCAGTCATGTCTCTTTCGAGTCATGATTGCCTAAGCGTGTATCACGTATGGCACTTAACTGACTGACTGAATACAATAGTTAGAAACTTGATTAAGGCTTCTACTGGACATAAAGTGGGGGATCGGTTTTCTATTGTCATGAAGTAATAAACTAATCCCCCACTAATTACTACTTATTAATATAATAATTCACCAGTCTACCGCAGAAAGCAATGGCAACCTACTGCTGGATAATCTTCTGCCCAGTCAGTCATGTCTCTTTCGAGACATGATCGCCCAAGCGTGTATCACGTATGGCACCTAACTGATTGATCACAACAGCATAAACATTTTGATTATTTTTTTCTTTTTTTAACATCATGCGATGCTGTTTTTTCGGAGGTACCTACAAAATTTTTTTTCTTTAAAAATATTTCCTCCGAAATTCAAGAGAACTGAACTTTTAAAAAAATGTTATTGCCGAAAATTTTCCGATTAACTTTTCGTACTCAGTTATAAATTTTATAAATAACAAAGGTACCTCCACTCAATTTTGATAACTAACTTTTAAATTAAATTTTTAAAAATAAAGTTTTCTTGAAACTTGGGTTTTAATTGAAAGCTTATTTCCAGTAAGCAAAATACTCTGGTTTATTTCAAGCATAAATTATGATGGAAGTTTGATTTTTTTTTTTTAATTGTTGAATTTGCCGCCATTTTTTCGACACATTTTTTATAAACAAAAGTAAATTACTTCCGTTTTTAAAAATCTTGCAAAAATAAAATATACATCTGTAACACGTTATTTTTGGAAAATTAGCAAATTTTATGTTAAATTAATTTGATTTAAACAAATATTACTTATTTATAGCGTGAAATTTAGAATTTTTTTTATCACAAATTTGAAACGCGTCACAAGATCGTGTTGACAGGTTCTTGAGATTTAAAAGAAAACCTATTTTTAAAACTTTATAAAGTATTTAATAAAAAAATTGAAAACAATTCTTTTAAAATTTTATTATTAGTAACCAAAAAGAAAAAAAATTTTTAAGACTATTTAAAAGTTTATCAAATTAAATTATCAGAGTTTTATCGCTTTTTTTTTTTTTTTTTTTTTTTTTTGATTTTACTTTCCGGTGCAAATTTTTCGGATTTTAAACCCTTCTAAGTTAGAAATTTTGTCAGAAAATTTTGTTTTGATTTGAGTTAGCGGTTAAACAAATGTTATGACTGTTGTTTACAATGGAAAACGTAAATGTTACATCACCCACTTTTTTTTCCGGTGACAAACATTAATTTGAAAATTCTCGCAAAACTCAAATAATTATCGGATTTTAAATGAAACTTTCAGTACTCATTCACAAATGCATTAAATTATTTTTTTAAATCTTGGTAAAAAATATTTTGTTCTTTTTTTTTACCTCTGTTACCCCTCCCCTTAAATCCATGAAATTTAAATAAATTTTAATTTTTTGAAATCTATAATTTTATTAGTTAAACGCAGGACTCATTGGGGAATAAATATCATGTATTTTTTTATTTTAAATTTTGCAACATTATCCAAAAATCTGATCCGAAGAGTAAAATAAAAAAAAATGCAATAAAATTCTGATATTATTTAATTTGATAAACTTTTAATTGCTTGAATAAATAATAAAAATTAAGGACATTACAGTCTAAAGAAAAAAAAATTTTGATCGCTAATGAAATTTTAAAAGAATTGTTTTCATTTTTTTTTTTTTTTTAATTTATAAAGATCTAAAATATTTTTAAAATCTTTAAATGAACTGTTGCGGTTAGATTTTTTTTGTTAAGAATTGATGGTTATATTGCCTATCAAAAATAAAAAGTTTAATAAAGCTTGAAGATAACTTTTTTTTTTTTTTTAAATTTAAATTTGAATTTAAGGTATCAAAAAATGATTGGAAGTACCTGCATGAATCATCAAAATAAATGACTTCCTTGTTTCACTAAGGGCGTTGCTATTGGAAACTATGACGTCATCACCAGACTATTTAAATGATAGCGCGCCAACTTCGAAGTAGTCGTTGACAGTTACTAAGGCAGAGAGAGTATTAATTTATAAGGTAAGTCGATTTTATGTATTTTTTTTGTTTTGTTTTGTTTTCTTTGGCTTATAACTGAAGTTCTAAACTCACCTTTATACATTAAATTATGTAAATAAATGCATAAAATAAAATTTGCTACTTGTATGTTCGTTAAACTAAACAATATATTCTTTTTTTTTTTTTTTTTTTTTTTACAGTAGTACACTCTCTCTCCCCTCATTGCATCATCTACAGGTTGTGGAACTATTAATTTCCGGATTCTTGCTTTCCTGTAAAATACGTACCTACGCGAAATCGCTCAAAAATAGCATACCTTGATGAAAAAATAAACTCTAACTTAATGAAAACTTAGTTTTTATCCTCAAAATTATTAGGATAAAAAAAGATCAAAGTTTTTTTTTGTTTTTTGTTTTGTTTTTGTTTTTGTTTTTTGTTTTTTAAATATTTAATAATTTTTATACTCTTTTTAAAAGCTTTGGAAATTTTGATTAAAAAACTTATTCTTCTTGCTTCAGCTCTTGTAATGTACCAGCTTTTTTTTTTTTTCATGTGAAACCCACGTTAATTTGGAAATCCTTGCAAAAATCAAATGATGGTCGGATTTTAACAATTTTCATCAGGATTATTCACAAATAATTTTTTTTTAAATTGTTAGAAAATCTTGATATTTTTTGCCCCCTTATTTAATTTTATTAAAATTTGAGAAATTCAACGTAATAATATTTTTAAGTGATTAAAAATAAAATTCTTTGAAAAATTTAAATCACCGAAATTTTTTAACTTAGATCGAACTCCGTCTTACCGGAAATGTGTTCTGAATCGAAAAAATAAATAAAGACCTGAAAATGTTTCAATATTGTTTCTTTTTTTTCTTTCTTAAAACATTTCCAGTATCTTTTAACTTGAGCCTCTCATCTCTATATTAATTCTGTTTTTTATATATCTATGTTATTACAAAATACAACCAATTTTTGTTCATCAATATAGGATTTTTAAAGAAAGTTTTGAAAAATCAGTCTTCGAAAGTTTAATGTTAACCGAACATTCTGGAAAGAACCAGAAGAATTCAAGATGGCGGTTAAGTGTCGTCTGCCTATTACATTTTAATCATTTCACCCCAAGCAAGGCGGTACCGCCACTGATGCGCAGGGGGCTACATAAGAATAAAAGTTTAGGCAGCAGGAGAGTGAAGAGAAAGAAGAACAAGATATATACAGGGTGACGTAAAAAGAACTGGAGTCAAGTGTATAACGGATGGGTATTGACACTTCATTTAAATTCCTGGAGGTTGTATCCTTCAGCAAAGCAAGAAGTATATGGAAAGGAGTTTCACAGGCGGGAAGTGCGAGAAAAGAAGCTGTTGGAGTAGAATTGTCGGCTGCATTTGGTTGATCTAACTGTAAAATGGGTGGGACCTTGATGCCAGTCTGGTTGCACGAGTAAATTCTGCGGTAGGGTAGACTGATTGCTATTCTGTCCTGTTATTTAACCCATAACTAGAGAGAAGGGACGGATTAATAATACCTTTCCCAAGGCTATTTGCGCCTAAGAGAATGTAAGGAAATTCAACTGCAATTTGAACTCGGCTCCTCGATTTCTCGTTCGGAGCCGATATCCCAAGCTTGTTTCGTTATATCACAACTCATCACAGTGTAGCTAGACATCCACTTGCTTCTGGCCGGGAAACTCGACCGATTTGGTGTCAGTCAGTCGCTGCTACCTAAGCCATAGGCACTATATAGCTCTGTTATATTAAATCGAGCACTGTTTTAGCACCAGAAAATATTTATGCATGCATATATATATATATATATATATATATTGAACAATATAAAAACTTTTATCCAAAAGGAAAAGTAGGAAGGTAAATCCCAAAGGCCCGATTCTAGTGTATCGAGGCAGCAGATAATTTTCTAAACATATACTGTTAGTGTTAAATATAAGAGACAATGAATGTCTATTATGTTTAATCATGAACTGTTCTAAACAACGTATTTTGGCTTTAATTTCAGTTGAAAATAAAGACAAAAATTCTCCAACATGTCAACATTAAATAAAATCGTCGGTGATGGTGGATGTTATTGTATTACCGTCTTAATAACCTCTCTGAAGATGGCTTATGTGAGCCGAAAGCTTAGAACCAAATTAATAAAAAAATATCCAAATGTTGGAGAATTTTTGTCTTTATTTTCACCTAAAATTAAAGCCAAAATACGACGTTTAGAACGGCTCATGATTAAACATAATAGATATTCAATTATTGTCTCTTATTTAACAGTATACGTTTAGATAATTATATATATATATAGTCGTACGTCTGTGGCACGACTCTTAATTATTTTCTTCATATTTTTTTATCTTATTTTTATTTAAAATTTTAATTTTCCCTACATTTTTATGTACATGTAATATTTAAATTTTTAAGACTCATGATTTACGCCCCTTTGATTTCTTCTCCCTGCATTTTATTTTTTATTTTAATTTTTATCCACATGTAGCCGTAGAATGTTTTAAATTGTGGATCTTGTTATTAAAAAAAGCAGTAACTTCACTTTAAGATTTAATTCCCGTGAACTTAAATTCAAATCTATTAAACCGTCAGTTTAAAATATGCACCTGATGATTGCATAACGCACGAAACTCCGTGTCGTGCCATCGACGTATATTATAGAAATTAATGTGGAGATATTTGTTATTTAGTTGACTAGTGTTCAGTAATGCTGACTCGGAAGTTTCGTAAAGGCAGTAATGTTTTCGCTCTTCAGGGGTTTTTTTTTCTGAAGAGTGCAAACAGCACATTAATGCCTTCATGAAACTTCGAAGTCAGTGTGAAAACAGTAACACTGGTCAATAAGTAACAAGTTCCATTAATTCTATTAACGCCCTATCTTGATATAGGGAATTTTGACAAAACAAATTTGCCCACCTAAAATTTGGGTACTAAGCATCTTTTAACTTAACGCACACACACATTTATTTCTACGGAATTTTTTTTTTTTTTTTTTTTTTTTTTTAGAAAATTATTTCTGATTCCTTAAAAGCGAGTTCTTTGATTTGCAAACCAACTGCAAAATTTGCTGAATGTACATTTTTCGGTAAATTTTCATTTTAGGTCCAGAAGGCTTTTACCCCCTTCATGTGTCCAAAATAGCATTATTTCTGTGCAAATGTATATGCTGAACTCAAATCAACAATTAGTTATTGAAGAAATTTACTTTTTTTTTTATTTGAAAGTCCATAAAAAAAAAACAAAAAAAAACGAACCATATCTCGCACTTTTTGTCTCCA
Source organism: Ascarosepion bandense (assembly GCA_037127315.1). Taxonomy (NCBI): domain Eukaryota; kingdom Metazoa; phylum Mollusca; class Cephalopoda; order Sepiida; family Sepiidae; genus Ascarosepion; species Ascarosepion bandense. Next base: position 316,447 of record JBBBDQ010001892.1, read on the forward strand.
TAACTCTCACAAAGTCATGTAATTAACTGCAGAATGACGTACTGCGTAGGCAACAAATTTCGGTGGATTTACTTCCTTTACTGAAACTTTCGGCTATTTACTTCCTGTAATGAAAGTAACGGATGTGCGTTGTGGTGCATTGGATATCTACTCGGAACGAGAAATCGGGGAGCCGAGTTCGAATTCCAGTTGAATTCATTGCATTCACTTACGCACAAATACCCTTGGGAAAGGTATTAATCCTCCTATTACTTCCAGTTATGGGTTAAATAACAGGACAGATTGGGTTCTATAGCCTTGGTTGGCAACCAGTCTACCGCAAAAAGCAATGGCAACCTACTACGGGATAATCTTCTGCCCAGTGAGTCATGTCTCTTTCGAGACATGATCGCCCAAGCGTGTATCGCGTATGGCACTTAACTGACTGAATGAATGAAAGTAATAAGCGTAGAAATACAATAGCGTATTACTTTCAGTAAAGGAAGAAAATAGACCGAAATTTGTTGTCCTACGCAGAAAGTCATTCATCAGTTAATTACATGACTGCATTAGAGTTACGGGAGACAAAATGTAATTTATTTTTTTTATGGACGTTCAGATCAAAAAGGTAGGTTTCTTCAATAACTAATTGTTGATTTGACTTCAGCATATACATTTGCACAGAAATAATGCTATTTTGGATAAATTTGAAGAGGGGGTAAAGCCTTCGGGACCTAAAACGAACATTTACCCATTTATGGCAAGTTAAGAAAATTGTCTTGGAAAAAATTGTAGCGTATTGGAATTGACATGTCGTCTAGAGTTACTTCCCTTGGATTGTGTAAACGTTGAGGAACAAATAAAAAAATCTGTAGTTTTTTTTCCCTTTAATTATCGCCATAAAAATGATTATATAATTGTAATTTCTCTTAAAATTATATTTAGAAAATGAACTCCTAAGCATTGTTTCTCAACCGGAACACCCTGATTCTTATTGAGGCTGCTATGTATTCCACGAGAATCATAATAAATCTTTTTTACCTACACTTTTTCACAATAATTTGCAATACCTAGTTTTAGATTTAAAATGAATTTTGAAAATTAAAAAAAAAATTCTTGAAGCTTTAGTTTTAGCTTCAATTGAATACTAAATTATTACATTTCCAGTAAGCAAAATATTCAAGCAGGAATTATATTGAAATCTAAAACTTCAAGTCTCAAAAGTTTCATAGTTTTCCAAGTTCCTAGATGGCTACAATTTGGTTAATATTGTGTAATGTTCTGGAATTGAAGTGTTACATTCCTTTTTTTTTTTTTTATATAATTAAAATTAAGGACATAGTATACATATATGCACAGAAGAAAATTCGACCTGAAAACTACATAAATTATTTTCCTTCTTTTTTTTTTTTAGCTTGATATAAAAATAATGAAAACAAGAAATTAGCACACATACCTCCTGACAGTTCGACCAAACAATTACACAAAGGTTTGTTTATGAAACTCCAGAGTAGAGATGCTGAATATGATATCAATTAGTTATGTTGCTACATTAAGCATAAAGTTCTTAAACATTATGCAAACTTTTTATTGGACAATCAAGGAACTCTCAAGGGAAGGGTAGAATCTAGCTGAGAGGATGAGGCTACTAAATGATCCTATAAGTAAAGGAAATATAATTTTTTTTATTTTAATGATATAAGTCTTACTAATTAACCCATAAATAGTGGGAGAATATGGATTTATACCCTTTTTTTTAGGTATTTGCATTTTAGCAAATATAACAAATCCAACAAGAATTGGAACTGGCTTTTCAACTAACAATTCAAAGCAATTAGTCATTACAATACCACCTGATATTCTCAAGAAGTCACCTAACTAGGTACTGATCAGGCTCAACATTGCTTAACTTTGATGATTGTATAGTAGGGACTGGTGTTTCAACAGGATATGGCACACTTAATGTCACCCTTTTATTAGTGAGAAGCTTGCTCATCAATTGTATTCATCTTTTGTTTTTTATATAATTTTTCATACCTGGATATAGTTGGAAAAAAAATTACTAAAATCATTAAAATTTGATAAGTCATCAGTTGTATTTTTTTGCAATGTACAAGTTTTTTCCGTGCATTCTACTAATAATAGTCAAAATCAATTCCGGTCGGGTTAAAAAATCTTAAAATCTCTATAAATTGATATAGTCGTTTTTGTTTAGCAGCTTATCAACCTCTGGGTTATTTTGTGCTGAAATCTAAATATTTTGTACATAATTTTATTTGTGTATATTACTGAGATGAGGTATTGTAATTATTTACATTGTTTGGACTGTTGTTCTTATCTTTGCTATAATGTGTTAGCCATTGTATATGCTGACTTTCTTAAGTGATTGTAATTTTGAACTGAATTCTTTATTTCGGGTTAAAAAAAAAATCTAAGTTGACCAATCATAGAATATTAGAACCAGTAATACAAAGTGATAGAAAAATGATAGAAAAGTGATAGAAAAAATTTAGTTACAAACAATATGAGTTCTAGTTTTAAAAATAAAAAAAATGGTTACTGAAACATTAGATTTATAAAGTCCCAAAAATCTATACACTCAAGGACACATGGCCCAGTGGATAACAGCATTGGTTGGCTCAAGTGACCCAAAGAGTTGTGAGTTCAATACCTATCTACAGCAGAGATGAACAAAAAAACTTGAGTTAAAGGGAAATAACTGATACCGAGACATTTAAATTTTTACAGATTAAAATTGGCTGGAAAACATGACTTTCGGTACTACAACAATTTTTTTTTTTTTTTTATCATTTCACCCCAAGCAAGGCATTCCACTGCCACTATTGTGCAGGGGGTTACATAGGGGAAGGTGGTGAGAAAGAGTCAATAGATATAGGAAAAGTCAGAAGGAGGGTGATAGACGGGTAAGGATACCGAGGATGAGGGTTGGGCAGATGGGAAGAGTGTTTGAGAGAATGGATGCGAGTTAGTGTGTTAGGAGGTGTCTATTGACCTTACATTTAAACTCCTAGAGATTGTAGCTATGGGGAAGCAGGGATGTGGAAGGGAATTCCACAGGCGGTAAGTGCGAGAAAAGAAGCTGATGGAGTAGAAATTGTGGTTACATTTTAACGGTTTCAGGGTAAAAGGATGGGACCTAGTTGCTAATCTAGTATCTCGTGCAAATTCATACCTAGGGGCCACCAGTGATGTAAGTTCATCGGAGCAGAAGCAAAATAAAGGGTTCAGTTTGAAATTCCATTCACTTGAAGGTCAGAGCCTACAACAGTCAAAATGTTGTGAATATGGCAAGATGGAAATCATCCCAGGGAGACAAAAATTTCATTACATCCATACTTGCAAAAAAAACTTCATCTGGTTACTCACTACGTAACAGAAGAAATTTCCTTTTCCATTGGCAACAAATATAAAATATGTGCAGCTTTCTCTCTTATGCAGGTTTTTTTATATATATTTTTTGTGTTTTTATGATTTTTTTCCAGAACAGAACAGCAATTATAAAGAGGATTTTCAAATGTTTTGTGTTTCTGAAAAATATGTGCAGCTTTCTCTCTTATGCAGGTTTTGGGGTTTTTTTTATATATATATATTTTTCTTTTTTTCAGAACAGAAATTGTAAGGGGATTTTTCAAATGTTTTGTGTTTCTGAGTGCTTTTGGCTATACTTTCAGCCATAATCAAGGGTGAATTTTATTTTATGTGTATTAACAAGAAAATTAACTTTGCACCTTTTGGGCCAGAGTTCAATTTGATCTCCTTTAAACACACATGGAGATCTACCAAGCTATATCTGTGACAAACTTGTTGACAATGCATACATAATAGCATCATCCAAATACAAAAAAAAAGGTTAAAAATAATTGTAGCATTATTAAAAAAAAGAAAAATCCAACACCTAATAATATCACTTATAAACGCTGTAACAATGTGCTTATCATGTTTGGAATATAATGCACACATGTTTCTGCAAACACAAATTCTGCACATATTCAGTTACATTTCTACCATTGATAATAGATCAATTTTGGTCAGCCAAATTATTTTGTAATCTGTTTCATTACTCTGTCTCTTAAATATTATTCTGAAATGTGAAATTTAATTGAGCAAATTTTGTATTTTCTCTAAGTATAAAATCCAACCACTGGAGTTAACAAATTTTCAAACTGCTTCAGCTATGAATTGAGCCATAGTTGTGAATTTTTTTTTTTTTTTTTTTTAAATGTAGGCTAAATGTGTCACAATACTTGAAAGTATGCATCGCTCAGTAAGGATTCTAGCGAGACCAGCTTGCTAACAATTACACCGTCATAATTTTAAAACCAGTTATATGATGATGACCCTCGCAATAAAAAAAAAAAAATGGTTGATTTTTAAAAGGATTGAATTCAAGACCAGAATTGTCTCACAAAAATCAAGTCTTTATTATATACATGCAGTATTAGCATTACGGACAAAGAAAGGGAGATAACTCGGCAATAGGTGGGATCAGCTTCCATAGTGGTTTGACTGTTGTTTGCTTGACTACTTCAGCAACCGACTGAGCTTCAAACTCTCCATGTGCCTGGACTGGAATGTTCTCACTGCCCTCAGCAAATTCGGTTATTCTTAGGACTTTCAAAATCAGTTTGCCCAACCTCTTGGTGCTTTCAGAAATGTTTTCCCTTAGTCCTTACATTTTGTGCTCTGTTTGCTGGAGTGTTCCTGTCTGAGTTTTTCCTCTTCTTCTGATTCTCAGCCCAACCTCTCTGCTCTCCTCCTGAGCGTCTGTCCGTTCTCCATCCAGTTATAAGTCAATCAGGTAGTCATCCTCTTCTTCTCTTTTCCTCTCACATACACCAGCACAGGGTGAAGTCAGCCAATCATCATCCGTGTCATCATCTGGGATTTTAGATTCTTCCTTTTCTCCAGTAAGCTCTTCCTCAGCCAAATACACAGAACCCCGTGTGGTCATTTTGAAAAAAAACAAAAATACAGGAGTTTTTTGTTTTTTTAATATCAGAACCATCTATGAGCTTTCCTTTGTAATCACCATTAGACTCATCTAACTCTTTGCAACTCCTCTGCACTGTTCTCAAATTGACACCTAAACACTGAAATGTTTGTATTCGAGCTTCAGGCATAAATGCCAATCAGTACAGCATGCCAATGACAAATGTCTGGCAGAATTTTCATAGTGCTCTTTACTGACAGACAGAGCCAACCTGAACTTACTACACTGTGAAGTTAACAAAATATAAAACAAAGAACACATGCACAAAGTTAAAAAATAAGTAAAATGGAAACAGTTTACCTATCACATTCTGTACTTCAAAGCTCTTAAGAGAATGAAATTTTAGCATTAAATGACCTATCAGATGTTGATCTTCCATTAAACAGATAAATCTATCATCTCTTCAAAATACAAGCTTTATTTTGCGTTTTATTTTCTTGTATCACTTAAATGACCTTTTTTTAATGTTTTTTTTATTTGCTTACTCAAACAAGATTTTATGCAAGTATTATCAGCAAATGATAATTTATTGATATATAATACTTCTAGATATTTGTATCAAGACTAGATAAACTCTAAGAATATTTTGTTTAATGTGGTGAATTTACAGTGATAACCTGTTTTACTTTCATTTTTTTTTTTTTTTTTTTCAATGTTTTTTATTTGCTTACTCAAACAAGATTTTATGCAAGCACTAGCAGTATAGCCCAGTGTTGCTCGGGTGTAATGAAAGCTTTAAAACTAATCCGTGGTCCTGGAGCTCAGACTCTTTGGACGTTGGCACGAAAGACTAAAAAGCCATAGTTTCCAGTTAAAGCGAAACTGTAGACTGAAAGAAAAATGAATGGATGTAAGTCAAATTTTGATTTCCTGGTATTGATATCAAATAAGTTTTTTTCATCATAAACTGAATTTTGAAGGCTAAATAAGTCCTCTGAGTAAATGGGATCATGACTGAGACTAAGAACTACAATTATACCTACTTAGAGCCAAACCCAAAGCAAAAACTAAAATAAAAGGGCTGAAAAAATAGACATACAGGCAGATAAACAGACACACACACACACACACACACAAACATCTTGCCTTTTATATATATATATATATATATATATATATATATAATCGATTTTCTGCACTATTGTAAGAACTGCAACCTTGAAACTTCTGAATATCATTTCTTATGTCTTTGTCTATGAGTGTATCAAATTTGATTAAAATCGGACCACTCCTTCTATAACCCGATTTTTTCGATTTTCAATATTTATCAGGGGTACTTTGACACAAAACCTAAGAACACTCACAGATGCTTATAGTACAACTGTGTAAATTTTCAAGAAAATCGGTTCAGCCATTTCGGAGTCTATAGGTAACAGACACACACACACACACAAAGTTCCATTTATAAATAAGTTTAGATTAGATTTAGATTATCAGCAAATGATAATTTATTGATATATAATACTTCTTGATATTTGTATCAAGACTAGATAAACTCTAAAAATATTTTGTTTAATGTGGTGAATTTACAGTGATAACCTATTTTACCTTCATTTCAGTATTGATAAAAAAACACAATTCTTTGCAAATGACAACCTTTAATAAACAAGTTTATCTATACTATCAAAAAGTATTAAAAAAGTAAGACCATAGTTTTATAATGGGTGAGTTTGGATGAAAGCTTATTCCTTCATTATGGGCATTATTATATCCATGATATAATAACACTACTTCATGGACGGGATGGAGTGGCTGAAAGAAAAAGGAATGACAAATGTATTATTCTCATAATACCATTACGACATACACAAAACTACCTATGCATATTTACACATGTCCCATGCAGAGAAAAATATCATGCATATCTACATGGCAAGCAGTGAAAGAATAGTCTTACATATAATATAGAGATACTTCTGTGTTTCTGGAGAAGTTATGTTTAATATTCCAGACTCAAAAGATTTATATCCCAGGCAAAGACATATTCCACAAGCATATTTGTCTTTTGTATCCAATATAGAATCTATGAAAAAATTAACCCCCAAATATTTTAGTATTGGTGTATGATATAACAAAATTTCCAGAGTGTGGTGATAACATAAAATTTCTGCAAGAATGGTATGATGTCTAGTATTCTGGTATCACCATCCCCACCTGATAATCTTACTGTAAAACCTTAAAGCAAAGCATGTGTTTTGAATTCTTTTAAAAGATCAGGATTATGGTCATATGATTGCAGGACAAGTAATTCAAAATTTACTTATTTTCACTCTTATTATTAATGAGAAAGAAATAACTGTTTGAAATTATCTCCCCTGGCCATAGAATGTCAAATGAGAAAATCTGACCTTGCAATTTAAATATAGGGTTTGATTCAAAATCTTAAGAACTCATGTTCTTAAATAGCCTTGTCAGATTGAGACTCTCTTACGGATGTCATGCTTGAGAGCTAACTCACTCAAACATATTGAAACTATTAGCTTGATAGAACTCATTTCTCAGATCAGTGGTTAAAAATATCTTCAAGCAAATGAACTCTGGAGATAAGAAAAAACTCTGCTTTATCAGGTTTCAAAGACTGGTCTTACAGAATCCCAAAGAACTTTACTAAATAACTGAAACCACATCACTTAGAGTTCCAACAGCAGCAAAAACTTAAATAAATAGCACATGTAACTAGAATAAAAAATAATTATATAGTCATGATATTGACTTCCACACTATCTTAAATGAAAGGTTAAGAAGGAAACTTCCATCAGTACTAGAAAGAGGGATAAATGTTAGTGGCCTTGAGAAACATTTGCCAAAAATGTTTTAAGATTTTATAAATTTAAATCAGTACTGGTAACTGTTCAGTCAATGAATGTCAAAAGTTTTCTGTGAAGAAATGGCTAATCTCACCATTGCCAAGAAGGTCACAGCATTTAATAAATAACTGAAATAGGTCAGATGGTACAATGCTTAAAATATTATGAAGAAAACAACCAAGATGAGGATATTAGAATAAAAAAAGGGCATAATAATAATAATGGTGATGATTTGCTATTCTTAAAACTTTTGACATGAATTACAAGGTCTGTTAGGAAAGTAGCCATTATCATCTTCTCACTGTGTCCAAAACTAAACATGGAAGTCTACATCAAGTGCCTTGAAGAAGTAGTGCTACGCTAGGTCAAGAGAGTGGCTGCTGAAGACCCTATGTCTGGCAACAGGACCCTGCACCATGCTACATAAGCAGGAGAACCCAGTCATGGCTGTCAGATAATTTCTGCAACTAGATCACGCTTTATATCTAGGCACCTAACTCAAAAAGAGACCAACAACACTCTTTGTAATACCAAAGATAAAATGGAGGTAAGTATTATGGCAGCATTCATCAACTTATACAAGGAGACCATCCAGAAGAGATGCAGGGGATTCCAAAATTGTCTGGGGACCATGGTTGAAGTGAATGGTGGTTTTATTGAATGAATTTACTCTTTAGTATTTCAAGATAATTTTTTGTAATTTTGATAATATTTCTGAGATGTCAGTGTTATTTGCATTTTGCATCATTTAGGTGAGATTTTGTTGATATCACACACACATACACACACACACACATATATATATATATATATATATACACACACACACACATATATATATACACACACATATTTAGTGTATCAAGGTAGCAAATAATTTTCTAAACATATACTATTAAATATAAGAGACAAAGAATGTCTATTATGTTTAATCATGAGCCGTTCTAAACATCGTATTTTGGCTTTAATTTCAGTTGAAAATAAAGACAAAAACCCTTATTTGGATAATTTTATTAATTTGTTTCTAAGCATATATATATATATATATATATATATATATATATATATGAGAAACTGCTATGAAAATAATGATTTTAGTATTAAGACAGTTATAGATAATAGATCAATTTTGGTCAGCCTATAGCTATTTGTTTTTAATCTATTTCATTAATGTAAATTGATGTTATCTATAACTGTTTTAATACTAAAATCATTATTTTCATGGCAGTTTCTCATGTATATATATATATATATATATATATATATATATATATATATATATGTGTGTGTGTGTGTGTGTATGTGTGTGTGTATATATATATATATATAAAGAAACTGCCATGAAAATAATGATTTTAGTTTTAAAAGAGTTATGATAATAGATCAATTTTGATCAGCCTATAGCTATTTGTTTTTAATCTATTTCATGAATGTAACTGCATCTTTTTAACAGAATTCTGAAATGTCAAATTTAATTAGGATATTCTTGTATTTGCTGTAAGCTTAAACTACAGCCACTGAAGTTAATAAATTTTATATTACAAGATATATATATATATATATATATATAATTTCACACTCCACCCATGTCTTTTGAACAGGTGAAGAGGCTTATCCCTTGTTTCCTGTTTAGGATGTGGTTCCTGGCTTTTTTTTTTTCCAATCTTCTTTCTCAATTGGAGTATATAGACTTAACTATCGCTCGGTTCACACTCCACCCACGTCTTTTGAATAGGTGAAGAGGCTCATCCCTTGTTTCTTGCTTAGGGTGTGGTTCCTGGCTTTCTCTTTTCCAATCATTCTACTCTTAAGTAGCCCCATGCGCATCAGTGGTATCACCACCTTGATTGGGATGATATGATCAAAAAAAAAATATTACATATATAATATTAACTATAGCAACAAGAACACCAATAGTAAAACTATTAAAAAAAAAAAAAAAAAGTAAAAAAAATAGTTAAGCTATAATTTAACTCGTCTTGTATAATCCACCGAGAACAAACTCAGAGGGAAAATAAGGGGAAGCAAAAAAAGAAACAAACGAAGTACATGAACAAAATGTCAAGCACTCGTAAGAAAGAAAAAAAAAACCCTAACACTAAAGCGCTCAATACCAAAGTAGAGCAAACAAAGACAGAAAATCTAAGCAAGAGCCAACAACCGACCACAGTTTCGCCTAACAAAATTTTGTGTCATATATATATATATATATATATCTATTTCTGTCATATAGATTTTCTGTCATATATATATATATATATATATATATATAAAATAATGACAAACCCATGAAAACATAGAGGATAATAAAAATAGTGGCAAGCTCAACGGGTATTATCCAGAGCAATATGAAATATAAAGAAGACTCAACACATAATTAAACAGTTATAAGTCCAGAATTCTTCTTTCCTTGCTATCGGTTAACAAGTAAGAATTTTGTTTACTGAACCATTATCTCCTAAAAAATTCTTACAATCTAAAAATCTTTTCTGACTTTAAATAACCTGAAAAGGTTTGAATCATAAAAATAAATAAACGTAATATGTATATAATTTTTTTCATTCACTAACACATCTACAGATAAGAAAGGAAAAAAATAAGTGTGTGTGAGAGAGAAAATTTTTGTCAATCACAAAAGTTTACGAATATGTTCCAATATCTGACCTTTTTTAAATGATAATAGCTTTCAATGGTTGTACTCTATCATAAACAAAGCACAAGAGGTTAAAAAAAATAAAAATTGCTCCTGTAATCTGATGAAATCGCAATCCGCTATTTCACACTAAATTAGTTTGAAAAAAAAAATTTTCTTACAAAGTATAATTAGCTGAATTCACAACTTTGAGAACCTTGTCTCTTTTAACAGCTATCTTTTAATAATTCTCGCTCTGTACAAGGTACAAGAGCCACTCAAAATAGTAGTTTACTGGAGGTAAATGTGTTAACAGTAAGGGGTATGGTTTATGTAAATGTGGGGGAAAGATAAATTAACCCAAGATTTCAGGGGCTTGAAGCTATCTCACATCGAAACTCCAGTTCTTATGATTACTGACCTTAAATGACATCAAGCATGGTCAGTACCTAGATGGATGACCATTTTGGGAATATCAATTGTTGTAAGCTTGGATTTGTAAATGATGTAATTAATAATAGCTTGAAATTTTTTAATCAGAGAGCATAGTTCCAATTCTAATTAAGGCTGTTATATTCACTTATGAACAATACACTTGGGAAAGGGATGAATCTACCCCCTCTCTCTCAGTTATGGGTTAATTAGTAATATGTATATCACTAAAACATTCTGTCCAAAAGTAAAATAAAATTGTGTAAAAAATATTTAGATTTCGGCATAAGGTTATATACTGCTGCTGCTGCTACAACTGGAAACAATTGTTTTGGCCAACAAATGATGAACACAGAACACTTATATAACATTTTTATTTTTTGTCAGTAATGACTATGCAGAGAGTGGCAGTCAGAGGTAACCACACATATACAATGGCGTTCTTGGAAGATGTCTTTTCTTCTCACTTCTCTACACTCTCTCTGCATCCTCTCAGTGTTCTACCTTTTGCCTGAAAAAAGAAAAAACCCTGCTTTTATATAAGCTGAAAGTTCCTCAAATTTCACTTAATTGTGTCATCTATGGCTAGATACATCGATTAATCATTTTTGCTATTTATTGCCTTTGTAGCCTGCTGCCTTTGACAACATCACATTTTTGTTTGTCATTATTTATATTTTTTGACCTTGAAGCCAGCTGCCTTTGATGTAAACCCATTTTTGTTTGTCACTGTTTACAATCCTGCCTTTGACCAAAATCATATTTTTGTGGGTAACAGAAATATATTACAATCACCCATGGAGGTTGATATGCCACGAAACAAAAACAACCAACTAGACCTGAAGAGGTTAAGATTAGAGTTGTTAGGAAAGCATCCTCCTAAGATTCTTTTGGCCCAGGGTGGTAGCACGTGTTAAAGTCCCAACTATGGTCAAATAGGTAACCCCCCCAAACTGATGTCAAAACACTATGGAAGTATAAAAATATATTTTCATTGTAAAAATACTAACAATACATTTTTTTAAAGAAAAACTTTACCATTTTTGCAACTGAAATTACTAACGCTTTCAAGAAAATTAAATTTTGGGTTAAATGAACCGTAAGGAATTGACACGCTACTAAACAATAGTTCTTGTAAAGAAGCTATCCAAGTGGAAATTACTCTTTACTAAAGGAATTCAAGAGGAATGAGGTTGGTTCACCTCCATGTATATGATGTCTCAGGTGGGAGGTTTAGAGTTAGGGCACCTAAAGGGTGGTACTTGTCTAAATATTTTCCATGAAAATAACAATAAAGTAACTGGAGGCTTGCAATGTTTCATCTGTGGAAAATGGATTAATGTTTGTTTCCTGACATTTATCTATAAATGTCAGTTTAATCCCTGAGGACCCAGGGATTAAACTTAATCCCTGGGTCCTCATAGGACTGAAAATTTATATACTCCATTTCAATAGAAAAAAATACATGAAGGACACAAGCGTGCAGGACAACTCAACACTGCTGACTGATTGCTAGGACAACTCGAGAGAAAAACATAACTTCTTTTTTTTATAATCGAATAAAAGTAATTTAGTAGGGAATTTAAAACCTTAATTAGTGAGTGTTTGTTTTAAAAAAAGACATTTGAAAAGACGAAAAAATATGAACTAGTTTTGTTTAAATTATTTTTAATAAAATAGATCAACATATGAAAAATAATTTAATAAACACTTGCAGACGCTTATAGTACAACTGTGTAAATTTTCAAGAAAATCTGTTCAGCCATTTTGGAGTCTATAGGTAACAGAGACACACACACACACACACACAAAGTTCCATTTATAAATAAGTTTAGATGTCCTCAAGTATATATGGTCCAGTGATCAAAATAAAGGGTTCAGTTCAAATTTCTGAATATCGTTTCTTATGTCTTTATCTATGAGTGTATCAAATTTGACTAAAATCGGACAACTCCTTCTATAACCCGATTTTTTCGATTATCAATTTTCGATATTTATTGGGGTTACCTTGACACAAAACCTAGCTAAGAACACTTGCAGATGCTTATAGTACAACTGTGTAAATTTTCAAGAAAATCTGTTTAGCCGTTTCGGAGTCTATAGGTAACAGACACACACACACACACACACACACACACAAAAAGTTCCATTTATAAATAAGTTTAGATGTCCTCAAATACATATGGTCCAGTGATCAAAATAAAGGGTTCAGTTCAAAATTCCAATTACCTGAGCATACAATGGCAAAAATGTTGTGAATATGGCAACAGAGATATGGACAACTTCTGAACAGTGTAAATAATTCCAATACCTCACCTTAGAAATACAAATACACATAATTGTGTATTTGATCCCACACCCTTTGTCTTTAATTTCCATTCAGAATTTTTCTTATAATGCACAAGAAAATACAGTAGATTAAATATTTTCACCCTACACCTTGCTTGTTATCATTATTTCCATAGCAAATGTTCAGCTGAACTACATTCTTTAGTGCCATCAGACCTTTATAAGGCTTACGGCATATCACATTGAATACACCGGTTCTCGCTCGATCACCGAAATTAAGCAACGTTGAGCCTGGTCAGTACTTAGATGGGTGACTGCTTGGGAATACTAGGTGCTGTAAGCGTATATTGACAGATGTGCGTGCTTACAGCCATATCACATTGAATACACCAGTTCTCACTCGATCACCGAAGTTAAGCAATGTTGAGCCTGGTCAGTACTTAGATGGGTGACTGCATGGGAATATCAGGTGCTGTAAGCGTAGTGACGGATGTGCGTGCTTACGGCCATATCACGTTGAATACACCGGTTCTCGCTCGATCACCAAAGTTAAGCAATGTTGAGCCTGGTCAGTACTTAGATTGGTGACAGCTTGAGAATACCAGGTGCTGTAAGCGTTTAGTAACGAATCTGCGTTGTGGTGCAATGGATATCGGCTCGGAAAGAGAAATTGGTGAGTCGAGTTCAAATTCCAGTTGAACACCCTGCATGTATTAATCCGTCCCTTCCCTCCAGTTATGGGTTACATAACAGGGTAGGATTTGGGGACCTGCTCTTAAAAACAAATCCCAATGAATCTTGATACTCAAAAAGAAAAAGAGTATTACTAGAGACAAAAACTTATATAAAAACAACAATAAATTGTTGAAAGAAAAAGATATTATCAGAAAATGGTATATTATAAATAAATAAAATTTAGTTGGCAATAAATGACCCGCTGAGATTGATATGCCATAAAAAAAAGACCTTTATATCTAAGACCCACCAGACTCAAATCCTCATTCTCTTCATAATTTTTTTGGTCTTTTATTTCACACGGTCTCATTTGATTATAACAATAAGAGGGAAGAATAAAAGACTACTCTATACAACAAATCATATATGAAGCAAATCGTTGTTACATTTTTAACCGGAGTTTATTCTTTATTACAAAGAATTCTTGTGTGTGTGGTTCCTCGCCACTGACCTGTTCTTTGCTCTAGTTTAGTTCACCAGGGATCTTCTCCCCTTCTGAGATAAAAAAAATACAACACGGCGAGGAGTGAAAAGTTGTAAAGCAGACAAACACCAGCTAGATCGAGTGGAACCATGCTCTTCAACCCGATAAAACCAATGCGTTAACAAGTGAAAAGTCAGATAGATGGTAACCACAGAAGGATCTTGTGGCCTATATTTTTGGCTTACATCCAAAGTTATAGGCCACAGGGTTATTATAGGCCACAGGTTTAGCTATGCAGATGGTGTAACTATGATTGGTGAGTTAAGTTCAAAGTTCAGTCTAGTTTTGTTCACTTTTCCTAAATGCTCTTGTGAAAGGCATGAATATATCTCTTGCTCTCTAGCCTCTGGTGGCTGCATGACTTAAAGAAAAACTATTCCAGATTTCAAGTGTAAATACTAGGAAACCACGCCATTAACTTTTGCAAGAAAACAAACAACATAGAAATTTTATTATCAAAATAATAAGCATATTTTTCTTATATATATATATATATATACAGTATAACCCAGATATAAGAGAGTTTTTCTCTGGTCCCAAATTAGAGCCTGTGATAATGTATATTAGACCAAACCTGGATATAAGAGAATTTTCTCAGGTTCCGACAGCTCTCTTATATCAGGGTTGCACTGATGTGCACACTTTATAAATTCAATCTTTAGCCAAAGTAATATTTGCCAAAAAGAATGGATAAGAGTGCTCAATACAATTTTCAAAAACAAATATTGCAGGGCAATTAAAGATATCAACAGCTGTACTATATTTTAGCATAGCAAATTTTAATGTCTTTTTTTTTTTCCATAAAAAACATTTAATTTAGGAATTCTTGCAAAAAAAAAACAAATGATTGTCAGATTTTAATGAAGTTTTCAAGACTTATTCACAAATTATTTTAGAAATGTTTATTAGAAAATCTTGGTTAAAAATTAAAAAATATATATTCCAATTATTAATAATTAAATTCATGTTTCACCTCTTTACTTAATTTTATAAAAACTTGAAATTCAACATGACTTTTTTTAGTGACTACATTAATGAAACTCAGAACTTAAATAACCAAACTTTTTATTTTTTTGTTTTTTTGAAACAAACCCTGTCTTAGCAAAAATCTGCTCTGCAGTGAAAAGTAAAAAACAAAAATGTAATAAAAGTAAGACATTATTTTACCAGAGAAGCTTTTAAATGTTTTTTTATGAGTAAGAACAATATTGTCTGAAGAAAAAAAAATTTAGATGAAAAATCAATTTTTACAAGGTTTGATTATTATTATTATTATTATTATTATTATGTCATTTTTCATCATATTTCGATTTCTGCTTTGGTCTCACTACCAACCAAGTCTGCGGGGAGACCTAAGGCAGGTAGTGGCGTGTTGTTATGGCTCCATTTCATGTTTTTCTATCTTCCCTATCATCCCCAGCATTACATAGATAAAGTTTTCCTTAGTGTGTGGGCTGTACTTAATAAGACAATTTTTTGTATATCTCTTAAGCTGGGGTTTCCAGGGATTCTTTCAATGTGTTGTTTTGTTCCATTTTTTATCATTCCAAGTGCACCTACTATCACTGGCACAACTCTTGTTTTCAATTTCCACATTTTTTCTATTTCAATTTCCAGGTCTTTATATTTTGACAGTTTTTCAAATTCCTTGATTGCTATGTTACAATCCGCTGGACAAGCCATATCAATTAATAGACAAGTTTTCTCCTTCTGGTTTTTAACAATAATGTCTGGCCTGTTTGCTTCAATTTTTCTGTCTGTGTAGATGGTGTAATCCCATAGAATGGTTACATCTTCTATTTCTGTAACCAGTGCTGGGTGATGTTCATACCAGTGTTTGCCTACAGCTTTTCCATAATGTTTGCATATTGCCCAATGTAAATATTGCCCAACTCTATCGTGGCGATTTTTATATTCATTTGGGGCAAGCACAGAACAGCATGAGATTAGGTGGTCTATTGTTTCTTGGTGTTTATCACAAAACCTGCATTTTGGATCCATATTATTATGCATAATATTTGCCTGAAAGTTTCTCGTGAAAAGACTTTGGTCTTGTGCTGCAAGAATAAAGCCTTCAGTTTCAGACTTTAATCCAAATGCACGTAACCATCGATGAGTATTAACTTTGTCAACATTGGATTTATTGGCACGTACTGGATATTGGCCATGCAGAGGTTTGTCTTGCCAGCACTGTTTCATCTGTTCAAGAGCTTTATCTTTGGCTTTCATTTTCATATTCTTTGCCGCAATAGCCGGCTCTTGGCTTCCGTTCTGCTTTTCTACAGAATCTACTAACTGTAAATCTTGTTTGAATTTACTGCCTTCTTTTATTATTGAATATTTTTTCTTTCTTTCTTCATGTTGCCTTACTAATTGTATCATCCAATTCTTTGTTGTTTCTATGTATGTTAGTAAGCCAATAGTTGTTGTCTTGTATGACAATTCCAGCTGAATAAGACCTCTTCCACCTTCTTTACGGGGTATGTATAGACGGTATCAGCCTTTGGATGATGCATCTTATGCTTAGAAAGAAGCTTTCTTGTTTTAGCATCCATTCGCCTGATGTCGTTTAGAGTCCAGTTTAAGATGTTAAAGCTATATTGGACAACTGGGATTGCAAGGCTATTAATGGCCATAACTCTGTTCTGTGAATTTAATTCAGTTTTTAATATCATTCGTAGCCTTCTATAGTACTCTTTACGCACTATTTCTTTCATTTTTTTATGGTGAATGTTTTCGCTCTCATTTACACCTAGGTATTTATAAGCTTCTTCTGGTTTCAATTCTTTTATTGTTACAGCAGGGTCTAGGCTAATTGAGGATGTTTCTTGTATTGATCCACGTAAAACTGTAGCTTTAGCACATTTATTCAAATTAAATTTCATTCCAATGTCTTCGCTGAAGCATTTTACAGTTTGCAGAAGACCTTCCAGCTCATTATCATTCTTAGCATATAACTTCAAGTCATCCATGTAAAATAGATGGCTTATTTTCTTTTGTCCTATTTTATAACCACATTCTGTCTTATTAAGTTGACTGGTTAGTGCTATTAATGATATGCAGAATAGTAAGGGAGATAAAGAATCACCTTGAAATATACCTCTTTTGATGTTTATTTCATCAGACTTATAGGTTCCATTTATATGATTGAGGTAAAGGGTTGTTTTCCATATAGACATGCACTGTTTGATGAAATTGATGATGACGGGCGATATCTTGTATATATTTAAAGTCTTTAAAATCCAGTCATGTGGCACACTATCGAATGCCTTTCAATAGTCTATCCAGGCTGTACTAAGATTTTTCTTTGTACTGTAGCAGTTTTCCAGGATCATTTTGTTAATCAGCAATTGGTCTTTACAACCATAACAGCCACGTTTGCACCCTTTTTGTTCAAGCGGTATCATGTCATTTCTTTCTAAGAATAAATATGTCTGTTTTGTTAAAATAGATGTTAATAGTTTATATGTTGTCGGAAGACATGTAATTGGTCTGTAGTTTTTCGGGTTGTTTGTGTCACCATTCTTGGGTAGAAGAAATGTAATTCCTTTGGTCATCCATGCAGGAATTTTAATGGGATCGTCAACCATTTCTTGAAGTTCTTTGGCTAGTTTTTTATGTGCTGCATTTAAATAATATAGCCAAAAGTTAGGAATTTTATCTATTCCTGGGAATTTCCAATTGTGTGCTTTTTTTAGTGCAAATTTAACATCATCTTCTGTAATTCCAGACCATGTCTGTTCGGGTTTATTTTTCATTCGTTCTATCTCTTGCGTAATCCAATGTACTTCCTTGTTAAGTTCTTAAGGGCAAGCCCATATCTTTTCCCAGAACTGTGTGACTTCTTCCATTCTGGGGGGTACTGTCACTTCAATTCTTTTTTTACCTATTTCCCTGTAAAATCTCTTTGTATCAGTCTGAAAAATCTTGTTTTGTCTGTAAAATCTTGCTCTTTTTTCATAGCGTCTTATTCTTTGAGCCTTCAGTTGGATTTTTTGCTTTATTTTTTCTTTATTTGATAAGACTTCATTTACATTCCTGATGTTATATTTTTTTTCGGCTCTTCTGCTTTTCCTAGTTCTTACATTTATTCCTCTACTCAGTTCATCCAGTACTGATAGTTCGCTTCTAAGTTGTTCGATTTCTTTTTGTATTTTTCTTTTCCAAGGTGGATCTTCACGCCTGCGAGACTGCCTTGTTTTTATTTTGATATTCATTTTTTTTGTTGCTGCTGTTGCTGATGCATATATTACTTCGTTAAGATTTGTATGAGGGTTTTCATCCAGTGCTGCATTGTAGAGTTTAATAGTACGGAGGTTATGTTTTGTTGGTTGTAATTTTGGGAGCTGTTCACGTTCCTCCATTGTAATATTTTGTATTTGACTTAGATGGTTTTTTATTTCTATCTTGGCTTCCTGTATATTGTTCTTATTTTCCGTCAAATAATTATCTTCGATGTGTTCTGAACTCGTTTTATTTTTGTCTTTTAACTGACTCAGATCACACCTTTCCAGCACTTTTAAACTTACAACATTATCTTCGCAGTGATTTGCGTGTTTCACGGTTTCTACATTATGACCTGTGGCTTGTTTGGTGTTATTACTTTTTATTTCTGATTCCGGTTCCTTTTCATATTTTGTTGATTCGTCTCTTCTTGTTACAATTCTTTTAATTTCATTAGTTTCAGCCTCTGTCAGTCAGTTATTACGAATAATGTACCTACGTACATTGGCTAATTTATTTTCGTCAATATACTTTCTATTTGCATGACCAACTTTTTCACGCCAAATGTCATATGTTTGGCGAGTCATGTTTTTTTGAGGTTTGAGTAACGCTTCATGAAATGCAGTCATAACGACTTTGTACTCCTCACGAGACCATTTTATTTTTTTCTTTCTTTAAATATATGATTGTAGATCTAGCTGGTGAATTTTCAGGACCATCATTAGGATTATCCTGGTTGTGGGGACCTGAAGATTCATTTTTGTGTAGGAGTTTGTTCCTATGGCAGATTTTTCGACCTCAGGTAGGTTCCCTCCTGAAGGACGGGCTCCCTGTTTATCCACTGGAAGAGCCATACTGGACTTTTTATTTCTATTTGTATTTTTCATGTTTTTCCCACGAGTGACGCACGGGTCCAAAAGTTCACCCAAAGTTGCCCGGCACGTTGGGTAACGGTCTTTTACAAACAGGGTCCCGAAGCCTGTAGGGGATCGTTTGTGACCTCATAACGCAGTAGCCATTCACTCCTCGGCACGATTAACACCTTGAGTTGTGGGTTGTTGTTCGGAGTTTTCGGAGTTTTATTATTATTATTATTATTAGTACTACTACTACTATTATTATTATTATTATTAGTACTACTACTACTATTATTATTATTATTATTATTATTATTAATTTTAATTAGAATAATTTGCAACATTTTAAAATCTTTTAAAATACAGTTTCAGTGGTGTAACTGCTTTAAAGATTTAGTAAAACCAAAGCATATTACTAAAAAAGATCGGTATTTAAAATAAATATTTGAAACAAAGATTTTATGTTACCATGGTTTCTCTCAGAATGGTTTCATCAGGCAGTAGTTAAATGTTTTACTTCAAAATAGAAAAATAGTTAGTCACACACGTTAAAATTTGTTATAGAAAATTAGTATTCAATATAAAAGATTGTTTTTTTTTTGTTATATAGAGACATAAGTATTGTCGAGCTCTCTACAATACCCTCGTATCACCTATATTTATAAAAAGTTCAAGAAAGAAAATTGTAAAATAAATCAAACCATCTTCTTTTTGTAACCAAACTTTTCATTGGTTCGTTCTGCATCAGCAGCAGCATTTTGCCTCTCTTTCGAAAAAGCGGGAATCTTCCCGCTCTTGAAGCTCCAGTTGGAAGGAAGATTTTGAAGCTACCAGACCTATTGTTTCCAGCTCACTTATCTTTTAAGGCATATATATTTTCGCCTACTCGTAAAAAAGAAAACCACTTTTCTTTTAAGGCATATATATTTTCGCCTCCTTGTAAAAAAGAAAATAAGCCGGATTCATTTTTTTACCTGACTGAGAAACTAAATTAAATATTCAAACTGTGCAATAACAACCTTTTGCATCCAATATTTTTCTCCTGGTAAATAATTATATTACTTCAACTTATCGACTTAAACGCAAGTATTTTTTAACATTCTTTCACACACACCTTGCTTGCTGTTTATTCTTCCAACTCATCATTTCGAACTATTTCAATTATTTGGACATACAGACTATTTTCCAACTCATCACTTGAGACTGGAACAAATTACAAACTATTTTACCAACTCATCATCTTTGAACTGTTTAAATTATTTTCTTAAACACATATACAAAAGTGTTTCATACATCTCCAGTTAATTATTAAGAGGGTATAAATAAGTTCTCTCCCTTTAACCGATTATTGTTATAATTAAAATATTGTCTACCTATGTCTTGTTTGTTCACTTTTTGGTACACATTGAATTGAGAAGCTAACATTATTTCATAACAAATAAAAAAAGTAGTTAGGCCGCTACAGTATTACTATATCTACACTACATGGTGGCCCTTGATTTCCTAGGCCTGAAGATCATGTTGAAAAGTAATAACCATGCTGTGTTGATCCCTCTGTCGCCACTGACTTTCTATAAAATATTCAATATTGAGAATCTTGTTTACCAAAAATCGTCTTGATCTTAAACACATTAAATTTCAGTAATTTACTAGTCGTTTTGTAAGGCATTAATGATTTGCTGAAAAGTTCTCACACTGAGGAATTTTTCAGCATCGCATTGGATATGGAAGTAAAAAATAAAAAAAAGACCCAAAAATATTGTCATGTCCTTTCAGAACATAGACGATCATTGCTCTCCACATCTCCCTGTCCCTAGTGGCTTTTAACAACTTTTCTCCTGTTATTCCACCCAAACCCCGCTCTGCCAGTCACTTGCTCAAACCCATGAATATAAATGTATGGAAACTAGCATGGCCACAAAGTGAGAGATCAGTTTACATATTGATTATGACATAGAATTGATCCCCCACTTTATATTTTACAGGAACATTAATAAATATTTTTTTTTATGTCGGGGAGGGGGGGGTCTTCTTCTTCTATGTGCCGTGTTCCTTCGGGACGTGGGCGATCATGTCCTTCCACATCTCCCCGTCCCTTGTAGCTCTTTCTCCTGTTGCACCATCCACTTTCCTCCTACCCGTTAAGAGCTTCTTTCCTGCTATCTGACCTGTGAGTATCAGATAACAACTTGAAAATTCAACAAAATTAACCTGATTTAAGCGAGAAAAAAAACAAAAAAAACTAAATGCTTTTTTTTTTTTTTTTTTTTATCAACTACTGAACTGAAGTAAATAAATTTGTTTTGGAAATTTTAACGGAGCTAAATGTTAGGTAAAAAGAGTTATTTCCCTTTAACTGGCACAACTCGAAAAAGTGGGGAAAATATATTGGAGTAGTATTTTTTTTAACAATAAAGCTAAAATATTAATTGAATTAAAATTGCAAAAAAATAAATAAAAATTATGGTAGTTAACATTATTTTCATGCGGTCCATGCCTTGTTATAAAAAAATATGGAACATTTTACGAATTTGCGGGTGCGTACCATAACAACAATAAAATTAAAATATTGAGTTGTTATGGTACGCACCCGCAAATTCGTAAAATGTACCATAAAATAATTATTTACATTTATTATAAATGTAAATAATTATTTTGTTGATTATTCACTACATTCCTTCTGACTTGATTTTGTGTGTATAACATTTACAACACCTGAGGTTACAAAATTATTATAATAAAATTCACCTAATGTTGACACCAATATCTTGAAACGTGTTAAAAATGAACAGAATTGATTCCTAGTATTCATCAAAACTAAAAGCCTTATGCATAAAATACTCTTTTATATCAGATACTTAAAAAAATGCATTTTTAAAAATAGAAAATCTTTCTTGAAGCTTTCATTTTAGTTTTAATTCAAAGATTAAATTTACTATTTCCAGTTAGGAAAATACCCTGGTCATCAAAAGGTTTTCAAACACAAACTTTGTATTTAAAACCGAATTTAGTTTGATTGTTATCGTTTTAAATTTGTTTTCAAATAAGTTCATTTTCTCAAAGTGATGTGAACCTAAACATGCGTTTGGGTTGTGGTGACACCGAGCAAAGCGAGGGACCGAATGTTTGCACTCTCAGGACCAAATGACCAAAACTGGTCTTTGCGCACCCGGCTCCACGCATATGTTCCGGCAGAAAGCCAAAAATTAATTAAATATCAAATTCCTGTTCATGAGCCTACGCGAATTTTATTTATCATCCAATGGGAAGCCCGGAATTAAATACGGGTGTATTCCCAAATGACCTGCAGGGATCCACAAAGATGAAATAAAAAGCCGAGACAGAAAGCATCATCAGAGTTGAGAAAGTGCTAGCATAATTAGCACGTCCCGTGACCTCGTCAAGCGATCCACTATACTCGCTTTACCCTCTCAGCCTCTTCTTCCCTGTCCCCTGAGCTACTTACTGACCAAAGGAGCATATGCATCAAAGACATTCCTAATGGACAAACACTCCCACATATACATACGCACAAACTCTCTTTTCGGCATTTATTGCTATAAACACTTTAACGTCCGTTTGTTCCATCCTAAAGGCATTAATTTATTTGTAAAAACCTTAATTGATATATGTGTATATATAAAATGTTGTTTCTATACTCAATTTGATTTTCTTGTTTTATAACCCCTTTTATAACATAGTGGGCTATCAACTAACGAGGCCAAATTCAGTTAATCTGTTTCAACATACAACTACGTTTCACTAGAACGGATAACCCACTATAGGGTGCACTGGGTATCTGCTCAATTTTTATTTATAATAAGCGGTTAATTTTAAATTAATTTTATTTAGCGATTTTGAAAAGTTCAGTTTCTATTTTTCTTATTATAAAGTTTTAAATTTTTAAAAACAAATTCACTAAAGATATTTTATTTACGCTATAATTGTTTGTTACTATTGTCCTCATTTTGATTGTCATATTAACAGCGTTTCGGCCGTCGTACGCTCCACCCTTCTTCGGGTGATATTTTTTTTTTTTTTTTTTTTTTTTTAATCATATCACTCCAAGCAAGGCGATAACGCCACTGATTCGTAGGGGGCTACGTAAGGGTAAAAAGAATGGGAAAGAGAAAGCCGGAAACCGCATCCTAAACAGGAAACAAGGGATGAGCCTCTTCACCTGTTCAATAAATGTGGGTGGAGTGTGAACCGGGCGATAGTTTAGTCTATCTACTCCAATTGGAAAAAAATAAAAATAAAAGTGAAAAGACTTGAAAAGGGAAAACCGGAAACCGCATCCTAAACAGGAAACAAGGGATGAGCCTCTTCACCTGTTCAATATGTTGGAATTTCGAACTGAACCCTTTTTTGTCCACCGAAGAAGACCAGTGTAGAGGATTTTTAGTCCTTTACGATTCGTCCAACAAGAAAAATAAAAACAACTCCAAATTGTAACCAATAAATTAAAATGTATTCAATAAACAAACAAAACAAGCAATAGCAGTATACATAGAGTAGGAAGAAAGAGTTGTTCCCCTTTAGCTGTTTGTCGACCAAAGTAAGATGTAGGA
The DNA here is from genome assembly GCA_037127315.1 of Ascarosepion bandense. Taxonomy (NCBI): domain Eukaryota; kingdom Metazoa; phylum Mollusca; class Cephalopoda; order Sepiida; family Sepiidae; genus Ascarosepion; species Ascarosepion bandense. The sequence goes on from JBBBDQ010001892.1 coordinate 340,468, forward strand.
AGTTTTTTCTTGCGCTGAAAAGGTTTGTTACAATTGTTAGCAAGATTTTCATGTCAGAACAAATCACATAAAAAATACAATTATTTTGAATGTAACTGTAAGTGATACAACTTTTGGTCAAGAGTTCAAAGATCAAAAGTTCTTGATAAAAATGTTCAGACAGAAGACAAAGTTCTGTGTCTGTGTGTGCATTAGGCAAGGAATGAGTAGAAAGAGAGAGAGACTTACGTGTAGTGTAGTGTAGTGTAGTGTAGTCTTTTAGCTAGCCTGTGGGTCTACTTACAAGCTTGCGAAAGTCTGCCATTTTATGGGCAGAGAGTGGATCAAACAGCAAGCACGGGGCAAACTTTGTTCACATAAGAAAAATATGTGATTGGCTAAAAATTAACCAATCACCACCACACACATGAAAGTTGCTTCATAGCCGAAAGATTAAAGGCGACTGCGATTGCTAAATTGTCTTAAACAAGAACAGTAGTGATTTATTACCCAATCGCAGACGAGTAAATGACATGGATAGAGTGTGGGTAAGAAAACCATAGCAACTGCTATACCGGAACGTACAACGGGTGAAACGTCTTGAATATGACAATAAATATGAGGACAACAGTCAGAATAACTTAAACAGTTACAATACCGTCTCTCAGAAATATAGACGTATTTTAATTTATGAAAATACTAACAGTTTTTGTTTTTAAGTATTTTATTTTTATACTTGTTTATAGCATCCTTTACCAATTTGTTTATGCCTACTTGGGATCTCACTTCATCGGGGAGATCGTTAATGTAGATAAGGAAAAGGGTGGGACCTAGAATAGAGCCTTGAGGGACACCTGCGTTCGTTTGATAGGATTGCGAGGCATGTCCGTTCAAACTACCTTCATTGTGCGATCTGAGAGGAATGACTGGATTAGGTCAAACAATTGTCCAGTTATACCGTAGCGAAGCAGCTTGCATAGAAGGCCAGCGTGCCAGACCCTTTCAAATGCTTTGGAGATGTCTAGGGCAACAGTTCGGGCTTCGCCGTTCTTGCCGAGCGCTGATAGTCGTGAGCACATCAGCAGTAGACCTGGAGAAGCAGAAATCATACTGTTTGTCAGAGAAGAGTCTGTGAGACGCTGTGCTACCTCGGCATTAATAATGGCTTCGAACACTTTGCCAAAGATCGGTAGGAGGCTGATAGGGCAATATTTAGCGGGGTCGGAGGGTTCTCCAATATTTTTATATATAGGAACCACAGAGGAGGATTTCCAGCAGACAGGAAAGCAAGAAGCAGAGAACCTGTAGTTATAGTTTAGAGAGAACAGATCAAAACTGAACAGTTCATTATTTATGAGGTATAAGCAGGAGACGTAAAACATTTCTCACTCACTTTTTTTTCTCTCTCTCTCCCCACAATCAAAACGAAATAATCTTCTATTTATGAGGTGCTGACAGGGCGTAATGATAGCACGAACTAACGAAGTGCTGAAAAATCACTATTATATATATATAATCATATATGTCTGTATTTTAGGAATGATAAGTTATTATTTACAAACTATTGCCCTCATCTTTGTTATCACAACGTTTCGACCGTTGTACCCTCCAGCTTTCTTCAGGTATCTTTCGGATCCACGTAAATCTTCAATAAATTTTGAGCTAAACCCTTTGTTTAATCTACAGGAGTAGATTGGTCTTGTTTCATTGCCCATATCTACAGATACCTCGTCTCGCTTTTATTTTTAGTACTGTTATTGCTCGACCTGTTTCCTCTGAGTCCAAGTGCATACTGTTCGACTGCCTATGTCTAGGGATATCTCGTCTAGTTTTTATTTTTAGTACTGCTCAGTTATTGCTCGTCTTGTTTCTATTAATTTTAAGTTGGTACTACCCGGCCTATGAATTGAACATACAATTACTGTTGCCAAATTCAGGACCAGTAGGATATGTGTTAAGATGACAACCCCGCCCTTTCATAAGTATTTTATTTCAGAGAAGAGAATTTGTAATTTATATCGATCTTGGTAGCTCGTCATAGTCACAATACAATAAAAAAATTAACTGATAAAATTCAAAATAAATTTTATTTACTATTTTCTAATATTAGATAAATAAATAACAAATTGGTGAAGAAAATCGATGTGACAAGTTTTGTCCTTCAAAATGACTTCAAGCAAAATATTTTTTATTGATGAATTATGTAAGAGGAGAGAAGTTTATGTAACAAAACCGGTTGCCCCACTCCATCTATGATACGGAACCTCCGACCGTATGATATCTTAAATTTCATAATGTTAGTATTCATAATCATATCAAATACAAATTTTGTTGAATGGCCTAATTATGTAAAATAATAGATTATATGCATATGCAATATAGGTAAACAATTTAGAAAAATTGAAAATAAATGCAATGTATCTAAAAATACAAATTAGAATTCCATTTATCTTCTAGTTATCTAAAAAGTAAACTGCAATTTTTTGTTTGTCTGTCTGTATGTTCGAAACCCTTCTAACTCTGACCACACTTGATTTACATATTGTAACTTTTTGGAATCTGGATTATCCCAGTATTGACAATATGCCTTTCATTGGTGCTTGAACTTTCAGCAATGGGATTTGTGTTCGGATGATGAGGGGGACAGTTAAACATTCCAATTTTAAAATAACAGAAAAAAAATTAGTGATTTTATGTTTTAAATTTATATTGAATTTAAAGTAACACAAAAACCTAGAATTTTTTAAAGTTTGATTTAAATTCAGTTTATAGAGTTATGGGAAATGATTAATTTCTCCAATACTATATTTTTAGGCAATACAAGTGAATTACGAAACTTCCCTTTAATAACAACAAAGAATGGTTTATTCTCTTAGTAGGCGTACAAGAGGGATAGTGTATAAGTGTCCATTTGGTTCGCTGGTCGGTAGGCTGGTACTTGGTTTGTAGGAAGAGTGTGCGAAGCTAGCGGTAGCGTCTTCTTCAGCGAAAGGGTTCCAAGGCAACTTTGTGTCGAATAAATCAATTTTATTTCTTTAAAATGCCAAGGAATCAGAGTTAAAGTAAAATGTTTCGTGACGTGAACTTTTGAAGTTTCGTAGAGGCTGTGCATTTGAAGAACTCGGTTTTCTTCCCAGATTTTGAAGTTGCATCGTGAACTGAGAAATTCAAAGTTATTTCTTTAAAATTATCATGGCTGTTTTCTAAGCTAGAGCAGAGATCCCTTTGGGGACTCAATTACCCCTTGCAGGAGCTAGCTTAAAAGTCCGTACGGAGTACGACATTTAACTTAGCTCCAAGACCTCCGACGGGGATACTAAAACCAAACAAGTACAGAGCCGAGGACGGAAAGTGGGACACTTAGATCCGAAGGCATATTTGAATAGCCAAGGACGTATTTTAAAAGCTAAGCAGAGTATCGACAGACAGGAAAATTTCGTTGGAAGCCAGTCTTCCTGTAGGGCAGCGAATGCTGAACAATCTCCTTAAAGATGAACGAAAGACTCGAAGCAACAGAAATGTGGTTCTACAGAAGGATGCTGAGGATACCATGGACCGAACATGTGAGCAATGACAAGGTCTTGGAGAGAATGAAAACAAAACGGAAACTTGTACTTTAAATTTCTGGGACACGTAAGGACGAAAGAGGGTTTGGAAAATTTGATACTCACAAGAGATAGAGGGACAGGGGAAAAAGTGTGTCACATACTTGATAGGATTAAGCAAATGAATGGCAGGGCAGGGTTTGGGAGAAATAACAAGACAAGATATATCAAGAACTACAAGGGACAGGAAAGTGTGGAGTGCATGATCGTCTACGTCCAGAAGTGTCACGGCACATAAAAGTCGTCTTAAATAATGAATGACGTCAACATCCGAAAATTCTTATTCTCTAAGTCAGATGTGATTAATTTAATTTGTTACGTATGAACTGACTGTAGGTAGAAAAAGGCAAATGTTGATATGGCGAATACCCCCCCCCCCCCCAACCCAATCATGCTTCCGCCCGTGTGGGGTTTCGGAGGTAGTGCGCACAAGCCCTACATTTTTTTAATGTGCCATAGGAGTTTTAAGAGATGTGATGTGTTGGAAATGGCGACACTGAAATTACTGTACTTGCGATATAGTTTTGTTTTAATAAATTTAATTTAAAAAATCAACAACAATGATATTTACTCACTTTTGTTTAAGTATTAAATTATATCACTTAGCATCTTCCGTAGTTTTGCCTTTACTTTCAGTTTAGTTTTCAGAATATTTTTGAGCGCATTTTAAATTTAAAAATGTTAAAAACCTAACGATATTTGTACTTCTGCTTTTGAAATAATAAAATAATCGCGACAATTTACCAATCGCACCTAATTATATATATATACTATTGGGTGTAATGAAAGCTTTAAAACTAATCCATGGTCCGGAGCTCAGACTCTTTGGACGTTGGCACGAAAGACTAAAAAGAAATAGTTGTTTCCAGTTAAAGCGAAAACGTAGACTGAAAGAAAAATGAATGGATGAAAGTCAAATTTTGATTTCCTGCTATCGATATCAAATAAGTTTTTTCGTCGTAAACAGAATTTTGAAGGCTAAGTCCTCTGAGTAAATGGTATCATGTCTGAGACTAAGAACTACAATTATACCTACTTAAAGCCAAACCCAAAGCAAAAACTAAAATAAAAGGGCTGAAAAACTGATTTTGATCAGACCCAGTATCTTGCCTTTTATCGATTTTCTGCACTATTGTAAGAACTGCTAACCTTGAAACTTCTAAATATCGTTTCTTCTGTCTTTGTCTATGAGTGTATCAAATTTGATGAAAATCGGACCACTCCTTCTATAACCCGATTTTTTCGATTATCGGTTTTTGATATTTATCGGGGGTACCTGGACACAAAACCTAGCTAAGAACACTCGCAGACGCTTATAGTACAACTGCGTAAATTTTCAAGAAAATCGGTTCAGCTGTTTTTCGGAGTCTATAGGTAACGGATACATACACACACAAAGTTCCATTTATAAATAAGTTTATTAGATAGATTAGATTTAGATGTTGCAAAATAATATCCTTACATTTACCTTGATAAAGTCCATCAGAGGACGATACGCGTTAGTAAAGTTTCTTTTTATTTTTATACAAATTAATACGTTGTATTTCCACAGATTTTTAAAATTTCTGATTTTTTTTTTCTTTTAATTATCTATCTGTCTTGATCTAAGCGCTGCTTAGATGGGGTCCAAGGACGAAAGTGCGGGACACCCAGTGAGGATCGAACTCACTACTCAATTGTAATGATCCCAGCGAGACAAGACTGCTTACCACTCAGACACCACGTCGGGCGCCCTGTCTGTGACACACAGGGTTTCCATTGATCTTTTTTTTTTTTAATTACGTGCCATCAGTCTAATAAAGATAGAATATGAGATAAATTAAATTATTTATCATATATTTTAAATTTTATCATATTAAATTATTTAAAATATTTAATATTATCATATTAAATTTTATGATATTAAATTATTTATCATATATTTTAAATTTTAAAATATATGCTGATGCGTTGTGGTGCAGTGGATATCGACTCGAAACCACAAATCGGGGAGCCGAGTTCGAATTCCAGTTGAATTCCTTGCATTCACTTATGCGCAAATACCTTTGGGAAAGGTATTAATCCATCTCTTCCCTCCAGTTATGGGTTAAATAATAGGACAGATTAGATTCTATAGCCTTGGCTGGCAACCAGTCTACCGCAGAAAGCAATGGAAACCTACTGCGGGATAATCTTCTGCCCAGTCAGTCATGTCTCTTTCAATATATGATCGCCCAAAGCATGTATCACGTATGGCACTTAACTGACTGTTATGAAGTTTTATGCGATATATGGGTAAAAGTGTTCAATATCAGAGATAGACCGTATATAAAAGTGGACACTGAGGTACACCGGCGTCAACTTCAGATGTCATTAAAAGAATGAAACACTGTCGTTAATCGATGCTGACATAGGGGTCCACTTTGGGAAAGTACAGTTTTACAACCCGAACAGGAACATGATCCCCACCCCTACATTTGCAAAAATCGGGCGTTTGTTATTTTGTTTATGTTTTTGGCGGAGGAAGTGTATCAGGTCGATATCTTTTCAGCGCCTCCTCATCATCATAATTTTATATTTTTACTCAGACAAAGTACACTCGTCTAATACTAATAATTTCCTTTTATTGTCTTCTTCTTCTATGTGCCCTGTCCCTTCAGGACGTAGGCGATCATGGCTCTCCACGTCTCCCTATTCCTTGTGGCTCTTAGTATAAATTCCTTTATTTTTAAATTGCCTTTCTGAGTAATAGTGGAGCGGTTTCCTCGTTGACTTATGATTTTTCTACCCTGCAACCCATAACAAGGGTGAACTGAAGAGATTTTTTTCCAAATGCATTTTTGTGCGAAAGTGTATGCAACTGACTAGCCCCGGCTTGCCATTTCCGCGCCGAAAACCGCTACCGTTTTAACGTTAACACATTCTGGTCTTAAATATCCAATCAAAAATGTTTAAATTAATTTGAATATCTGCGTGCTGCTACTTCAACGTAAAAAATGTATGCCATTCATTCAGAGTGTTTGGTTGCGTAGGCATTTTCTTATTTTTTCTCAAAAAAATATGCCCAAATTATTTTTAGTCAAAAATTTTTTTATATATATATATATCTTCCTAATGTAAAATTCATTTCCGAAAAAAATTGATTTCGAAACCACTCACGGAAATTCGAAAATAAAATGAAACAAAAAAAAATGATGCAATACTTTCGGCGGACTATTTTTTCTATTGACAGTCTCTGGTTTGGTGATTAGGGTCAAACTTTAATTTTAATTTTTATAAACTAATGCACATAATTTGTTCAGCAGAATTTTTTCTTCAGTCGTTAGCATTGTTTTTTGTTTTACTTTAAAAATAAAATTCTACTTAAAGTTTTTAGGAAAATTATTATAACGCACTATTTAACATAGCGTAGGAATTTGTCCCCATTTCTGTACTATATATATGTTGAACGCAAGCGTAGCAGCCATCTTGAAACTGGACGATGAATTAACAAGAAGATGAAATAAGTATATATCGCCAGCCCTTGGTAAAAGTTAGCTTTAACATACGCAAGTGAAATTACCTGTTTCCCTGTTCATCGATGACACAAATGACGACATTATTCAACACTTTCTAATAGACACAAAATGAATATATTTGCTCAACCAGCAGCTTGTCTGATGACTAGCGACTATACGATCTGCAATTCTGATAAAAAAATATCCTTTTCAGTCTGCCTTTTAATTACTATCTTTTTTGGACTTACCTTTCAACCACCAACAGAAGACGAGCAACAAAAGAATTTGAAAACAACTGATAAAAGATTTTATTCTCCTGACTACGGACATTTTCTTAAATCTAACAGAAAACATCGCAACTCAAAAACATGGGACCTTGAAAATGGTGGAAAATTATATATTTTATTTTCCCAATGATATCAGTTCCTGATTTTCTTTTACTCATCACATTTTTTCTATTATATTAATAATTATTTTAAGTCTTTTGGAATTATAACTCTAAAATGAAGATGATTAGCTACATTTCCAATTTTAATCACGGGAGCTTGTATCAAGAAACTGGACACTCTTCAAATAATATTAATTACGAAAAGAAATATGAAACCTCACTTGATGGAAAAAATAAATTCAATGACCTATACCCACCCCCACAAAATGATATGCTATTACAAATCTCTCAATATTTTTGCGACAAACATTCGTCTTCAACAACAAATAATAAAACCGCGGATGTACCATTTCCGTTTGTGAATTCTCCAACTTCTAACAACGACAGATCTTCAAATAACAAACCCGAAATGATTAAGACCTCCAGTAAAATGCCTGAAACAAAAGCAACTTCCCCTAATACCTGGTGCCCCCCAAACGATCATAGTAAACACAGACAACAAAATGGTACACATAAAAAAAGGCTTCTACAAAACATCCAGAGAGCTGTTAATAATTTTGATCATGATTCCGGATATGTTCACAAAAACCCTGACCCTGTCAGTTCACTCCAGACATCTTACAGACCTTATGAGACTTGTCAGTATCGGCCTCATGATTTTTATGCAATATTCTCCTATCCAGAATACCCTCATCAACTTACTTGTATGCCTCGTTATAACCCCAAATACTGCACCCCTTTCAGTGCTGCACCCAGTAACTCTACTTTCCGAAAAGCCGCTTGCCGTGGTTCAAATTATAAAACAAATAACGACGTTATGTCTGTGAAACCACCCAAAAAAACAAACCTTTCGAAAAATAACTTAAAATTTACTTCTGATAAAAGAAAACTATTCCAAAAAACACATTGGTTTCGTGAAATTACCAAACCCAACAAAGTAAAAAGAAACCAGTTAGTTACTTCAAATCGGACAGAAATGTACAATAACAAAGTAACTCGAGCCATGTCTCCAGTTATTTCAAATCAAACTTCACCGTCCACTTGTAACCCCCCCCAAAAAAACAAACTCTAATAATTCCAAGGAGACTGGCGTATTACCCCTGACCCGTGTAGCAGGGCCGGGTGACTTTGCTAATTCGTGCCAAATCTCTCTCTTAACTCAAGTCTGTAAACAAAACGAAAATTACAGCTGTTCTGATTCTTCAAATGGTAGCACCACCTCCATAGACAGCGGCTTTTCATGTCAAGAATACGACGGTAATTTAGAACCGGTCATCTTTTCCGACAAAGCGAAAGAATTAAATATCGCCACTGGTCAACAACTTTGTTCTCAAATTCTTAGCTCCTCGTTTAGAGGTTCATACGACTCTGATGTAGAAAGCTCTGATTCCGATTCTGATGATGGCGATGATGATAGTGATGAAATTCAGCTAACATCAAGTGACGATTCCGATGATGACGATCATGCTATAAAATTTGTCAAAATAAATGAATGTCTGCATTCCAGCTGGTTAATAGACCCCAGCTCTGAGGATTCCACTGTTTATTCCATAGATGAAGACGACGATTGGGACACAATATGGTCATCAACATCGACCAAACCAGAAGTTGTCACCGACATAATGAGTGAATTTGATCCCTGCCCAATGAAGTTTACCACTTTTTGTTCCCTTTCTTCCAAAGAGGAGAAGGTCGACGTTCCAGATGATGAGGCGGACAACGGAATTCATCAGAGACTTAAAGAAGCAAATGAAAGATGGAATAAAGTTTATGGTCTGGAGTTTAACGAAAATTACACCCCAAAAGTAAATATTTAAATCTTTTGACTTGCGTGTAGTTGGGGGGAGGTGGGGTTGGTCAACAACAGTGTTTTTATTTAATAATATTTTTAAAAAATTTTTAAATAGTATTAAATTAACAATAGTATTAATTAAATTAACAATAGTATTAAATTAACACTTCAATTTATAAATTTAATAAATTAATTAATTTATTAAATTTGCATTTAAAAATACCGTTCCCAAATTTGAATTTTAACTGAATAGATAACTTTTTGAATTGATGGGGTCCGCAATTCTAGCCTCTTTGGTTAAGTCATAAAAAAGTCATGTTTAGTAATCTTTATATATTTAAAATAGATATTTTAAAATATTTTTAAGATTTTTTCTTTTTTTTTAGTTTTACTAAAATAATGTTTCTTTAATTAGCTTACTAGTAAAATAAAAATTACGAAATCTAACCGTATTTTTAGTGGGCCATAAAGTTCAATTCTTTTGACAATGTCTTTTTAAACCAAATTGTTTTGTTTTTTTTTTGTTGTTTTTTTTTTTTTTCTGAGACTCCCAAATTAAACTAAAAGCTAAATGAAAAAAATACAATGTTATGAATTAACTGGGAGAGGACTGGAATTTTTTTTTTTTTTTTCCGTACACTACTTTAAAGACCTTTCAACCCACCATCATCAAAAGCCAGTTTGTTTTTTTTTTTTGTTTTTTCTTAAATTATCATTCCTGGTTCATGTTTACTTATAAATTTACTACTTTAGTTTTAATTTCTTCTTTAGCATTTGTAACTTGAAAAAAAAAAAAACAGGCTGGACCAAGGAAGTTAAAAATCAAATTCAAATTTTATTATCCTTCCTTGGTCAAGGCCTCTTATAACTTTCTTTAAAATGTCTAAAATTATTTAAAAGTTACAAATACGAAAGAAATTAAAGTTATAAACTTTACTCAGGAAGTATAAAATTTAAAAAGCCAAATCAAACTGGATTTTTGTTGATAACTGGTTGAATTGAGTTAAAAATATTAACTTTTTCAACACTCTTGTCTTCCTTCGTAGTAAATGATTTTTTTTTAATTAGTTTTAATTAATTTATATTCTCGTAACAATTTTTAAATGGGGTGGGAATATTTTTAACCGAAATTTACATGTATTTTCGTACCAAATTAACAATTACGTTGCCTAGGGTCTCTACTGGGGTAAAATGAGTAATGCCTATTTTGAAATTTAAATCTTCATTATTTTCTCCAGAGGACTTTAAAAAAAAAAAAAAAAACTTTGTTGCACCATAAGTCTCCTCTTTTTGCATTCTACCCATTTTTACCCCAGTAGAGACCATATGTTTTAAATTTGTTTTTTTTGTAAATTAACTTTCATTTGATTTGAATTTCCTCCTAGGCGCGATCTTTTTCTTACAAAGGTTTTAAGTTGGAAAGCCATTTTTAAAAATTTAGACTTAACGATAAAAACTGATTTTTTTTTTTTTTTTTTTTTTTTTTGTATAAAATTTCGCATCTTAGACGGGTTATAAAATTAACATATGAGTCAACTGCACATACCAACCACCTTAAAAATTAACTTTTAAAAATTATTAGACCATAAGTCGCATTGTAATTTATAAACTTTTTTTAAATCTTTAAAATTCTGAATTTGTACCGGTTAGTTGATAACTAAAAACAACTATACTAATTATAAATGAAAAATTTTATTACAATTCAAGCACCAATATTATATATAGTTTCTGTTTTGTAGATTTTTGTAAATACAGATGTCTATCATTATGAAAAGATTAGTGATTTGAAATTGAAGATAAATGGGGTGGGGGGTCTGTCAAAAAACAATCTCTAAGGTGTTGGGAGGTGTGAATGAAAAGTTTAGTCATGTTAGGTGAACAAAAATTATTTCTTTTTAATTACATTGTTTCAGGTTCAGTTTGCTACTGGAAAAAAACTCATGACTCGTCACCTTTTGTTTTGCTGGACTTACGCCTACAAAGCTGCTAGGATTAGTCCCTGGATCACATTAGCCTTGGATTCTCAAAGATTCCAGAAGAGGATCGAGGAGCTGAAACCTACTATTGATCCTGTCTTGGATCCTGTGCACAGACAGAATGTTTTTAATTCAAGACTTCAGCAGGGAGCAGAGAGTATGTAAACACTTCTAAAGCTACAACTGTGATATGTACAAAAAAGGGGGGAAGTACAAAACACTTCTCAATATTTTTTTATAAAGAACTCAAAAGCGAGTTATCTAATTCATATAAATATGAATTTAAAAAAAGAGAGAAAAGAAAACAGCAATTATTAAAAAAGGTTTGCATTTTTCTTTTACCATTTAAAAAAAAAAAAAAAAAAGCAAAAGAAACCTTTCCCGTATATACATTAACTTTCAGTTTTGTCAAAATTTTATTCTGATCCCTTTTTTTTTTTTTAACCTATCATGTGGTTCTCAATCTTTTCCTGTTTATGGCCCCCATTTGATTGATTTTCATGGTGTCACTCTTGTAGCTGTTTTCTTTAACAAAAGCTTATTTTATAATTTCCAGAACAAATAAACAATGATATTTCTCCATATAAACTGCTTGTTTTAAAAAAACAAACCAGTTAAATGAAATATACTTTTGCTTCATAAAAAACAAAAAAAAAAAAAAAAAAAAAAAAGAATCCTGCATACACAAATTTAAAATTAGCAAAAAGTGATGCAGAATAAAAAGTTCTGCATATAAATTTTATGTAATTGCATTCTACTACCATAAGACACTTGAAAAATATTTTATTACATAATTTTATTAGAACTAAAATATAGGAGGCAACAGGATTGAAGTACTGTAGCCCCTTTCATTGAACTTGTGGTCCCCTGAATCCAAAAACTTTTTGTGGCACCCATAAAATTTGAGGGCTTCTTTGTGGCAATGTGCACCACCACCTCCCATCACCCTGGTTTAAGAACCACTGGTATTAAATGATCATGGCTCTCCAGTTTTATATAGCTGCAGTTGTCAATAGTCTGCAGCCCGTGTTGGTTTTGTTTTTGTTTTTTTTTTTGTTTTTTTTTCTCCCCTCTCTCTCACACCCAAGAAATGAGCTGAATGAATTTTTAAAGGTGACATTTCTGGAAATTAAAAAAAAAATATATATATATATACTTAAATAGATAGTCTTGCATTGTACAATAATTGTATTACATTGTGTTACAAAATTAAATCCCAGAATGCTTACAGACTGTAAGCTTGAATATACTGTTGGAAAAATGGTTAATAGTATGGAATTCCAGTTGGGTTTATATTTACTTGTGTGCAAATAACTACTCTTGGGAAACTTATGTATCCACCTCTTCTCTGTTATGTTAATTAGAAGTCTTATCAGTAAAAATCATTTATCTCCAAAAATTTGTCTGAAAATATATTCTGGCTTTTAAATCAACAAAAAGGGTTAAGCATGGCTTAACCTTTTTATATGATTTAAAAAAAAAAAAATCCCAAGAATTAATCCACATTAATTTAAAACCAGTCAGCTGGACATGAATGATGTCCATTTCTTTCACCTTTTATTTAGTCCATTTCTCAGTGGTGATCATTGACTGATGAAGTGACATATGGGTGCTGAAGAAACAACAAGCTTGGAGCAGCTGGCCATAGAAGATCTGGCCTGTAAAGAAGCCGCCCCTGACTGATTGTTATGAAACCACTTTGTATGTTATTGGTTATGTCAGCTGTGACTTGCATAATTGGTTTCAGTCAAATGTCATGTTGACAACGTGCCTGAACTAAGCCATTTGTGAGATAGTCAACAGATGTGATTCCTGAGAAAAAAAATTTTTTTTTCTTCACTGTTAAAAATTATCATTTTACTTCTACCATCTTAAACATTAGATCTGTGCATTAGTGCGATAATTTTTTTTAAGTAACCACTTATGAACATAATTTGTTGTTTAATGTTATATTCGGCACCAACTCTAGAGCTTTGTGGATAAACCTTTGTCTAATCATTCAGCCCACTTGTCAGGAGGTATACATCTGCTTATGCACACATGTGGACTGCTACAAATATTTTATTTTTTCTGATTTATTAAAAACTGCTTTTCTCTTTTTTCCCCCCCTCTTAATATATGTAACGTAAAATACTTGGTATATAGGTCTGGTAAATCCCGATATAAGACCTTAAAAGAACTCAATGTTAGATTTATTTAATTTAACAGTAATATAATTTAGAAAAATTTTAGATATTCTACAAATGTTCGTTGTGGTGCAGTGGATATCAACTCGGGACGAAAGATCAGAGTGCAGTGTTCGAATTCTGGTTGAATTCCTTGCATTCACTTACACCCAAATACCTTTGGGAAAGTTATTAATCAGTCTCTTCCCTCCAGTTATGGGTTAAATAATAGGACTGATTAGATCCTATAGCTTTGGCTGGCAACTAGTCTACCGCAGAAAGCAGTGGCAACCTGCTGCGGGATAATCTTCTGCCCAGTCAGTCATGTCTCATTCGAGACATGATCACCCAAAGTGTGTATCACATATGTCACTGAGAATCTTATGAGCAATACGTATTTCACAGCAGAAAAAAGCTGCTCATCAGACCCAAAAGATACAGCAGTTAATTAACTGTTGTATCTTTTGAGTCTGATGAGCAGCTTTTTTTTCTGCTGTGAAATACGTATTACCCATGAAATTGTAGAATATCTAAAAAAAAATTTTATATAGTTATAAAAAAAAAAAAAAACAGTAGCAAGTGAAAACTGAAGCTAGTTATTTTAAACTGCCTAGCCATGAACAAACTACAAAAAATACTTATACTAAATTTACTATTTATTTGTCACACATTGATTTACTCAAGACATCTAACCATATGTATTGCTTTTTTTTTTTTTTTATTCAAGTCCTATCAATATATTTTTGTTAAGCTTTTCTCTCAGTGGTTTATGTTTATACATTGACTTCTAAAGCCACTATTTTCCTCCCTCCCTTCATTTATAGCATATATCCGTATTTGCTTCCACAAGAAAAATGCAAAACTAATTTTAAATACTCATTCATGAGATTTAAAAAAAAAATTGAAATAAAATAGAAGTTATAAAAAAAAAGTTGATCTCCAGAATTTTGTTATTTTATGACTTTTTAAATGTTTGTTTGTTTTTGTTTTTTTTCTTTTTCTCCCACTTTCTCATTTCATTATCATTATTGGCACATGTTGTTGTTTTTTTTGATTTTTTGTTTTTTTGTGTCATAAAATGAATGAGTTTGTGTTATATCATGGGAAAAGTTAAGGCTTGACTTTTTTTTTTTTAATCATATCGCCCCAAGCAAGGCAATAACGATGCTGATGCGCAGGGGGCTACGTAAGAGTGAAAAGATTGGAAAAGAGAAAGCCGGAAAGCACATCCTAAACAAGGAACAAGGGATGAGCCTCTTCACCTGTTCAATAGACGTGGGTGGAGTGTGAACTGGGCAATAGTTTAGTCTATCTAAAGTCTTAGACCTAAATAAAACTGTTTGTCTAAATGAAATTGTTAATTACATGTACAGTGCTGATAATAATGACAATGAATTCAAAGGAAACTTAATAACATCTAATAATTTAAATAAGATAACATTGCTTGCTTTTTTTTTCTTTTTTTTTCCCCCTGTTGTTGTTAGATCCACCCTCAATAAGCAATTAAACTTAATTATAATCAATGGTAGATAAAATAGTAAAAACGGTTTAATTATTCTCTGATCAATGTGACCTGATTTGTACAGTTAAAATTATTTTTGAGATTACATGACTATTTTAGTCAATTCTGCTTATTCCATCAAGTCACTTGTTTTCAAGTAATTGTTTACTTTTAGGGCTCTTTATCCAGTAAACATTAATCGAACTAAGATTAATAAAAATAGATGTGCACAAAAATATCAGTTATAGATATATTGTGTTATCTAATCAGAAGTCTTTCTAAAATAACATTATCTTTAGCATTAGAAAATGGCTTACATATATACAAGTCTGTTTAGTTCATAACCTACAGTGTTGTAAACCATGAAAAAATCAACCAACCAAAATCATTGTTATTTATATACAGCTGATCAAATGATTTCACTTTGCTACTTGGATGCTGAGGACACCATAGGCAACACATGAGCAACGACAAGGTTTGGGAGAAGAGGGTCATGAGAAGGAAACTGATACATAACGTTAGGAAAATTAAATATAAGAAAAAGAAAAAAAAAACAGCCAAAGTTTTTTGGACATGGAAAAAGGTGCTTGGAGAACCTGATGCTTACTGGATGGATAGAGAGAAAGAGAAAGCAATGCATGACATACGAAATGGCCTTGAGTAGATGTATGGTGGAGTGGTGATAACAAGATGGGGTATTAAGAGTGACAAGGGATAGGTAGATATGGAAGTCCATAGGTTGACTTTTGATTACAAAATGTCTTAAGATAAATTTTCAAATAGCAAAAATGTTTTCATTTTTACCTTCTGTGGTATAAGTTTGAAATATAATTTTTTTAGCTTGAATTAAAGCAGCTGTTTTTGTTGCTGTGTTTGCTATATTAGTATTTTAAAGGAATAAATCTAAATAATCACCCCCCCCCCCCCCCCAAAAGCTTTAGAAAAAACATAGCTGGCAAAATTTCATCTTAGAAATTTTCTACATTTGTTTAGAGGCTTACGGCCATATCGTGTTGAATAGACCGGTTCTCGCTCGATCACTGAAGTTAAGCAATGTTGAACCTGGTCAGTACTTAGATGGGTGACCACTTGGGAATACCAGGTGCTGTAAGCATTTAGTGATGGATGTGTGTTGTGGTGCAGTGGATATTGGCTTGGAAAGAAATCGGTGAGCGTAGTTCGAATTCCAGTTGAATACTCTGCATTCACTTAAACACTGGTACCCTTTGGAAAGGTATTAATCCATCCCATCCCTCCAGTTATGGGTTAAATAACAAGGGTAGGACTTGGAGACCCTACCCTTAAAAACAAATCCCAATGAATCTTGATACTCGAAAAGTAAAAAAGTATTACTAGACACAAAAACTTATATAAAAACAATAAATTGTTGTAAAAAAAAGGTATTACCAGCAATAAATAAAAAAGAATTTAGTTGGCAATAAATGACTGGCCGAGGTTGATCTAAACTTATTTATAAATGGAACTTTGTGTGTCCGTTACCTATAGACTCCGAAACAGCTGAACCGATTTCTTGAAACTTTACAAAGTTGTACTATAAGTGTCTGCAAGTGTTCTTAGCTAGGTTTTGTGTCAAGGTACCCCCGATAAATATCGATAATAAAATAAAAAAAAAATGAGTTATAGAAGGAGTGGTCCGATTTTAATCACACCACTCCTACTATAACCCGATTTTTTTCGGTTATTGATTTTTTATATTTATCAGGGGTACCTCGACACAAAACCGGGTATCGATATCAAATAAGTTTTTTTTTCATCGTAAACTGAATTTTGAAGGCTAAATAAGTCCTCTGAGTAAATGGTATCATGGCTGAGACTAAGAACTACAATTGTACCTACTTAGAGCCAAACCTGAATCAAAAACTAAAATAAAAGGGCTGAAAAAATTACAGGCAGATAAACAGACACACACACACACATCTTGCCTTTTACATATATATATTATCAATGTTCTGCTCTATTGTAAGAACTGCAACCATGAAACTTCTGAATATCGTTTATGTCTTTGTCTATGAGTGTATCAAATTTGATTAACTTTATTTTATATATATATATATATATATATATATATATATAATATGATTTGTTTGAACATTATTTTTGATCGTTACTCGTATTTAAGTAGATATTCTGTTTATAATCAAATAGTATTATATATTTATTTCTACTGGCCTGATTATTAACAATAAATTTTTGTTACGAAAATGTGTGTCATTCGGCAGGAATACGAGTATCAATAAAGAATAATGTTCAAACAAATCATTTCAAATCGTCAGTTGTCTAAAGACCATTTTGTTAATCTTTGTTAATTTCCGTAATATATATATATATATATATATATATATATATATATGCTAGACTAAACTGTCGCCTGGTCCACACACTACCCACGTCTATTGAACAGGTGAAGAGGCTCATCCCTTGTTTCCTGTTTAGGATGCGGTTTCCGGCTTTCTCTTTTCCAATCATTTTACTCTTACGTAGCCCCCTGCGCATCAGTGGTGTTATCGCCTTGCTTGGGGTGATATGATTAAAAAAAAATATATATATATATATATATATATATATATATATAAGAAAAATTAAAGCAGGCACATTATTTCATTTACCATGAAATAATGTCTACCTTAATTTTTCTTATATTTGCTCTGTATGTATTTATATACATATATATTTAGAGCTCTCTTAGAGAGTTATCCTACCACCATGTACAGGATACTCCTTTGGATTCTTCTATACCCACACTGCATGCTGAGATATAGATATATATATATAATTTTTTTTATTACAATGTTTTATAAAAGCATTATATCACTACACAAAAATTTTCATGTTTCAGAACAATACTGTTTTATTCAGGTTATATTTTAAAACAAATTTGTGAAATTGAATTATTTAGAAAATATAAGATGAATTATTTAGAAATTGAAGGGGTAGTATTTGGAGAATATGCTTCTACGTATGTCAATATTGTTAGTCAAAAATGAAAATTAAGTAACAAAAGGTAATGTAGAATTCTGCTGTCATGGGATGGCGCTTAATTTTTTTTTTTTTTTTTTCTGTGTAAAATACATAGCGGGACCATTTATTATTTAAATGGGTAGACAATAATTTTTAACACCAGGTTAGATTTTTTTTTTAAAATTAGATTTTGTGCTACCTCATGAGTAAAGGGGCTAGAATGTTTATGTTAGAATTGGAATTTTAAATAATTAAGGTATATTGTAGTTAAGAAAACCAATTAAGTGTTGTATGGATCATTTATTTTAGTAAATTTAAGTTATATTAGAATATAAGTTATAAATGAAACACTGAAATTAGTTAAATTTTAAAGAAAGATATTTTCGATATTTACATAAAACTTTAAATTCATCTCTTTGATTCAATAGTTTTTTTATTTTTAGGGAACCTTTAAATCTGCAGTTTTTCATTCAGGCACAGAGAGCAAATGTCGTAAAATGACTTACAGGTTCTTGTTTTTTCCAGAATTTTTTATTTTACTTTGTGGGTTTTATTAGTATCCTTTAACTTCCAAAAATATGCAAAAAGGGATGTATGTGTTATTTTTTTAAGGTACTTAAATTCAAATACCAGTGCTGTTTGAAAGTTTTCTTAGTAGATCCAATGTACACTTGTTTCATTTGATGTTATATTACATTGGTATTCAATAGAGTTTGTTAGACACCTATTTTCCAGTGTGCAATTCTTAGAAATTGGACAATTACATACATATTGTTATTTTTATTATTTGGATAGCTATTGTTATTTTGGTTTACATGCTGATTTAAGATTTTATGATTTTTATAATTTTTTCTAGGTTATTTGTACAACTATAACTTAATTTAAGTGTACTTTCATTAAAAATTTTACTTAAAGTGTTATTATTAAGGAAAAGTTTCTTAATTAAATTGACGGACTTCAGCCCTGACTTGGTGCTTACCATTTGATTAAAAGGAGGGGTATACCAAATGATTCGTTAGACTGCAGCATCTCCCGATCTCATTGGTTTATTTGCTGTATACAACTTCACCATACACTATGACATTAACACTCTTGACAGAGCATTATATAGAGATGATAGACTTATGGTAGTACAAAATTCCACACATTTTAAAACCAATAAAATTAGATAACTAATCCATGGAGAATTAAAAAGTTTAAGCCTAAAAGTGATAATCAACAATTATTTAAAAGTAGTAAAATTCCTTGATGTAACACTAGACTTGGTAAATGATACTTATCAACCCTAACCCTAACCCTAACCCTAACCCTAAACCTAACAAATATCCATTATGCATTCATCCAAAGTCTAATCAACCCACCAATTATAATCAAACATGTATCCTCCTCTATATAATTAGTAAAAACTCTTCTAGTGAAGAAAGACTAAACTATCGCCCGGTTCACACTCCACCCACGTCTATTGAACAGGTGAAGAGGCTCATCCCTTGTTTCCTATTTAGGATGCGGTTTCCGGTTTTCTCTTTTCCAATCTTTTCTCTCTTTTCTTTTCTTTCTTTATTTATTTGTTTTTCAATTGGAGTAGATAGACTAAACTATCACCCGGTTCACACTCCACCCACGCCTATTGAACAGGTGAAGAGGCTCATCCCTTGTTTCCTGTTTAGGATGCAGTTTCCGGCTTTCTCTTTTCCAATCTTTTTACTCTTACTTAGCCCCCTGCGCATCAGTGGCATTATCGCCTTGCTTGGGGTGATATGATTAAAAAAAAAAAATATTTTATGAACACAAAGGTTTTTATAATAATGCCCTAAGGAATAGTGGCTATAAAAAACGTGATATTAAATGCATAAAAAAAACAATATAACTATAACAGGAAAATTAGAAAAATCATTTCGTATACCCCTCCTTTGTAACCAAATTGTTAGCACCAAGTTAGAGCTGAAGTTCCTCAATTCAATTAAGAAACATTTCCTTAATAATAACACTCTAAGTAAAATCTTTAATAAAAAATACCCTTAAATTAGGTTATAGTTGTACAAATAATCTAAAAAAGTATTAAATATCATAATAAAATCTTATATCAGCCTGTAAAGTAGCAATAACTATCCAAATAATGAAAAAAACAGTAGTACAATTTGTGTAATTGTCAAAATCCTAACAGTTGGCCACTGGGAAATAGGTGTCTAACAAATTCTATTGTGTACCAATGTAATAAAACAACAAACAAAAAACCCAACTATTGAAAAAGTTTGCACTGGATCTACTAAGAACATTTTTAAATAGCATTGGTATGTGTATGTAACTTCCTTCAAAAACAACGTATACTAAAACCAAACATCCCAGTCTGCGTATTTTTGTAAGTTAAAGGGTAGATGTATTGAGCGTTTTAAGTAAGCATCAAAAACATTTTTTTTTAAATTTAATTAATTGCAATGTTTCATTTATTACTTATGCTTCAATATAACTTAAAAATTAAAAATTATTTTATGAAAATAAATAATCCATATAAAACTTATTTGTTTTTTTTTTAAACTACAATATAACTTAGTATATCATAATTATTGAAAATTCTAATTTTTACCTACACATTCTCGCCCCTTTATTCATGAGGTAGTACAAAATCTAATTTTTTAAAAAAAGCTAAAATCAAACCTAGTGTTAAAAATTTCTCTCACATTTGCCAAACAGAAGGGTAGTAAAGAGTGAGAGAGTAGGAGGAGAGAGCCTATAGCACTACCTTAGCAGTAGCAGCTTAAGCTGGTGGTTGTAGCAGTAATTGTGTGTGTATGTGAGTGTACTGTACAATATAGTAAAAATAGGTTTGTTGTCATATCCCACAACCTAATAACAAAATTTCTGGCCTCTACACCCTTGGCCATTACTCAGTTGGTCTTTTCTGTTTACAATGGATGTAGAAGCCTTGATTTTTCAGAAATAAAAGAAAAAACATTTTCTCTCAAAACAAAATAGTGTACAGTATTTTGGTTACTGTCTGTGCATATACCGCTTAATATAAGATTACAGTAAATATCCAATACCTTTGTTTGAAGACGTTACTATCATTTGTAGTATGACAAAGTAAAATTATCCTTCCGTGGAAATTCTACAGGTTCCGCTAGTAATATAAGATTGCAGTAAAGTAGCTTCTATGGTCATTATTTTTATAGATATTTTAACAAAATTACACTCTGTGTTATTGTTATTTTATTATCCAAATACCTTTATGTTTGAAGACATTACTATCATTTGTAGTATGACAAAGTAAAATTTTTTCAGGAAATCATAATTATTCTTCCGTAGAAATTCCAAGGGTTCCACTAGTATTTTCATTATTCAGGTAAGTAGACAAAAATAAATATACTTTTCAATAAATATATTGTCTACTGTGGGTATCTACTAAAAATAATGTTTAATAAATCTGTCATTAAAAAAAAAATCCTCGCTTCTATCTCAGATGTAATTGTGCTGATGCTTGGTTCTCAAATGGTGTTTTTTTTTTTTTTTTTCATAAAGGGCTTGATATCAGGATAGGGCATTAATAAAATTCATGTACAGAAATTTGTCACTTATCTGATCAGTTATTTCAGTCATGCTGACTTCAAAGTTGTGAAGGCTTTATTGTGATATCTTGTTTTTTCTGCAGAGAGACATCACAATAATGCCTACACAAAACTTTAAAGTCAGCTTGATTTAAATAACAATGCTCAGCTAAGTGACAAACATCTTCACATTAATTTGAGGATATATATATTAATTTATAAACATTGGTTCTGCTTATTTTTGATAAAATTTGTTCATACTCACGGATAATCTTTCATGTATTATAATTGAAAGATGTCAGAAATGAGCTGTAGTGTTGACAGTTGTTATTATTAATTTCTCAATGTTCCCAAGTACTTTCAATCTCCTGAGATCATCTTCAGAGATGTGAGCTGTGGTAACAAATCTCCCGGTTCACACTCCACCCACGTCTATTGAACAAATGAAGAGGCTCATCCCTTGTTCCCTGTTTGGGATGTGGTTTCCGCCTTTCTCTTTTCCATTCTTTTTACCCTTACGTAGCCCTCTGCACATCAATGGCGTTATCGCCTTGCTTGGGGTGATATGATTTTAAAAAAAAAACGAAAAACTGTTGCTAAAAATTACTGTAAATGTTCTTCTTGCTTCAAATATAATGGTTGACAAATGGCTTAGCATTCATTAGGATGTGAAAATTATCCAAAATAGAATTTTTTTTATATGTTGGAATGTCATGTACATGTTAAAGCATGAAAGACTGTTCTTTTTACAAACATTTTAGAACATTGTTACAGTATTCATAGCTGATTCTATTAATTGACGGCTTAAGTTTTTTTAATGTATATTGCCTTGAGTATCTGTAGTTTGCTTTTAGTGTTTTCTTGGCGTAGGATTGTTGCATTATCAATCATTATTTTTTATATTATGAATGCAGACAGGAATGTTGTAGATGTCTAGAAATGGATGAATGGTCAGACGTGTAATGTAAGATGTCATGTTGGATTTACAACTACATTAACAAGATGTTTTACATTACAGATGTCTGATCATTCATCCATTTCTAGACATCTACAACAACATTCCGGTCTACATTCCCAATATAAAGAAGTAATGATTGATAACACAACTATCCTACACCAAGAAAACAACGAAAGCAAACTACATATTTAAGTGCTTTTGTATTGTGCACAATGAAATTTTATTGTCAATATATGTTCGTTGTAGTGCAGTGGATTTCAGCTCAGAATAAGAAATTAAAGGGCCACGTTCAAATTTCAGTTTAATTTGTTGCATTCACTTACATGTAAATACCCTTGGGAAAGGTACTAATCCATCTCTTCCCTTCAGCTATGGGTCAAATAACTGGACAGGTTGGGTTCTGTAGCCTTGGTTGACAACCAGTCTACTGCAGAAAGTAATGGCAACCTACTGTGGGAATATCTTCTGCCCAGTCAGTATTGTCTTTTTCGAGACATGATTGCCGAAGTGTAAATTTGGCCCTGTTTAACATCAAGTGAATGTAATTAAAACTGTTTGATATTCCTTGTTTGAATTCCGTAAAGTAATGAGTTGACTATATAGATTGGAATCTGACAAGTTGAATAGAATAAGTAAAGAACAAGTAGGAAAAATGTGTCTTTAATCTAACATGTTTCACTTTAACAAGTTTATTCAGAGATATTTTAGAGAGGAATTTTTTTTTTTTTTTTTTTTTTTTTTTTAATCATATCACCCCAAGCAAGGCGGTGACGCCACTGATGTGCATGGGGCTACTTAAGAGTAGAATGATTGGAAAAGAGAAAGCCGGAAACCACATCCTAAACAGGGAACAAGGGATGAGCCTCTTCACCTGTTCAATAGACGTGGGTGGAGTGTGAACCGGGCAATAGTTTAGTCTCTCTACTCCAATGGAATGTGTGAATGAGTGACGAAATACATTTCTGTTCAAAATTTGTAGTAAGTATTGTATACATGTGTCAAGCGATGGAACAATTTTTTTTTAAAATAAAATATTGTGTGAATGTGTGCGTTTATGAGTCGATAAAGTTAATTTAAGGTATGCACATGTCAAGTAAGGTAAAATAAAAAAAAACAGATTTTGTACTCACATATTCAACTATCACGTGTGCACTTTGGTGTGATATAATGATTGTTAGCAAGCTTGCCTTGCTAGATCAATTACAGTTGAGTAAGTTTGATTCTCACTTGGTGCTCCATACATTTCAGCCTTGTGTCACATAAAAAAAAATCAAAGATATTCAACTACCACACCAACACATTCCTTTTTATTAATAAATTGCAGCCAATTTAGTCTATTGATTACTAACAGTATAGTCCGGTATTGCTTGGGTGTAATGAAAGCTTTAAAACTAATCCATGGTCCTGGAGCTCAGACTCAGTCGAAAGAATATTTGAAATAATAAAATAATTGCGACAATTTACCAATCACAACTAATATATATATATATATCTCGCTGACTGATGCCAATTTGGTCGGGTTTCAATCCTGGGTTAAAAAGCAATCGGTGTCTAACTGTACTGATGAGCTGTGATACAGCGAAACAGATCTGTCTGCGGATGACAATATATATATATATATATATATATACTAGCAGTATAGCCCGGCATTCCTCAGGTGTAATGAAAACTTTAAAACTAATCCATGAACCTGGAGTTCACACTCTTTGGACGTCAGACTAAAAAGCAATAATTGTTTCGTAGACTGAAAGAAAAATGAATGGATGTAAATCAAATTTTGATTTCCTGTTATCGATATCAAATAAATTTTTTTCATCATAAACTGAATTTTGAAGGCTAAATAAGTCCTCTGAGTAAATGGTATCATGGCTGGGACTAAGAACTACAATTATACCTACTTAAAGCTAAACCAGAAGCAAAAACTAAAATAAAAGGGCTGAAAAAAATACAGACATGCAGGCAGATAAACACACATACAAACAAACATCTTGCCTTTTTATATATATATATATATATATATATATATATATACATTATCGATTTTCTGCACTATAGTAAGAACTGCAACCTTGAAACTTCTGAATATCGTTTCTTATGTCTTTGACTATGACTATCAAATTTGATTAAAATCGGACCACTCCATCTATAACCCAATTGTTTTCATTTTTCAATATTTATCGGGGGGTACCTCAGCAGAAAACCTAGCTAAGAACACCGGCAGACTCTTATAGACGTTTATAGTAGAACTGTGTAAATTTTCAAGAAAATTGGTTCAGCCGTTTCGGAGTCTATAGACACACAGACACACACACACACAGACAAACTTCCATTTATAAATAAGTTTAGATAATGTCTTGTGAACTAATTTTAACTGGAAAATGCACATCTCTATATCTATCTATAGAGCCCCTGCTATGGACTTTGTCCTCGACACTGGTAATATTCTGACAACATGCTTTCTGCCAGTTCTGGGTTCTGGTCAGTAGCAACGTGGATTACTGCTCAGATTACCAGCTGCTGTAAGCTTTCGATGTTGGATAAGAACTCAGACTTGATAATTGGCTCTTCAATTTTCAATTCCAAACAGTTTCATTATATTCACTTAATGCAGATATCAATGACAAAGGTATGAATCCACCTCTTTTCCCCCTTGACTATGGATTAATTAGTAAGACTTGTATCAGTAAATCATTGTGTTAGTTCCCCAAAATTCTTAATATCCAAAAACAAAAAAAAAAACAAACAAATCAATCTGGCCTGCTGTACGTCTCCTTCCTTTTGTATCCATGAGTTTGAAACCCCTTATTCAGGCACATATGTCAAAAGTAGTAGGAGTGTATTTTATCACCCTAGAAAAAGTTTGGGCAAAAAGTGCTTAAAGAAAACAAGATAAGCTGCTATAAGTAAATCAATCTTGAACAAATTGTAATGTGTGTATAATTGTCCTTGATCCAAATATCTTTAAAGCAGTGTTTTTTTTGTTAACTCTGGATAAGAGCCACTCAAGCTAGGGGGGTTACTTAACAAAGTCTTAAAAGTGTACCAAGAAAGAGTAAGTACATACACATCATCAGCAACTTATAAGCATGATTGGTCATGATTGATAGGTCCTAAATCGATCTGGTCTTAAGTTAGCCTGTAATTAATTTAGCAATCTGTTTATCATTAGTGATTATTGGATTTTTTATAATTATTACAGTTTCTTTGCATTTCATATCATTTGTATTATCTGTATAAATTATTTGTTTTTGTTTTTATGTTTAAGTCAAACCTTGCATACTACAGTACAAGTTAGTTTAAGATTTACTGAACCTAAAAAAACAAAACACAGGTGTTAAAAAAAAAAAAATTTAGTTACAAAACATACCAAAATCTAATCTAATCTAATCTAATCTATCTATCTAAACTTATTTATGAATGGAATTTTGTCTGTGTGTGTGTGTCCGTTACCTATAGAATGTTACCTATGTCCGAAACGGCAATTGGAGTAGATAGACTAAACTATCACCCAGTTCACACTCCACCCACGTCTATTGAACAGGTGAAGAGGCTCATCCCTTGTTTCTTGTTTAGGATGCGGTTTCCAGCTTTCTCTTTTCCAATCTTTTTACTCTTATGTAGCCCCCTGCGCATCAGTGGCGTTATCGCCTTGCTTGAGGTGATATGATTAAAAAAAAAAATAATTTTCTTGAAAATTTACACAGTTGTACTATAAGCGTCTGCAAGTGTTCTTAGCTAGGTTTTGTGCCGAGGTAGCCCCGATAAATATCGATAATTGAAAAAATCAGGTTATAGAAGGAGTGTTCTGATTTTAATCAAATTTGATACACTCATAGACAAAGACATAAGAAACGATATTCAGAAGTTTCAAGGTTGCAGTTCTTACAATAGTGCAGAAAATCGATAATATATATGTAAAAGGTAATATGTTTGTGTGTGTGTCTGTTTATCTGTCTGTATGTCCTTTATACAAATTCCCAATTTTTATCCGATTCTCACCAAACTTCACACAAATATTCTTTAGGCTGAGTCTGAGCTCCAGGACCAGAGATTAGTTTTAAAGTTTTCATTACACCCGAACAATGCCAGTCTATACTGCTAGTACATAAAAATACAAAACATTTTATTAGCCACAGGTGTTTGGTTATGGATTGTCAATCAGAAAATAATGTATTTGAGGAAAGAAAGTGGGTTGTACCAAAGCTGCTCTGTGACTTCAGGTATGCGAGGAATTTTTAGTGCTGCTGGGACCGAGGGCAAATTTTGTCAAACACTAAGTTGGGAAACATGTTTCTAGACATTGAGCACACATGGCCAGTCATACCTGTTTGTGATCTTAAAGTCAAACAATTGTAAATAGACGGTGACCTGTATTAAAAAGATATGTAAAATAAATAATGGTTGATCCTAGATTTGAGGTTAGGTTTGTTGTGATCAGTAAAACTTGTTTTGACAGCCTGAAAATGTGCCAATTTGGTCTTATCCATGCTAAGAAGACGTGAAACAAAACACTATAAATGCTCAGGACAAATACTATGTATCGTGTTTAAACTGGATTCATATATAGTACAACTTTACAGCATTTTTGCATGAATTTTAAACCCTTCATAAAAAATGTACCTGTGTGCATTATGACCCCGGCCCCTCTCTCTCTCTCTCTCTCTCTCTCTATATATATATATATATATATATAAACTTATTTATAAATGGAATTTTGTGTGTCTGTGTCCGTTACCTATAGACTTCGAAACAGCTGAACCAGTTTTCTTGAAAATTTACACAGTTGTACTATAAGTGTATGCGAGTGTTCTTAGCTAGGTTTTGTGTCGAGGTACCACCAATAAATATCGAAAATCAATAATCAAAAAAATCGGGTTATAGAAGGAGTGGTTCGATTTTAATCAAATTTGATACACTCATAGACAAAGACATAAGAAACAATATTCAGAAGTTTCATGGTTGCAGTTCTTACAAAAGTGCTGAAAAATGGATAATATATATATATATATATATATTTTTTTTTTTTTAATCATATCACCCCAAGCAAGGCGATAACGCCACTGATGCGCAGGGGGCTACGTAAGAGTAAAAAGATTGGAAAAGAGAAAGCCGGAAACCTCATCCTAAACAGGAAACAAGGGATGAGCCTCTTCACCTGTTCAATAGACGTGGGTGGAGTGTGAACCGGTTGATAAGACGTGGGTGGAGTGTGAACCGGTGATAGATATATAGCAAGATGTTTGTGTGTGTTCTGTTTATCTGTCTGTATGTCTTTTATACAAATCCACAATTTTTATCCGATTCTCACCAAACTTCACACAAATATTCTTTAGGCTGAGTCTGAGCTCCAGGACGATGGATTAGTTTTAAAACTTTCATTTCACCCGAGCAAGACCGGGCTAGACTGCTACTATATATATATTAGGTGCGATTGTTAAATTGTCGCAATGATTTTATTATTTCAAATATTCTTAGGCTGTGTCTGAGCTCCAGGACCATGGATTAGTTTTAAAACTTTCATTACACCTGAGCAACGCCGGGCTAGACTGCTAGTATATATATATATATATATATTTTTAAAAAAAAGAACATCTGATCATAAATCTTACACTATACTCAAGTAAACATAATGTATTTGAAAGAATGAAAGCTGATTTTTAACTATTTGTCTATATTTCTGAGATAGGGTAGTATTTAGAGTATTTACATTATTCAGATTATTGTCCTCATATTTCTTTCCATTTGTACAACCGTTCAGCTGTTGTACGCTCTGGCCTTCTTCAATAAAGGGTTCAATTAAAACTTCCTAGCACCTGAAGAAGGCCGGAGCATACAACAGCTGAAACATACAAATGGCAACAAAGATGAGGACAATAGAAAAAACTGTGATTTTTTTTTTTTTTTTTTTAACTATCCAAAATCCAACAATGGTTAACATTATAAAATCAAGCAACTCAACTCAAACCTACTTTAACCCAGCATTAGTCACTTTGCATTTCAGGAAGTTGAATTTCTTGGCATCCACTTCGCACAACAATTGTGCCACTTTTCCTGTTACACACTCCCATCACTGAGTCAGGACAGTAGTGGGAGGGAGCAAAACAAACAAGTTGCCATTTAGGAATTACAGGTATCTTAAAAATGTTGGGGTACCAAGTACCCCAAGTAATTAACACTGGGTTAAAGTACAATGTATACTTGAGGTTTGTGTGTAGACTCTGTTTTAAGTAAGACTTGTCAATTGCACCAAATCTTAACAGTGACTTGCTTAGTAGCACCCTCACCCAATATCACCAACTCTATCATCATAGTCATTAAAAAACTAGTTCCAGTACAATCACCAAAGTTAAGCAATGTCAAACCTGGTCAGTACTTAGATGGGTGACCACTTGGGAATACCAGGTGCTGTAAGCTTGGGTGTGCAGATGGCATAATGGGATTACAGCTACTTTGAAACACCAGTTCCCATATAATCACCGAAATTAAGCATTTTAAAATCTATCTATCATCTAAATCTATCTAAACTTATTTATAAATGAAACTTTGTCTGTGTGTGTGTGTGTGTGTGTGTGTGTGTATCCGTTACCTATAGACTCCGAAATGGCTGAACCGATTTTCTTGAAAATTTACACAGTTGTCCTATAAGCGTCTGCGAGTGTTCTTAGCTAGGTTTTGTGTCGAGGTACTCCCGATAGACATTGAAAATCAATAATCGAAAAAATCGGGTTATAGAAGGAGTGGTCCGATTTGAATCAAATTTGATACACTCATAGACAAAGTCATAAGAAACAATATTCAGAAATTTCAAGGTTTCAGTTCTTACAATAGAGCAGAAAATTGATAATATATATATATATATATATATATATATATAAGGGCAAGATGATTGTGTGTGTTTCTCTTCATCTGCCTGTATGTCTATTTTTTTCAGCCCTTTTATTTTAGTTTTTGTTTCGGGTTTGGTTCTAAGTAGGTATAATTGTAGTTCTTAGTCTCAGCCATGATATCATTTACTCAGAGGACTTATTTAGCCTTCAAAATTCAGTTTACGACGAAAAAAACTTATTTGATATCGATTCAGGAAATCAAAATTTGACTTACATCCATTCATTTTTCTTTCAGTCTACAGTTTTGCTTTAATTGGAAACAACTATTGCTTTTTAGTCTTTCGTGCCAACGTCCAAAGTGTCTGAGCTCCAGGACCATGGATTAGTTTTAAAGCTTACATTACACCCGAGCAACGCCGGGCTATCCTGCTAGTAATTAGAAAAATGCTTTTTAAATGTTATTACATTTAACAATATAATAAAAAAAGTCAAATGTAGTTGGAATTATCAAGTCAAGGCAAACAACTCTTTCCTTAACTGCATACTATGTGCTTCGCCAGGACTACATATAGTTTTCCTTCTAGGCCTATTGCCAACCAAGGCTATAGAAACCAGTCTGTCTTACTCTTTAGCCATAGCTGGGTGGAGAAGAATTCAATTCATACCTTTCCCAAGGGCAATACAGGTACTATGAAAAATCTAACCTACTCCTAGTATAACCCTTAAAATAAATGTTGATTATATTCATCTTTCACCCTTAACCCAGGAAGGCGTCATTGGGGCACTGACATGTTGAGCTGTTTACCATTCTCTTTCATCTGTCACACTTGTGTGCCAGAGCCTGGGTCTCTTTGTGATTTTTTTGTTTTTGGTGTGCTTATCATGTAGTATATCTTAGGAGTTTTAACTTGGTAAGACCCATCACTCTCCCAGTTAGACCGTAGATAATGTCCTCCAACTAGGTGGCTCACCTTGGTTACAAACACATAACCGTTTTAGCTCATCTGAGGAACACTTCTGCCATGTCTGGTGATCTTCATTGAGGAGGGCCTTTGCACAGTGGGGCCTCTATCAAGTGATTTTAGGCCACAAGCTTAAACAGTTTACTGGGGCATGGCAACTTAGAGCCATCATGTGAATGATTTAATTGATAGTTGAGGACCAGTGATACCTGTCCACCTGACATGACAGACAACAAAGATACTAACTCTATCCATGCCCTCCACACATATTTTAAATTATAACAAATCAAGAAATTTCAATGCGTCTAAGACCAAGCTGCTGTCTGTCAGTCATCACAGGCAACCTCTCCTGCCTCCCATAAGCATGGACCAAGCGAGTCTCTCTGAAAGCAATACACTGCGCCTCCTAGGCCTTACCCTCTCTTCTGATCTCAAGTGGAACCATTACATTGAGTCAATAGCTAAATACACTGCTAGGAAGGTTGGGTCACTGTGTCAGGCCAGGAGGTTTTTTCCACCTGAATCCATCCTGCATATATACAAATCAACCATTCGTCTGTGCATGGAGTACTGCTGTCATTTATGGCCAGGCGCCCCTGCTGTTCATCTCAGTGTTTTTGACAGGCTCCAAAGGAAAATCAGTAATGTGAGAGGTACCAACTTGGTGGCTCAACTCCAGCCACTTCTCCACCGACAGGATGTGGCTTCCCTCTGTCTGTTCTATAAATATTTTCATGGCTTCTGCTCCAACAAACTTAAGTTACTGGTGCTCCTGCAACAGGTGTTTACTCGTGCAACCAGACTCGCAACTGGGTTTCACCCATTCACAGTTAGGTCAATCAATTTCAGATGGCAATTCTACTCCTGCAGCTTCTTTTCTCACACTTCCCACCTGTGGAACTTGCTTCCATATTCTTGCTTTCCTAACAGCTAGAACCTCCAGGAATTTAAATGCAATGTCAATACCCCTCTCTTAATCACTTGACTCTAGTTCTTTCTACACCACCCTGTATATCCTTTCCTTTCCCTCCACCTTTGCAACTGTCATCACACCTGTATTCCCATCCTTCTCTTGCTCCTTTCTAACTGGTTTGTCTTTCTCTTTACTCTCCTCCTATCTAATCTTTTTACTCTTATGTAGCCCCCTGCACATCAGTGGCATTACCACCTTGCTTGGGATGATACGATTAAAACAAAAAAAATGAATAAAAGTAGAAGATTTTCATCACAGAGAGACAAATCTCCCGACTTATCGCCCGGTTCACACTCCACCCACGTCTATTGAACAGGTGTAGACGCTCATCCCTTGTTCCCTGTTTAGGATGTGGTCTCCGACTTTCTCTTTTCCAATCTTTTCACTCTTTTCTTTTTTTCTTTTCAATTGGAGTAGATAGACTAAGCTATCGCCCGGTTCACACTCCACCCACGTCTATTGAACAGGTGTAGTCGCAATTATTTTATTATTTCAAATATTCTTTAGGCTGAGTCTGAGGTCCAGGACGATGGATTAGTTTTAAAGCTTTCATTACACCCAAGCAACGCTGGGCAGTACTGCTAGGAGATATACATATATATATATATATATATATATATATATATATATATTAGCTGTGATTGGTAAATTGTCGCAATTATTTTATTATTTCAAATATTCTTTAGGCTGAGTCTGAGCTCCAGGACGATGGATTAGTTTTAAAGCTTTCATTACACCTGAGCAACGCCGGGCTATACTGCTAGTACTGAATAATCAGAGATAAACAAAAAAATATCATTACAACTCAATGCCTTTCTTACAATTTTAAAAGTTACAGCTGTTCATAAAAATAGAAATGTTACACTTAAATATAAAATAGGCTAGAATTATTCATGCAATATATACGAAATTTAACAAGTACAGGGCCCGCCCCCTATGCTCACATATGAGTATTAATATAAATCTAAATCTAAACTTATTTATAAATGGAACTTTGTGTGTGTCCGTTACCTATAGACTCCGAAACGGCTGAACCAATTTTCTTGAAAATTTACACAGTTGTACTATAAGCGTCTGCAAGTGTTCTTAGCTAGGCTTTGTGTCGAGGTACCCCTGATAAATATCAATAATCGGAAAAATCGGGTTATAGAAGGAGTAGTCCGATTTTAATCAAATTTGATACACTCAAAGACATAAGAAACGATATTCAGAAGTTTCAAGGTTGCAGTTCTTACAATAGTGCAGAAAATTGATAATATATATATATATATATATATATAAAAGGCAAAATGTTTGTGTGCATGTCTTTTTATCTGTCTGTACGTCCTTTATACAATTTTTATCCGATTCTCACCAAACTTCACACAAATATTCTTTAGGCTGAGTCTGAGCTCCAGGACGATGGATTAGTTTTAAAGCTTTCATTACACCTGAGCAACGCCGGGCTATACTGCTAGTATGCCATAAAACAAAAACGACCAGCCAACCAACCTACCTAAAAACTCATCACTGCTGGATTCATGTAAAAGCTCTAAACTATTATCTGCAGAGTCATCAGTACTGTCACTATATAAAATGATCCTCACTACCATCCATGTCATGGTAGTAACCATAGTGGTAACTGATACATTCATCTTGTAAGATGCGCATATCATTTTCAGGATATTTTTTAGGAAAAAAAGTGTTTTGTAAGCCGGAAAATACAGTATTTTAAAAAGTAAATTCCATTGCTTTATTTAACCATGAATCGAAATTAGGTAAAAAAAAAATAGTGAAATGAGAGCCAAAAAACGCTGATACAAATTTTTTATCATACTAATTTGCCTAAATGCTACTCCCAAAATCTTGCAGACTTGAGTGGTCCTCCACTCACATTCTTGGACAGTCAATGACATCAGATACATTTGAAGTAACGCCACTGATCCAACGACTTGATCAAAATAAAATTTAAGGGGATAGGAGGAAATTGATCACAGCTACTTAATCAAAATAAATGAGACAGCATTTGGAACTACAGTATAACCCAGATATAAGAGACTAGGATATAAGAGAGATTTTCTCCAGTCCGGAATTAGAGCCTGTGGTAATGTATATAAAATAGACCAAACCCGGATATAAGAGAACTTTTATCCGGTCCCGACAACTATCTTATATCCGGGTTACACTGTACCATTTTAGTAGATTGATACTGAAATTCTAAAACCAAACAGCACCAACCAACCAGAAGTTCAGTACCTTATTTGGTACTTCACCTACCTGAGTAAGTGCTTAAAGGATTGTCCCAGGCATACTATATACATGATTCATCTTCCTAAAACAATCATATTGGGCATGAGCATACACCCAATAGACTCGAATTGAGAAACCAATGAACCAAGTTCAAATTCATTACATTCACTTACATGCTAATAATACCCTTGGGAAAGGCATGAATCCGTCTTTTCTCCCCAATAAATAGCAGGACAGACTGGGTTCTATAGCCTTGGATGGCAACTGGTCTAGAAGAAGGAAACTAAATTCAAAACCAGCTTGGAGAGGGTTAGTAGTAGGCAGCCTTTGAAATTTCACTCAGCTCGATTGACTCAGTCGATTAAAAACTTAATTGGGCGATTAAAGTTTATTGCTTTACTTGCCCACAGTCGATTAAAAATCTCCCGATGAAATGTGTCTCTTCAAATATGAAAAGGAAATCTGATCCCTTTTACAACCCAAAAGTATATCATTGAAGATTCACAAGTTACTTAGAATGACCTACAATGACGTTATTGAATTCTTGGCTTTTATTGTCCCGGTCAGTATAAACATTTGTTTAATTAACGCTTCCAGAGTGGAGCCAAAATGTCTCTGTCACCCAGATTTTTAGAAATTCATTTGGAAAAATCTTATATTTCCTCCCCACTTACGAAAAGTAAAAATGAACATTTGAAAGAAAGAAAGAAAATACACATACTACTACTTTCTACCACACACTGAAAAACAAATTATACAAGTAATTTTTTTATAGAAAAACATTGAGAAAATCAGTTATTGAAAAAATTATTTTTATCATCTATGAGATGAAGGTTGTAGTCAAGCAGAAGAAAGAAACTACGAATTTAGGTACCACCACTCAACTGCCAAAAAAAAAAAAACGCACATCATGATGTTAAAAAGTTAATTACTTTTTTTTCTAATTTTTTAAATCCTTTCTGACATGTTCGAAATTTTAATTAGAATTTCGTTTTTTGTTTTACTTCAGCGATTCACGCTATGTTTACGTAAAGTCACTATTGAGAAAAGTCAATTGAATAAAATGATTTTAGGGCGAGTAAATTTTTCCCTCACTCTCAACCACTGGTTGAGTGATTTCTTTTTCAAATCTCAAAGGCTGTTTTTTTTTTTTTTTAATCATATCACCCGGAGCAAGGCAGTAACGCCAATGATGTGCAGGGGGCTACGATTGGAAAAGAGAAAGCCGGAAACCGCATCCTAAACAGGAAACAAGGGATGAGCCTCTTCCCCTGTTCAATAGACGCGGGTGGAGTGTGAACCAGGCGATAGCTTAGTCTATCTACTCCAATTGAAAAAAAAAAGAAAAGATTGGAAAAGAGAAAACCGGAAACCACATCCTAAACAGGAAACAAGGGATGAGCCTCTTCACCTGTTCAATAGACGCGGGTGAAGTGTGAACCAGGCGATAGCTTAGTCTATCTACTCCAATTGAAAAAAAAAAAGAAAAGATTGGAAAAGAGAAAACCGGAAACCACATCCTAAACAGGAAACAAGGGATGAGCCTCTTCACCTGTTCAATAGACGTGGGAGGAGTGTGAACCTGGCGATTATGGGATCATTTAAGGTCATAACCAATGATTTTTGGATAAGGTTATTTTATTTTTACAACATTTTTCTTTTTGAGTATCAAGATTCATTGGGATTTGTTTTTAAGAGCAGGGTCCCCAAGTCCTACCCTTGTTATTTAACACATAACTGGAGGAAAGGGACAGAGAATTCGAACTCGGCTCACCGATTTCTCTTTCCGAACTGATATCCACTGCACCACAATGCACATCCGTCACTAAACACTTACAGCAGCTGGTATCCCCAAGTGGTCACCCATCTAAGTACTGACCAGGCTCAACATTGCTTAACTTCAGTGATCGAGCGAGAACCAGTGTATTCAACATGATAGGCCATAAGCCCAACATGAAGTAAGTGACCCAATAAAAATACAAATGGCATTTCACTCAAGTAACCCAAAATATTTTAGTACATTATAGGTACCTCCACTCATTTTCAATACCTATGTTTTAAAGTGAATTTTAAATGAAAATGCTTTCATTTTAGCTTCAATTGAAAACTAAATGTTGAAATTTTACTATTTCCAGTAAGCAAAATACTCTGATGTGTTTCAAATAGAAATTGTATTGATTAGAATCTAAAACTAAGTTTTTATTTTAGTAGCCATTTTTCAAATTTTGATGGGTTCGTAAACAAAAGTTAATTCCCAGTTAAAGATCTTGCAAGAATAAAATGTTCATCTATTACACATTGTTTGCAGAAAATTAGCAAATTTAAAGTTAATCTAATTTGAAAGAAGTATTACTTGTTTATAGCATTAAATTTAGAATAAAAGTATATCTTAATCACGGAGGTCTTACGCTTATGTTTCTGATGTGTAAAGTAAGTGATTGATAACACCCAGATGTGCTAACTATCTATGTATGGTTGACCAGAATTGACATAAATTTATGAAACCTCAGTGAATGTTTCTTTTCTGGGTTTTAACTACTTGTTAATTTTTAACAATATGTTTTCATCAGTTATCTATTATTTTATTGAATTTTAGTTACTTTAGCTTTTAGAGCTTCTTGTTTGAAGATGCTTTCTGAAAAAATAAATTTTGAAGTGATATAAAATTTTCTTAATTTAAAAATTTATTAACTATTATAATAATAATGAAATAAAATACCATGATAGAGGTAAGTCAATAATTTATGAAATGTTATGGTATTTTATTTATATATTTTAATCTTATTTTTCATATTAGTCTTTATTAACAATAATGGTTATGACTTGGTAAAGTTTATATATATAATATATATATATATAAATCTATCTAATCTAAACTTATTTATAAATGGAACTTTGTGTGTGTGTGTCCGTTACCTATAGACTCCGAAACGGCTGAACCGATTTTCTTGAAAATTTACACAGTTGTATTATAAGCATCTGCTAGCATTCTTAGCTAGGCTTTGTGTCCAGGTACCCCCGATAAATATCGAAAATCGAAAAAATCGTGTTATAGAAGGAGTGGTCCGATTTTAATCAACTTTTATACACTCATAGACAAAGATATAAGAAATGATATTCAGAAGTTTTAAGGTTGCAGTTCTTACAATAGTGCAGAAAATCGATAATATATATATATAAAAGGCAAGATGTTTCTGCGTGTTTCTGTTTATCTGCCTGTATGTCTGTATTTTTTTCAGCCCTTTTATTTTAGTTTTTGCTTTGGGTTTGGCTCTAAGTAGGTATAATTGTAGTTCTTGATCTCAGCCATGATACCATTTACTCAGAGGACTTATTTAGCCTTCAAAATTCAGTTTACGACAAAAAAAACTTATTTGATATCGATACCAGGAAATCAAAATTTGACTTACATCCATTCATTTTTCTTTCAGTCTACAGTTTTGCTTTAATTGGAAACAACTATTGCTTTTTAGTCTTTCGTGCCAACGTCCAAAGTGTCTGAGCTCCAGGACCATGGATTAGTTTTAAAGCTTTCATTACACCCAAGCAACGCCAGGGTATACAGCTAGTGTATATATATATATATATATATATATATATATATATATATATATATATACCAGGTGCGATTGGTAAATTGTCGCAATTATTTTATTATTTCAAATATTCTTTAGGCTGAGTCAGAGCTCCAGGACCATGGATTAGTTTTAAAGCTTTCATTACACCCGAGCAATGCTGAGCTATGCTGCTAGTATATATATAATTCTTAGTGAGATAAATTTAATAAATTAAACTTGGTAAATAATACCATATTTTCCAGCTTCCAAGACACTGTCCTGGAAAGAAGTTTCTCTGAAAAAAATGTAATTCTTATACAACACATCATTCATCCCTCATATACTGGCGCCATGTATTGCTTATATTACTCTCTTATCTGATTTTTTTTGTATGACAATGACATAATGGTTGAAAGTTAGTAAATATATTTATACATTTTTCATTGTCCAAGGATAGTTTTATTTTCATAAAAATAATTTTAAAATTTTTAAAATCTTTAAAAATGTAAAACAAAGAGATTTTATTCTTCCTCAAATCCCAAGAAAATCAGGCTTACAACCATATGTTGAATACACCGGTTCTCACTCGATCACAGAAGTTAAGCATTGTTGAGCCTGGTCAGTACTTAGATGGGTGACCACTTGGGAATACCAGGTGCTGTAAGCGTTTAGTGATGGATGTGCGTTGTGGTGCAGTGGATATTGGCTCGGAAAGAGAAATCGGTGAGCCGATTTCGAATTCCAGTTGAATACCCTGCATTCACTTAAGCACTGGTACCCTTGGGAAAAGTATTAATCCATCCCTTCCCTCCAGTTATGGGTTAAATAACAGGGTAGGACTTGGGGACCCTGCCCTTAAAAACAAATCCCAATAAATTTTGATACTCAAAAAGAAAAAAGTATTACTAGACACAGAACTTATATAAAAAAAAAAACAATAATAGATTGTTGAAAAGAAAAAGGTATTACCAGCAATAAATAAATAAAATTTAGTTGGTAATAAATGACCCGTCAAGGTTGATTTGCCATAAAAACAAACCAACCAACCAAAATAAAAATGTAAACCAACTATAAAGAAATCCTTATTATTTATCATTTAATACAGTTTGAATCAATCAATAATTAACTGACGCTTTTCCAACCATTCCAATAAACAATTTAGTAAATAGTATTAACTTGGTTAATTCTCAAGGAGGTGAAGAGGCTCATTCCTTGTTTCCTGTTTAGGATGCGGTTTCCGGCTTTCTCTTTTCCAATCTTTTTACTCTTACATAGCCCCCTGCACATCAGTGGCGTTATCGCCTTGCTTGGGGTGATATGATTAAAAAAAAAAAAAAAAATGTATAAATTCACTTTCATATGTTTTAGGTTTTATTAAAATTCTAATTTTTAAACATTGCCGAGGAGTGAAAGTATTTAAAATAATAGTGGTGTCAAGGAAAAATCTTTTCCTTTTGATACACTTTTTCTTTGGTTAAAGATTGCTTCATGTTTTTTTTTAATTTTTTTTTTTTCATACAATGCTCTCCATCTCCTGTTAAATGCTACCTCGTAGGGTTAGTCCCACGGCATACATGCATGACAACACAAAATGGTGTGTATAATACACTCACAAATTTTGTTTCATGTTTTTTGTTGTTTCCCTGATTATGAAGAACAGAATTAATTCCCAGCACAGAAAATTTCATTTTCAGTGAAGATATTTGTGGCTGTTTGAACTCTGGTTCAAGACTAATGTTTATCGTCATATCCCAAATATTTTAAACCGTCCTGTAAGCATTTTAATTTAACTTTGTTTCCCCGAGTACTTGTTTGGTTAATAATAAAAACACCATTAAAATTTTTAGAAAATACATATTAATTTTTATCTATTTAGTCTTTGTTTTTAATGTGTGTAGAACACACAATCTTTTTGTGAATAGCAAAAATATTACTTTGAAAATTACTAAAATTAGTTAAATTTTACTGTAATTATTTTTTAACTCACAGATTTGCTTTTCCTTAAAACATCTTAAATAACTTCACACAGAAACGATCTTAATTAATTTTTATGCTCAGGGTAATTCTAATTTTAATAAGAGTAGTCAAAGACTTCAAATTTCCATAAAAACAATACCAAAATCATCTTAGCGATTAGCAAAGGATGATTATTAAAATGAGAATAACTGCAATGAACTTGACCACTTTTTTTTGTTTGCTTTTGTATAATAAATATGAAATTTATATTTATTATAAATAATAATATTTTCATGAAAAAAATAGTGCATCATTCAGAAAATTGAATGATGTAAAGGAATCTAGGGGAAGTAATTCAGTATTTGGTATGTGGAGAAAAAAAAAGAAGAAGAAAAACCTGGAAAAATAACCCAGAAATTTTATCCAGTTTTGCATTGAACTCTAAATCAAAACAGTTCATGTCAGTCATGAGGCCAATCATCCCTGAAAGATTGCATATCTATCACTAACTGGTGAAATCTTTTTAGGCACTTACCAGTTTATATATGACTAACTTGACTCAACCTGATAATTATCTGAACATTTGTACGTGAGACTCAATGTTCATTTCTTAATGTGGTCTTATCAATACTTATAAAGTTTGATTTAGTCAAGCATAAAGCTCTTTCAAAATACTAAGGTGGTCTCTTTGTCTTAAAATAATACAATTGGAATCAATAGTTTCATCCGTGATTACAACATTGATCTTAAAATCTTAAAGATTTCTGTGTACTTAACCCTTATATATAAAAAAAAAGGGTTCACACATTATATATATATATATTTTTTTAATCATATCACCCCAAGCAAGGCGGTGACGCCACTGATGTGCATGGGGCTACTTAAGAGTAGAATGATTGGAAAAGAGAAAGCCGGGAACCACATCCTAAACAGGAAACAAGAGATGAGATCCTTCACCAGTTCAAAAGACGTGGGTGGAGTGTGAACCGGGTGATGATTGATGATCTTCTTCTTTTATGTCTCCTGTCACCTCAGGACGCGAGCAAACATCCTTCGGAAAACACCAATGTTTACTTTTTGCTGTCCCTCCCACTCCCTGTTCTGTCATCCATTTACACAAGCTTATTAGGTAGGTTGATCATGGCTCTCCACTACTTCCTATCCTTTGTAGCTCATAGCAATGTTTGTCTTTTTATTATCCCACTCATTCTCTGTTCTACCATCCACTTACACAAGCTCTTTAGATAGGTTGATTATGGATCTCCACTACTTCCTATCCTTTGCAGCTCTGAGCAATGTTTGTCTTTCTACTGTCCGTTCCATTCCATTTTCTGCAATAGATTTATTCATACTCATTAGGTAGATTGATCATTGCCCTCCACTACTTCCTATTCTTTGTAGCTCTTAGCAATGTTTGTCTTTTTACTATCCTCTCTCACTCCATGTTCTACCATCCAATTACATAAGCATATTTAATAGAAGTAAACAAGGTCCGCTTATCGTCCTGTTCACACATTCTGCAGGTCTTTTTTTTATTTCCTTCTCAGTGTTCTCGATAGGCTCCAAAGGAGAATCTGTAATGTGATAGGTACTGACCTGGCAGCTTGACTCCAGCCACTTTCTTACCAGCAAGATGTGGCTACCCTCTGTCTATTCTACAAATATATTCATGGCTTCTGCCCCAACAAACTTAAGTCACTGGTGCCCCCACCACTAGAATTTACTCATGGAACCAGACTGGCAACAAGGTCTCACCCACATGCAGCTGTCAACTCTACTCCATCAGCTTCTTTTCTCACACTTCCTGCTTGTGGAACTCCCTTCCATATATTTGCTTTCCTGATGGCTACAACCTCCAGGAATTTAAATGCAAGGTCAATACCCATCTCTTATCCACTTGACTCCAGTTCTTTCTACACCACCCTGGATATCTTGTTCTATCTTATCCTTTTCCTTTCTCACTACCTTCGCAACTGTCTTCACACCTGTGTTTCCATCCTTCTTTTGCCCTTTCTCTGACACTTCCTGAAACTAATCCGTCTTTCTCTTCACTCTCCTCTTCTTATCTAAAAACGATAATTGAAAAATTGGGTTATAGATGGAGTGGTCCGATTTTAATCAAATTTGATACACTCATAGACAAAGACATAAGAAACAATATTCGGAAGTTTCAAGGTTGCAGTTCTTTAAAAAAAAAACAAAAAAACAAAAAAACATTCTATACTATTATAATGTGGATATAAAGTGGGGGATCAATTCTACATTACAATCAATATATAAACTAATCCCTCACTTTATGGTCACAGTAATTCTTCTCTTACCTCCTATAACCTGTCACTCTTTCTCAAAACTTTCCTCCTATGTAACCCCCTGCAAAACAGTCGCAGTAAAATGCCTTGCTTGGAGCGATATGATAATAAAAACAAAAAAACATTCTATACTATTATAATGTGGATATAAAGTGGGGTATCAATTCTGCATTACAATCAATATATAAACTGATCCCTCACTTTATGGCCACAGTAATCCGTCTCTTACCCACTTACCCCCTATAACCTGTCACTCTTTCTCCAAACTTTCTGCCCATGTCACCCCCTGCAAAACAGTGGCACTAAAATGCCTTGCTTGGGGTGATATGATTATAAAAAAGTTCCCACTTCACTGCAACATTCACTGCAGTAAAAAAAAAAAAAAACTTAGTATAATACTTACAATTACATCTAGTCAAACTGTAAAGTGAGGAGATCTTGGTGCCAAGATAGTATTATGTTTAAATTCATAATGTCTAAGTACCACAGAGGAAAATTCATCAGAAGAATTACCATGAAAGTATATAGAAAAAGCACAGGGAAGCTACATTACGATGGTGGGAAAGTGGCTGACGTCAAAATGCCTGATCAGAACTAATAACATTGTGAATTCTTCTATGGATTTTTTCCAAGACTCTCTAAGTGTATAACAGGAACACCAGACTAGTTGTGGGAGCAATATTCAAATCATGGACAAATGGTAGACTTATAAATACTCAAGATAGATTCTGGAGAGAGAAAAAATTGTCTTGTACAATACAATGAACCAACTTTCATAGCAGCAAACCTTTTATTCAATAACCTGAGAAGGTACAACAAGTCACTCTCCTGGAGGTTAGCATCGGCCATGCTGATGGGAGGCAGAAAGATTTCTCTCAGATGATTAATAGAGCAGTGTCATTTTGGAAGCGTTAAAATTAACAAGCCATTTTTACCCTCATTTGACAATAGATTGGTCACTTTTTAGATCACCTGCCAATTTGACCTTATCAAACTGATCGGTTCAGAAAGAAATTTTAATTTGTTGTACAAAATGTATTTAGCGTTTAACTGTGCTACTTATAGATGCCAATGAACAATCTATTATCAAAACGTGAAAATCAGGTCTACAAAATAAGTAAATATGTATTTAAATGACATCAGCCAAAGGCAATACATTTAACTTTCAATTCACATTACCTCAACCACAAAAATTCAATGTCAAATGTTTTAAAACCATTTTCTTTTCTTTTGTGTTGGAAATAAAGTGCAGCCTACGTGACGGATCTAACGTTTTACGACATGAACTGGTTTGAAGAATACGGAAAGGTGACATTTTTCATGAATCATCATGGAATATGACAATAAAAATTCAAATACGTTTTGCAAAATTAAACTGACAATTTTTCCAGTTTTCGAATAAGTTGTTGCACATCTGGATAAAAAAAATAATTGTGGATACGCTGTCTAAATGTTTTTGTTCTATTTTTTTGTTTGAATACTTAGGATTGTCCTGATCATTATGAATAACTGAATAACTGAACATATTGTCAGTATCATATACAAGAGTTTTGTTAGCATCAGTAGAATTTCTATTTAAAATTGAAATATGTGTTTATAGCTGCATCTACTGCTAGGAAGGTTGGGTCTCTGTGTCAGACCAGAAAGTTTTTCTCGTCAGAATCCATCTTGCATATTTATGAATCTACCATTCGTCCGTGCATTGAATACTTTTGTCACATCTAGTCAGGTGCTCCTGCTATTCATCTCGAGGTTCTCGACAAAATCCAAAGAAGGATCTGCAATGTAATCGATCCTGACTTGGCATCTCACCTTCAATCACTTTCCCACCGACGTGGTGTGGCCTCCCTCTGTCTTTTCTACAAATATTTTCATGGAAACTGACGAGCTTTTTTCTTTAATGTCCCGACTATGTGAATTTAAGCGTGCTAATAGATTAGCATCTAGGTTCCACCTTTTGCCGTCGAAATGAAACTGTCACTTCTAATCGAATAGCTTCTTTTCTCGCACTTTCCGCCTGTAAAACTCTCTTCTGATAACTTGCTTCTCTGATAGCTATACTCTCCAAAAATTTAAATGCAACGTCAACTGCCATCTTGAATCCCGTTCATCTTTTATCCTTTCTTCAATACTCCTTGTACCCAGTCTTACTGTAAACCCCCTGTGCTTAGTAACATCACGGCCCTCTCGCAGAATGAGCCTTGCGGCTCCTCTATCTACGAAATGCAACTTGCCCCCCCCCCCCCCGCAGAACATAGTGAACCCACAATAATTGGTACTTTAAACAAAATAACATACTTTCAGAAACTTCGCAGACTGTCAGTCACTAATTTTTTTTAAACGTTTTAAGACATCCTGAAAGTTTGAATTGAATATACATATTGTTTTTGTATGTATGTTCAAACAGATATCTATAATCTATTTCTCTCTCAAGTTCACTTTTTTTAAAATTGCAAATGATTTGCGGACTTTTTGCCTCTCCACCGGAAGCCTTCTATCAAATATATATATATATATATATATATATATATATATATATATATATATATATAAGAGTGCGAGAAGGGTTGATAGATATCTATTTCAACTTACAAGTATGATAATAATTTTCCACTTAATCCTAAAAATTATTTTGTTATTTTTTTTTCATTAGACTAGATCTGCGGAGCCAAAAAGCCTTGCGGATTCCCGGGACCTTACGGTCCCTAGGGAACTTGCGTGGGCCTTAAGGACGGTCCTGCGAGTGGCGGTCCCACATTGACTAGAGTGAAATAATTTAAAAGAAAAAAATAGTGACACCATATGTAGAACGGTTTCACAGAGCTTATCAGCATCAGAAAATAAATAGATTATTAAACATCTTATTTACATTATAGATGTTTTATACTCATTTTAAAATGCTCTTGCTTTAAAATGTTTTATTTAATGCAGGTTGTTTCTTTTGCATACTAGCTTAGAGTATTTTAAGACTTTAGTGGTAATTTCCTAAGCGTAGCTTAGAAGTGGCTCGTGGTTAAAAGTATAGACCACTCACTATTCGGTCATAATTATGCTAGCCAGACAAGCTTGCTAACCATTTCACTACGCCGAAGTGTCATGAGTCTTTCATTATAGTGAATGCTATATATAATTATTTTGGTACTAGCAGTATAGCCCGGCGTTGCTCGGGTGTAATGAAAGCTTTAAAACTAATCCATGGTCCTGGAGCTCAGACTCTTAGGATTTTGGCACGAAAGACTACAAAGCAATAGTTGTTTCCAGTTTAAGCGAAACCGTAGACTGAAAGAAAAATGAATGGATGTAAGTCAAAGTTTGATTTCCTGGTATCGATATCAAATAAGTTTTTTTCGTCGTAAACTGAAGTTTGAAGGCTAAATAAGTCCTCTGAGTAAATGGTATCATGGCTGAGACTAAGAACTACAATTATACCTACTTAGAGCCAAACCCGAAACAAAAACTAAAATAAAAGAGCTGAAAAAATACAGACATACAGGCAGATAAACAGACACACACACAAACATCTTGTCTTTTATA
The DNA here is from genome assembly GCA_037127315.1 of Ascarosepion bandense. NCBI lineage: Eukaryota > Metazoa > Mollusca > Cephalopoda > Sepiida > Sepiidae > Ascarosepion > Ascarosepion bandense. The sequence continues at coordinate 385,176 of JBBBDQ010001892.1, forward strand.
TATATATATATATATATATATATATATATATATATATTATCAATTTTCTGCACTATTGTAAGAACTGCAACCTTGAAACTTCTGAATATCATTTCTTATGTCTTTGTCTATGAGTGTATCAAATTTGATTAAAATCGGACCACTCCTTCTATAACCTGATTTATTCGATTATCGATTTTTGATATTTATTGGTGGTACCTCGACACAAATCCTAGCTAAGAACACTCGCAGACGCTTATAGTACAACTGTGTAAATTTTCAAGAAAATCGGTTCAGCCGTTTCGGAGTCTATAGGTAACGGGGACACACACACACACACACACACACAGACAAAGTTCAATTTATAAATCGATTTAGATTAGATTAGATTAGATTGGATTTAGATTAGATTAGATTTAGATTAGATATGTTTCGCCAAGCGGAAAATATAAAATCCTATTGAATAATGCGAAAAAGATGCTATTTTTTAATTATTTTTTATATAATAATATCGCCCCAAGCAAGGTATTTTACTGCCACTGTTTTGCAGGGGTTACATAGAAAGAAAGTTATGATAAAGAGTGACAGGTTATAGGGGGTGGCAGGAAGCGGATAAGAGAAGGATGAGAATACTGATGAGAGTAGAGTGGACAGGGAAAGGAGCATGAGAGAGAGAGGATGCGGGTTAGTGAGATAGGAAATGAATATTGACTTTACATTTAAATTCTTGGAGATTATAGCTGTCGAGAAAACAAGTAAACGGAAGGGAATTCAATAGGTGGGAAGTGCGAGAAAAGAAGCTATTGGAATAGAATTTGCGTTTACAATTTATTGATTTCACAGTAAAAGGGTGGGACCTAGTTGCTAATCTTGTGGCTTGACTAAATATATATATATATATATATATATATATATATAGGCCACCAGTGAGCTAAGTTCATCGGAACAGAAGCCATGAAAGTATTTGTAGAAGAGACACAGGGAAGCCACATTGTGCCGGTGAGAAAGTGACTGTATCCGAGCTGCCAAGTCGGGATCTATCACATTACAGATTCTTCGTTGGATCTTGTCAAGGACACCCAGGTGGATAGCAGGAGCACCCAACCAGATATGGCAGCAGTATTCACTGCACGGGCGGATGGTAGATTTGTATATGTGCAGGATTGTTTCAGGCGGAAAAAACTTCCTGGCCCTACACAGAGAACTGACTTTCTTAGCAGCGGATTTAGCTATTATTTATTATTTATTTATTAAAAAAGGCGGAAAGTTATGTAAAAGAGTGACATGTTATAGGGGGTGTCAGCAAGTGGGTTAGAGAAGGATAACCGTGGCCATAAAATGAGGGACCAGTTTATTCATTGATTATAATGTAAAAATGATCCCCCACTTTATACCCACAAACACTTTCTGGCCCTACACAGAGAACCGATTTTCTTAGCAGCGGATTTAGCTATGGATTCCATATATTCATTCAACTTGAGGTCTGTTGTCAGAGTTTAACCGAGGAGGCACAGTATTTTGCTTTCAGGGAGACTAGCCTGATCCATGCTAATGGGGGGGTAGGAGGATTGCCTGTGATGGAAGTACATAGTGAGCAACTCTTTTCGAAAATTAAATATACTAAAACCATCTGGATGATGTTTTGCTCCTGTTATCGACAAATATTTCACCTGATGTGGAAAAGTTTGTTTTTTTTTAATCATTTCACACCAAGGCATTTTACTGCCACTGTTGCGCAGGGGGTTACATGGAGGAAAGTGATTAGAAACGGGGGTTAGTTAAAGAAAATGTCAGGAGGAGGGTAATAGACGGATGAGGATACCGAGAATGGAGGTGAAGTGGGTGAAAAAAGAACTTGTGAGAATGGATGCGAGTTAGTGAAACAGGAGATGTCTATTGACCTTACATTTAAATTTCTGGAGATTGTAGCTGTCGGGGAAGCAAGTATGTGGAAGGGAATTCCACAGGTGGGAAGTGCGTGAAAAAAAAGCTGTCAGAATAGAAATTTCAGTTACAGTTTATCGGTTTCGCTGTAAAAGGGTGGGACCTAGTTGCTAATCTAGTAGCTCGTGTAAATTCATACCTAGGGTGCACCAGTGATCCAAGTTCATTGTAGCAGAAGCCGTGAAAATCGAACAATAAGTAAAAACAAGTGTCTTATTAAATAATTCAGCGTTTCTAACAGCATTTTGTTGATTGTGTCTTGTTATTCCTGCAGAAAAATAAGGAACCTCGTTTAAATATTATAACGTTAACTTCGTTGTGTTTTCTTTAAATCTCGCTTCTGAACGGGACCTAGTTTCTTTCAAAACAAGAAAAAAATATTTGGATGAACGTGACCTCTGTACTTTTGTAAAAAGGTAGGGTACGTAGCGTTTGTACAGCCCAAGGGGACTGTTTAGAGAACTGGAAAATTTATACATTCTAAAATATAAAGATTTCAATGGGAGTCATTTTCATAAAAAGTCTTTAATACATTTTGTCTTGTTATTTTTCTCAAACCCTGCTTTGCCTTTCATTTGCTTAATCCTATCAAGTATGTCACGCACTGCTTTTCCTTGTTACTCTTTCTGCCCTATATGTATCAGATTCTCCAAGCCTTCCTTCCTCATTACGCGTCCCAGAAACTTCAACTATCTCTTCCTGATGTTAAGTAAATGTTTCCTTTTTGTTTTGATTCTCTCCAAAACCTCGTCATTGCTCACATGTTCAGACCATGGTATCCTCAGCATCCTTCTGTAGAACTGCATTTCTGTTCTCTGGAGTCTCTCCTTCATCTTTGAGGAGATTGTCTTACATATATTACGTAACAGTTCTTTCTTTCTTTATTTTTTTTATTTCATTTTATTTTTTTTTTGTTCCCAAAAAAATTTTCATGTCTCCCTTAGCTTTTGGAATGCGTCCTTGGTCATACCAATACGCCTTCGGATCTCAGTGTCGCACTTTCAGTCCTCTGTTAGAACACTTCCTAGGAATTTAAATTTCTGTACCCACTTGATTTTAGATTTTTTTGAAGTTTCAAGGTTGCAGTTCTTACAATAGTGCAGAAGATCGATAATATATATATAAAAGGCAAGATGTTTGTGTGTGTGTCTGTTTATCTGCCTGTATGTCTGTATTTTTTCAGCCCTTTTAGTTTAGTTTTTGCTTCGGGTTTGGCTCTAAGTAGGTTTAATTGTAGTTCTTAGTCTCAGCCATGATACCATTTACTCAGAGGACTTATTTAGCCTTCAAAATTCAGTTTATGACGAAAAACACTTATTTGATATCGATACCAGGAAATCAAAATTTGACTTACATCCATTCATTTTTCTTTCAGTCTACGGTTTCGCTTTAACTGGAAGCAACTATTGCTTTTTAGCCTTTCGTGCCAACGTCCAAAGAGTCTTATACAAGGTGACCCCCACCCCCTCCAAAAAAAAAAAGGGAATTTCTAAAGTGTGTATAGGCAGACATGAGCAAGTGGCAGCACCCCAAAACAGTGGCTTCACAAAGTAAACACTCTGCTATTTCAGTAACCATGGATCAAGATGAATTTCTAAGCAAGTTATGAATGTCAGATAAGGCCCATTTTTATGTCATAGGTTACGTGAATAAGCAAAATAGCTCTTACTGGGGAGACACAAATCCTAATGAAGTTCATGAGCGCCCTTTACACGCTAGTAAGGAGACAATATGATGTGCCTATTTCATTACACGGGATCATCGGACCTTATGTTTTTTTTTTAAATGAAGAGGGGATCTCAGTCACTGTCACCGCGAATCGTTACGTGGAGACACCTGAATTCATACAGGAGGACACCATCTACACGACGTAATTTTAAAAAAATGAAAAATCCACCATTGTTTCTTAAATGGCATGTTTTAAGATTTCAATTACTTTGGATAAAATATTTTTTCCTTCACTCTTGGTTTTATTGAATTGTTAAAAAGTTCCCCTTTTTTTTGGGGGGGAGGGGTACTCTGTATTTATTTATTTATTTATTTATATGCAAATACCCTAGTGAAAAGAGTGAATCCACCTCGTCTCACTCTAGCTATAAGTTAATTAGTAGGTTTTCTATTCGTAAATCGTTATTATTTTCAAAAGAATTCTTAAAATCCAGATACTCGGGCAACCAGATTAGCAACAAGGTCCCACCCATTTACAGTTAGATCAACCAAATGCAGGCGACAATTCTTTTCCATCAGCTTCTTTTCTCGCGCTTCCCGCCTGTGAAAGACTCATTGGGAAATATAAATAATCAATTTTTTTTTCCTTTTTGAAACATTTGGCTCTTTTTCCGAAAATCTGCTCCGATTAGTAAAATAAAAAAATACAATAAAACTATGACATTATTTAATTTAATAAGCTTTTAATTGCTTTAATAAATAATATATATTTAGGACATTACAGTCTGAAGAAAAAAAATTTTCGATTAATAATGAAATTTTAAAGGAATTGTTTTCATTTTTTTTAATTATGATAATTTATAATGTTTCAGAAATATTTTTAAAAATCTTCAAAAGCTTGTAGATGTTAGGCTATTAAGTGAAGAATATATTTACTAATTGAAAAGTTTAATACAAAGCGTCGAGTCGTCGTATTTTTAAAATATTTTTTTTTTTTGTATTTGAAGTTATTTTTATGGTAATTTCTATGTGTATATTATAAGGTCGGTTTCTTCCTTCTACAGAAAAAAATATTTGGACAATTATGTCAATTCTAGTCGCTATACACTTAGCTTATCTCGAATCTGTCCGTCATCACACGTCAGTCTTTTACAGGAAAGGCCAGAAATTAACATTCTGTGATTAAGAAATTTTATTTATTCTAAATTTCATGCTATAAATAAGCAATACTTGTGAAAATTAGATTACTTTAACTTTAAATTTGCTAATTTTCCAAAACTTAAGTGTCACTAAGGTATATTTCATTTTTGCAAGATTTTTAAAACCGAGAATTAACTTTTGTTTACAAATGTATCGATCGCTCAAAAATGGCCGAAAAATTGAAAAAGAATTAAATTTGAATTTAAAAATTTAGGTTCCAATCAATATAGTTTCTGTTTGAAATACACCAGAGTATTTTGCTTACTGGAAATATTAAATTTGATCATTTGGCTTTCAATTCAGACTAAAATAAAAGCTTCAAGACAATTTTTTGTTTTAAGTCAGTTTAAAATTAATGTATCGAAAATGATTGGAGGTAACTATCACACCATTGAACCTTAGTTCTGCCTGTCTTCTTTCTCTCCTTTTCTTTTGTCTTTCTCCTCTCCTCTCCCCTTTCCTTTTTCTTCTTTCTCCGCCTCCTTTCTTTTCTCCTCTCTTTCCTCCATTTTTTCGTCTTCCTTCTCTTCTCCAATTCTTTTTCGTTGTCTTTCTTTCTTACTTTCTCATTTTTGATATTTATTTTATTTTTATCTTGTTTTTCTTTTTTCCATCTCTCTTTCTTTTTCCTTGTTCGTTACGTTATTATACTCTCTCCCCCTTTCTTTCTTTCTTTCTTTCTGTTCCTCACCATTTTTCTTTTTCCTCTTTTCCTATCCTTTCTTTTTCATTCTTATTTTTCTTTCCTGTTTTCCTCTTCTTTCTTTCCCTCTCTTCATCTGCTCTCATCTTTATCTTCTTTCTTTGTTTCAACACCTTCATGCCTGAAAACAGACACAGCTGTTGCTTTGTCATTATCGATTATCCTTCCGATAAACACCTGCCATTTTATGAAAATGGTCACCGTGTGTTGCTAAAAAGATTTCTAAAAACATCTCTAAGCCACTTTAAAAACAAAATATTGATTTAATAATAGAAACTCCCACGACACATGCAATCAAAGAATACAATATCATTTATTATTTGTCAATACTTCTGAGTTGAGGTAGTATTTACATTATTTACATTGTTCGAGCTGTTGTCCTCATCTTTATTGCCATGTTTACGACGTTTCGGCCGTTGTACACTTTGTCTATTATACTTCTGAGATGAGGTAGTATTTACATTATTTACATTGTTCGGACTGTTGTCCTCATCTTTATTGCCATGTTTACGACGTTTCGGCCCTTGTACACTTTGTCTATTATACTTCTGAGATGAGGTAGTATATACATTATTTACATTGTTCGGACTGTTGTCCTCATCTTTATTGCCATGTTTACGACGTTTCGGCCGTTGTACACTTTGTCTATTATACTTCTGAGATGAGGTAGTATTTACATTATTTTCATTGTTCGGACTGTTGTCCTTGTCTTTATTTGCCATGCTTACGACGTTTCGGCTGTGGTATGCTCCGGCTTTCTTCAGCTGCTTCGAATTTCGAATCGAATTCTTTATTTCGATCACCGGGTATATCATGTTCTTAGGGACACATGGCCCAGTGGATACAGGCATTGACTTAACCCAAAGAGTTGTGTGTTCAGCAGTTGTGAACAAATAGAGCGCTAAGTTAAAGGGAGATAACTACATGGCTACCAAAAGTGGCATCGTTCATGAAAGAGAATGTTATACCCCAGTGATTGAAATAAAGGATTCGGTTCGAAATTCCTAGCACCTGAAGAAAGCCGGAGCATACAACGGCCGAAACGTCGTAAACATGGCAATAAAGATGAAGACAACTGTCCGAATAATATAAATAATATCAATATCATTTATCTCGCGAGCACGCTGGGTACTGTAGACATTCAGTATTGGGCATTTATACATACCTTTATAGTAATTACACGGAAACCTTGTCGACTAGCTGAGCTTGTAACCAAATATATTTTAATTTATTTGAATAAACAGAAGTGTATGTACAATTTCTTGTCGCTAAATTAGTTTTTGCCGTTCACACAGGCTGCGTTTCGTTCGTTTTGACGAATTGGTTACCATCACAGCCGTTTGTCTCAAGACAGTACATTTGTAAAAAGACTTTCGTGGTTCATTTTTATACTTGTATACAAGTTTTAACAATAAATTAATAGCAGATAAGCTGTCAAAATATTACTGAACATTGTTAAACAGTTTTTCTTTTTTTTCTTAAACCACGCCCTTCTCTAAGTGTTATTATTATTATTATTATTATTATTATTATTATTATTATTATTATAAAGTTTGTCCCTTTCTACATTCGTTAGTTTGCACGACCGTTTTGCCCTGCCAATACCTTATAAATAATGGATTATTCCGTTTTAATTGCTTAGAAAAACAATACATACGCCACTTGGCTTCAGTGAGAAAGTGAATGAAAAAAAGTGAAGATAGAAGTGTTTAACAGCTGTTTTAATGAAATGGAAAATTGTCAATTTTTTTTTTATTTGTACCTGCTTCTTGGATGTGCGTTGTGGTGCAGTGGATATCGGCTCGGAGCGACAAATCGGGGAGCCGAGTTCGAATTCCAGTTGAATTCCTTGCATTCACTTACGTGTAATTTTTTTTAAATTCAAAGTTTTCTTTCTTCTAGGTTGTTTGCCAACAAAAGCAGAAAAAACAGTCTGCCCTACTGTTTAATCCATAATTGGGCTCATACCTTTCCCAAAGATACTTGTGTGAAAGTGAGAAACTTGACTAGGATTTTCGTTTTGAGTCGCTATTTCACCATCCGCGTGCGCACACACGCATTATATAATAACAACAACAACAATAATAATAATAATAATAATAATAATAATAATAATAATAATAATAATAGTAACAAAAATAATAATGCTAATACTAGTAATTGTTATACACTATATTTTAATTCGTCTTGAAAAACCCACCGAGAACAAACTCGTGGGGGAAAGAAGGGGAAGTAAAAAAAGAAACAAACGAAGTACATGAGCATACGCCAGGAAAGAAAAAAACAAAAAAAACAAGACGAAACCCTAACACTAAAGCGCTCAATACGATAGAAAGAATAAATTTAAGTAAGCGCCAACAAACCTACCAAGGTTTCAGCCTACGGCTCGTCAGGGTAAGGTGGCTCCTTACTGTCTACTGTCACGTATTATATATATAATACGTGACAGTAGACTGTTCGATTTCCGATCATACGAGTCAAGTTCGAATCTGTCAGTAAGGTGACTTTTTGATATTATCGTCACTGGAGGGGGGGGTCCCAGCGCGCGGTGCTTTAAAACCATAACACGGGTTGACCCAAGCCTTGTGATGGAAAATGGGTAGACTGAATTTTTCGTCAATGTTTGGACTAGCACGAAGTCTCAAATAATTGTGGCCAAGGGTTTGAACATACGAGCCTTATTCATACTGGTGATCACGCCAGATGAGGCATTCTCTCCCAGAAACTGTAACTAAGGTCCGCTAAGCATACTTACAGTATAAGCCACAAGTGGGCTCTGTGGGTGTTGAACAAACACAGATATGCCTGAGCAGGCGTCTGCAACAATGATTGGCTAGCCGTCTTAGCAGACATCCTACTTAGATAGCTGTTGGCTATATGTTCGTTAGATCATCAACATTAAATTTGCGTCCGGGCAGATTTGTCACCCTTCTTGTTTGATTTTATATTATCACAGTGTGGGACATTTAATACCAAAAGTCAGTCAGTTGTCTTAAGTGATACACGCTTTGAGCGATCATGTCTCGAAAGAGACATGACTGACTGGGCAGAAGGTTATCCCGCAGTAGGTTGCCATTACTTTCTGCAGTAGACAGGTTGCCAAATTTGACATTTTTTTCCATTTCATTAAGACAGCCGTTAAACACTTCTATCTTCACTTTTTTTTTCATTCACTTTCTCACTGAAACCAAGTGGCGTATGTCTTGTTTTTCTACGCAATTAAAACGGAATAATCTATTTATGAGGTATTGGCAGGGCAAAACGGTCGTGCGAACTAACGAATGGAGAAAGGGACAAACTTGATAATAATAATAATAACACTTAGAGAAGGGCGTGGTTTAAGAAGAAAAAGAAAAAACTGTTTAACATGGTTCAGTAATATTTCGACAACTTATCTGCTCTCAATTTATTGTTTAGAATATAAGCTTGGTTGTCACTCAGCGATGGTTAGTGAATGCATCAACTTAGCTGAAATTAGAAACCGGCTGTATCAATTTCTCATTCCTAGACGATACTCATTGCACCCGGACGCACATTCCTACAACGCAACACACTTATTCACAGTACATTCACTTTAATAATAAAATTTAAAACTACGTTGGGTATCTCTTAAGCTTTGTATTGGCGTGAAATATATATTAAAGAAAAACACAGAGACGATTTAATGAACAGAATCAGACAAAAAAAAAACAAAAAAAAAACGGATCGATATTTTAAAAAAATAGTTCTGGAGCAAAAAGTAGTATAAGTCAATAATATTGTTTGGTTTTGCATGCAATATTTGTATTTTGATAGGAGTGAAAAGGCGCTAATGATTTTCATAAACCAGTTGAACAGGATGTCAAAAACTAGGTCATTTGCTATTGCCAATAACGCAATTGTTTAGTTTCTTTCGTCGAATTAAATAAAAAAAACGAAAGAGGAAAACTGTGGTGAATATATCAACTTAAATCCTTGTCCATCAGCGCATGCGCAAATATGTCATATCAGCAACAGACTTTTTAAAAACAAAACTGAAAAACATTTTAAATGCCTTCTTGGAACTTAAGTTCCATTTGTATTTGAAAGAACAGTTACTGAGTAAGTGTAGGTATATATTAAAGGAATTAAATGTAATGTCATAGTTTTATAGCGATTTTTGTTTTTACTATTTGTTCAGTAAAACAGACAGCTGTTTGAAAAAAAAGTAGATGATATATCAATATACATTTTTAAATTTATTTGTTTGATCATTATTTTGAATTGATACTCTGTTTACTTTTTTAATAATTAAACAGTATATTTATTTACATCTACCGGCCTGAATATTCGAGAAGTCTTGTTAGAAAAATGTGCATCCTCCGGCAGGATTCGAACCCTTAGAGACCGAGGAGTAGCTGTAATTGATCTGATGTGTCGTAACCATTCCACTATGAATGAATTTGCAGTTAGACAACGCCGAAGCCATATAATTTCATGATTTTTCGTAATATCTAAACTTATATACAAATAGAAATTTGTGTGTGTGTGTGTGTGTGTGTGTCTGTGTGTGTGTGTGTCCGTTACCTATAGACTCCGAAACGGCTGAACCGATTTTCTTGAAAATTTACACAGTTGTACTATAAGGATCTGCGAGTGTTCTTAGCTAGGTTTTGTGTCGAGGTACCCCCGATAAATATCGATAATCGAAAAAATCAGGTTATAGAAGGAGTGGCCCGATTTGAATCAAATTTGATACACTCATAGACAAAGATATAAGAAACGATATTCAGAAGTTTCAAGGTTGCAGTTCTTACAATAGTGCAGAAAATCGATAATATATATATATATAAGGCAAGCAAGGTGTGTGTGTCTGTTTATCTGCCTGTATGTCTATATTTTTTTCAGCCCTTTTATTTTAGTTTTTGCTTCGGGTTTGGCTCTAAGTAGGTATTATTGTAGTTCTTAGTCTCAGCCATGATACCATTTACTCAGAGGACTTATTTAGCCTTCAAACTTCAGTTTACGACGAAAAAAACTTATTTGATATCGATAGCAGGAAATCAAAATTGACTTACATCCATTCATTTTTCTTTCAGTCTACTGTTTCGCTTTAACTGGAAACAACTATTGCTTTTTAGTCTTTCGTGCCAACGTCCAAAGAGTCTGAGCTCCAGCACCATGGATTTAGTTTTAAAGCTTTCATTACACCCGAGCAACGCCGGGCTATACTGCTAGTTATAAATAATTGCTGCGTTCGTGTCCTAATGTAAACAAAGACAATTTTAAGAAAATGGCCGTGTGTTTAAGAAGTGACTTGAAGCGAAATGTTTCTGCTGACAGATAGTGGCGATTGTGAAACTCTGAAAGTGGTGGAGGGTCCTTAGGGGACGGGGTTTTTCTGGGGAGAATGGGGGGAAAAATTCAAACAGTGTCTTCTTTTTCATACAACACTATTATCGTATACACAACTTAGAAATGAGTTTGGTATATCATGGCCCTCCACATCTCTCTATCCCTGGTGGCTTCTAGCACGCTTTCTTCTGTTACCCCCACCCAAACCTCACTCATTTTCCAAGTCCATTAATCTAAAATATAAATGTATAGAAACTAACATGGCCACAAAATGAGGGATCAATTTACATATTGATAATAACATAGAATTGATCCCCCATTTTATATTTTACAGGGATATTAATAAATAAGCTATTTATGTTTAGGGATGCTTCTTCTATGTACCTTGTCCCTTCAGGACGTAGGCGATTATGGCCTTCCACGTCTCCCTATCCCTGGTGGCTCTTAGCACGCTTTTTCCTGTAACATCTCGCAACCCCCGTTTTGTTATCCACCTGCTCAGGCCCTTCAAATATGTTATCTGCTGCTTTAGGCAGGGATTAGGGGTTCCTATGTCTCTTTTTCCCTCTATCAGGTTCTCCAAACCCTCCTTCCTCATTGCATGTCCCAGGAACTTCAGTTGTCTCTTCCTGATGCACACTATTAATTTCCTTTTCGTTGTCATTCTTTCCAAAACCTCATCATTGCTCACATGCACGATCCATGATATCTGCAGCATTCTTCAGTAGAACCACATTTCAATTGCTTCAAGTTTTTCCTTCATCTTCGAAGATATTGTCCAGCATTCACTGCCATATTGAAGAACTGTCATCACATGGCAATCTAGTACTCTTTTCTTTGTTTTTAGTGAAAGTTTATTGTCTCTTAATACTCTACTCAGCTTCTGGAATGCATCCTTTTGCTTTTGGATCTCAGGAATATAAATGTATAGAAACTGTTCTGACCACAAAGTGAGGGATCAGTTTATACATTGATTGTAATATGGAATTGATCCCCCACTTTATATCCGGTAAGCTTCTTTAGAACCACATTTCAGTCGCTTCAAGTTTTTCCTTCATCTTCGAACTTATTGTCCATCATTCACTGCCGTATTGAAGAACTGACATCACATAGCAATCTAGCACTCTCTTCAAGTGAAAGTTTCCTGTCACTTAATACTTTACTCAGCTTCTGGGGTGCATCCTTGTACTTTTGGATCTCAGGAATATAAATGTATACAAACTGCTCTGATCACAAAGTGAGGGATCAGTTTATATATTGCTTGTAATATGGAATTGATCCCCCACTTTATAACCGGTAAGCTTCTTTAGAACCACATTTCAGTCGCTTCAAGTTTTTTCTTCATCTTTGATGATATTGTCCAGCATTCACTGCCATATTGAAGAACTGACATCACATGGCAATCTAGTTCTCTCTTTTTTATTTCTAGCCAAACTTTGATCTTTGCTCTTAATATCATAAACATTTTGATAGAAAACGTTCGTTTTTATTAAGCCCGGGGGCTTATTTTCTTCATTATGCTGTTTTTCAGCGATTTAGTGAAGGTACCGAAAAGTAAAATTTAAAAAAATAAAAAGACCTAAGTTCATTTATTTTTCTTTGTTTTTCTTTTTCGTTACCAAATATTTTTATCTGTTATGATTTTGCTTTTAAAAGGAGAAGTAAAAAGATATTTTTTATTACTCTGATCGCTGGTATTCAAATTTTAGCTGATTCTAGGTACCATAAAAAAGTTGCAGGAAAAACAGCATAGTCTGTTTTTTCTTATACATTTCAATAGCCTTTTTTGCTTATCCTACCATTGAAATTTAATTTTCTTATTGTTAAATTCCTACTTAGCATAACATTTCATAAATTGAGTTCGGTTATTTCAATTTCATTTTCTTCTTATCAAATTGTAAAATTTTAAAAGCAAGTTTTATATTATTTGAATTTTTATTTATTCAGAAAGCATATTCAAACATATAACTATGAAGCTAAACTAACTAAAATTTTATAAAATATTATATAATTACTGAAAATTTCCACTGTAAACTATCATAACGATTTGGGGTCTTTATTTTTTCTAACTGCTTTTTCAGTGATTTAGTGGATCTACCTAAAAGGATGTGCGTTGTGGTGCAGTGGATAACGGCTCGGAACGAGAAATCGGGGAGCCGAGTTCGAATTCCAGTTGAATTCCTTGCATTCACTTACGCGCAAATACACTTGGGAAAGGTATTAATCCGTCTCTTCCTTCCAGTTATGGGTTAAATAACAGGGCAGATTGCGTTCTATAGCCTTGGCTGGCAACCAATCTACCGCAGAAAACAATGGCAACCTACTGGTAATCTTCTTCCCAGTCCGTCATGTCTCTTTCGAGACATGATCGCCCAAGCGTGTATCGCGTACGGCACTTAACTGACCTAAAAGAGAGATCTAAAAAAAAAAACAACCTAAGTTCCTTTATTTTTCTTTGATTTTTTTTTTTTTTTTGTTACCAAATATTTTAACTGTTATGATTTTGCTTTTAAAAGGAGGAGTAAAAGAACATTATTTTATTACCCTAGCCGCTGGTATTCGAATTTTAGCTGATACTTGTGAATGGTGACTGATTATTTTTGGGATTGACATTTTATTCTGACTGACCTGATTCACTAAGAGATCTGCGATTTTTTTTTTTTCTAAAATTACTGACCAGTTTTTCACTTGGCCATAAATCACTGACTGCATATGTATCTACATATAAAGTTGGGGACATTATTTCTATTTAACGTTTTCCTTCTGATATGAAAATATGACAATTAAGTCTCTTTCCCGCTTTAACAACATGTTTGTTTCTATCTATCTGGTTGTTTTATTTTGTTAGTTTTTCTTTCAAATTGGTCTCTGTATGTGTCCTTAAAAAACTAAATGAAAGTATGAAAATATGACTATTAAGTCTCTTTCCCGCTTTAACAACATGTTTGTTTCTATCTATCTGGTTGTTTTATTTTGTTAGTTTTTCTTTCAAACTGGTCTCTGTATGTGTCCTTAAAAAACTAAATGAAAGTATGAAAATATGACAATTAAGTCTCTTTCCCGCTTTAACAACATGTTTGTTTCTATCTATCTGGTTGTTTTATTTTGTTAGTTTTTCTTTCAAACTGGTCTCTGTATGTGTCCTTAAAAAACTAAATGAAAGTATGAAAATATGACTATTAAGTCTCTTTCCCGCTTTAACAACATGTTTGTTTCTATCTATCTGGTTGTTTTATTTTGTTAGTTTTTCTTTCAAACTGGTCTCTGTATGTGTCCTTAAAAATCTAAATGAGGAAAAAAAAAAAAACGCAGAGGGAAAAGTGCTGAAGATCAAATTTTATCAAAATCAGAGACTGATTAGTTTCATAATTCTTTGAAGCTTATAAAACTGGGGAGGCAACCTAGGTGCCAGCCAAAATTCGGAGGGGGACACTTAGCCCTCTTCTGACCTCTCCGTAGAATTGCTACTGCTGATGACAGATACTAAGAATATCATAGACAGAATATGTTATCAACAAGGAAATCTTAATAAAAATAGGAATAACAAGAAAACATATACTTACAACCAGAAAGAAACATTTGAAATTTTTTGGTACACATAATGAAGAAAGGATGTACGTTGTGGTACTGTGGATATCAGCTCGGAACGAGAAATCGGGGAGACGAGTTCAAATTCCAGTTGAATTAATTGCATTCACTTACGCGCAAATACCCTTGGGAAAGGTATTAATCCGTCTCTTCCTTCCAGTTATGGGTTAACTAACAGGACAGATTGGGTTCTATAGCCTTGACTGGCAACCAAGCTACCGCAGAAAGCAATGGCAACCTACCGCAGGGTAATCTTCTGCCTAGTCAGTGATGTCTCTTTCGAGACATGATCGCCCAAGCGTTTACCATGTATGGCACTTAACTGACTGAATGAAGAAAGAAAGCCGGGACACTATTGACACAGGACATATTGAAAGCAAGAGGTACATCGGGAAACACTGAATGACCTACCCTTTTTTCATTTTATTTTTAATTCACCCCGATCAAGGTAGTAATGCCCTTACGATGCAAAAGGCTACTGCAAGTGAAAGAGAATTAAGACTTTAGAAAGAACCGGAAACCAAATCCTAAACAGGAAACAAGAGATGAACTTCTACTAAACGACTGGGTGAGGAATATCTACTTCTATTAATTAACTAGCAATATAGCCCGGCGTTGCTCGGGTGTAATGAAAGCTTTAAAACTAATCCATGGTCCTGGAGCTCAGACTCAGCCTAAAGAATATTTGTGTCAAGTTTGGTGAGAATCGGATAAAAATTGTGGATTTGTATAAAGGACATACAGACAGATAAACAGACACACACACACAAACATCTTGCCTTATATATATATATATATATTATCGATTTTCTGCACTATTGTAAGAACTGCAACCTTGAAACTTCTGAATATCGTTTCTCATGTCTTTGTCTATGAGTGTATCAAATTTGATTAAAATCGAACCACTCTTTCTATTACCCGATTTTTTTGATTATCGATTTTCGATATTTATTGGGGGTACCTCGACACAAAATCTGGCTAAGAACATTCGCAGGCGCTTATAGTACAACTGTGTAAATTTTCAATAAAATCGGTTCAGCCGTTTCGGAGTCTATAAGTAACGGACACACAGACACACACACAGACAAAGTTCCATTTATAAATAAGTTTAGATGAGTTTGTGTAACTGTTAGGTAAGGTAAGAGGACATAACTTGTGTAGAGCTACAAAGGTTAAAAAACTGAAAAGACATTATTGCCCAAGTTCTAAAAAAAAACAAGACATATAAAATAAGACCCTTGTCCTGTTCGCTAGTTATTTTCTTATACCCGTTGGTCGGAATAAGAGAATGTCGGAAAACTGAAGGAACGATGACTTAGTGAATTTAACACAAACAAGAAATTGAATGAAAGAGAAAAGAAGAGAAGGAATTAGTCCCCTAACGAATTTTTGTGAATAGAAAGCAAAATAAGAACAAAGAGGGGCACGTACAGCGTCAGAAGTTACTTCAACGAACAGAAGACAGGACGTTGTGGAGAGCCATGATTGCCCACAACATGATGCGACATAGCACATAAGATGACGAAATGTACTGAAAGATTAGTAATAACTAATACGAGAAGATTATATATATAAAAAACAGGTTTATATTTCATCAGACACGGTAATTAAAATGTTGAGAGGAAAGTTATTTACTAATAATTACTAGAATTGCAAAAGCTTATAGAATTGGTGTCTAATATTTCTGGCTCCAAAACAATTTGGCTTAAGATGTTAAACTTTTTGAACTAAAGCCACCACGTCATTCATTTCTTTCAACCATTGTCATTGTGGACAAAATAACGTCAGTTGTTAATGGAAAAAAAAAACACTATTAACGATTTTTTTGTTTTGTTTATTCAGTTGGTTGATAAATTGAGCGTCTCATTGAAAACAGACGACAAATTATAGAGTGGTTGTCTGTAAACAAATAAATGATTACGGAAAATCCCGAAGATTAACGAAATGGTTTAACAACCGACACATTGAAATTATTTGTTTGAATATTATTTTTAATCGATACTCGTATTTCTGTAGATATTATGTTTTTAATCAAACAGTATATTTATTTCTACCGATCTGATTATTTACGATAAATTTTATTACGAAAATGTGTGTCATTCGGCAGGATTCGAACCTGCGACCCCTATCAACATAAAAGCTACCAATTGATCTGGCGCGTCTTAGACCACTCGACCACGAATGATACTACAGTCTAAACGAAGTCAAATATAGGCTTGGTTTGACTCAAGACTTCCAATGGAGGCTTTACGCAAGAAATGGAGTTCATATACCTAAGTGATTGTAATAAATGGTTCGGTTCGAAATTCCTAGCACCCGAAGAAGGCCGAAGCGTACAACGGCCGAAACGTCGTACAAATGGCAACAAAGATGAGGACAATAGTCCGAATAATGTAAATACTGTACATGAGATAAAGTTCATCATTCTAAAAAGAAGGCAATGTAATTTTTCGTAGAAGATACAAGATGTATTCTAGAAGTTTTGAGACCTTTCAGGAGAGCCATTTATTAATCTCAAATAAGTAAAAAAACAAAAACTTCAATTTCCTTTAGAGTAGGATCCTTTGACTTCAATGTACTTGCTGTTGTGCTTCAGTCACTTAGTGAAGGCTCCAGGACAGTCATCCAAATAGCTGCTACGACTATCTCACGAGAGCCATTTATTCATCTCAAATAAGTAAAAATACTCCGTCCTTCAAAGTAAGATCCTTTGACTTCAATGCTCTTGTAGCAATTCAACTACTTTGTGTGACTTCGATGGAACCTTCACAAAGTGGTGTTCAAGAGTCTTGTTACAGCCTCCTTCATCTTCTCAATGTCTTCAAACGTCTGCCCCAGAGGTTTTCCTTCAACTTGGGGAGCAATCAAAAAGTCACGTGGGTCTGGCCTGTAGGGTGGATGAGGTACAGTTTTGTAAATGCCACCGACCTGAGCGGATAAACTTTGACCTTTTGCGACGAAAGCATTTCCAAAACTTTCTCAAAATTTTCACAAAGTATCGTTTGTTGGCCGTATAGTCACGTGTATTTCCACACAACTACATTCACTCATTGTACATATACACTCGCGACAATCACGTGATAATCTTGCTTTCCTGCTCTTTTATGGAATGTATATATAGCAGATACGTGGTACCCCCAGGGACAGTTCCAGCAGAAACACAGAACACAAAGAAAGGCAGTTCACAGCTGCCCCGAATAGCATCATGCTTTTGCGGGGTTTGCGCTCTTCAATATCAAGCAATTCTCTCCCACACCCGCACTAATTGCAAGACGCAAGTAGATGCTTTTTATTTCTTTATATAAGACTTGTACAAATTACTACAGTTGGCACAAGAATTTCAACACGCACAACATGTAAGACCAACTCACTTTCTCTTACTAATCATTCTTCTAAACTTTAAAAAGATGGACTCAAAAATGTTCACCAATCTTCTAACAATATTATTCCTAACACAACTTACATATTATACTGATAAATCTTTCAGTGACAAAGAACTTTACAACTTACTTCAATTGCTGTAACACAATCCTATGCAGGGAATGAAAGACATTTTTAATCAGACACATTCAACGTCTGTATAAAGTATGTAATTCTTGTTATTTGTTAATTTTTTTTTTTAATCATATCACCCCAAGCAAGGCGATAACGCCACTGATGCACAGGGGGCTACGTAAGAGTAAAAAGATTGGAAAAGAGAAAACCGGAAACCGCATCCTAAGCAGGAAACAAGGGATGAGCCTCTTCACCTGTTCAATAGACGTGGGTGGAGTGTGAACCGGGCGATAGTTTAGTCTATCTACTCCAATTGAAAAAAAAATAAGGAAAAGTGAAAAGATTGGAAAAGAGAAAGCCGGAAACCACATCCTAAGCAGGGAACAAGGGATGAGCCTCTTAACCTGTTTAATAGACGTGAGTGGAATATGAACCGGGCGATAGTTTAGTCTTTCTACTCCAACTGAAAAAAATAAAGAAAAGAAAAGAGTGAAAAGATAAAGCCGGGAACCACATCCTAAACAGGAAACAAGGGATGAGCCTCTTCACTTGTTCAATAGACGTGGGTGGAGTGTGAACCGGGCGATAGTTTAGTCTATCTACTCCAATACAATATATATAATTACGATTAATGCCTTGACCATTTTATTCAATGTTCCATTTGCTAATTTCATAAATGATTTCAACCGTATAAAATAGTTGTTGGAATGCAGAAATTTATTAGGAAGTTCTTTGGGAAATGGCCTTGTGCCATGTAAAAATTCAAACCTAAATTTCTATGCACATGAGACCCCAACAATCGTATGGCCAGTGGATTTAGAGGATACTCGTGCTGTCAAAAAAAGGGGTTTCATCTCGAGCTTCCCACTGGACTTATTTTGTTTGGTATCTTGAGTGTGATACTGTGTCGGGTTAATTCCAATGAATACACTGTCCCTTGGTTTTTAGATTTTAACAATAGATCCAGCTTTTGTTACAATTTACCAGAGATTTAACTATTCTTGGATAATGAGTTTGACCATCTCCTTGCTGTAACTAACGTGTCCTCTTTGTCACTGAGAACCCTGGAAACTAACTTTGCATACATTTTGTGTATGTTCTAATCTTCAAGAATAATTCTGTGTACAGTTTTCATACCAACTGCAAACTGTAGGCTTTTTTTATGTATATAATCATAACGCCTCAAGCAAGGCATTTTACTGCTACTGTTCTGCAGATGGTTACATAGGAGGAAAGTTATGAAAAACAAAAACTCAGTTCATACAAGTTAATCTACAGTCTAGAGCATTTAACAAATTTTGTCTCTTTTTTTACCCAGTTTCACATAGCGAGCTTTCAGTGCCGTGCTTAGCAACATCGAGCCCCCACCCCGAATGCGCCTTGCGGCCCCTCTACCCGCAGAATGCAACTTGCGCCCCCACTGAACATTCTGAACTCACAATAAATGGTACTTTAAACAAAATAACATGCACTCGGAACGTAGATATTCCGTGATCACGAAAAAACGGAAGAAATCGCTGAATTGGCGTTTTGAAGCTTTACATTACGAACGTTTATGTATGTTGAAACATATCTATAATCTATTTCTCTCTCAAGTTCATTTTTTAAATTACAAATGATTTGCGGCCTCTTTGGGGCCGGAAGGCTTCTATCAAAGATTATAATTACGCTCTCACACCCTGATTGAGCACTTTAGAAGAAAGGTAGACTTTGAAAAACAGTAGCCACTCTAGCGTGTACGCATCGCTCATTTCAGTAAAAATGAAATTTGAGCACTCTAGCTAATGGGCGCGCAATATGATATGCGCTAAAAAGACTGCCTTCTTCCACCGAACACCCCGTGGCCCAGGGGTAGAGTTGCCGACTGACGCCAATTCGGTCGGGTTTCGAACCTGGTTTATGTAGCAATCAGAGTCTAACCGTACTGATGAGCTGCGAAACAGATCTGTCTGCGGATGACTATATATATATATATATATATATATATATAATCATTTCGAGCTCTCACATGGTGTAATGTCATAGAACCGCATTACAAATTTACGAACTATGTTTGCTATTTTTGGTAGCTGTTATCGTTGCCTGGCAAAGTTTTATGTCAACACAAGATAAAATCGTCGCTGATGGTGGATGTTTTTATGTTAACATCCTTATAACCTTTCTGAAGATGGCTCATGTGAGCCGAAAGCTTAAAACCAACTTAATAAAAAATTATCCAAATCTTGGAGAATTTTTGTCTTTATTTTCACCTGAAATTAAAGCCAAAATACGATGTTTAGTACGGCTCATGATTAAACATAAAAGACATTCATTGTTTCTTATATTTAACAGCATATGTTTAGAATATATATATATATATATATATATATATATATATGAAATTATTTAACAGTATATGTTTAGAAAAAATATATATATATGAAATTATTTGTTTGAACATTATTTTTGATCGATACTCATATTTAAGTAGATATTCTGTTTTTAATTAAACAGTATTATATATTTATATCTACTGGCCTGATTATTTACGAAATTTCTTTTTTATAACGAAAATATGTGTCATTCGGCAGGATTCGAACCTGGGACCCCTATACACATAGGGGAATATATATATGTGTGTGTGTGAGAGAGAGAGAGCGAGACGGGTTGATAGATGTCTGTTTCAACATACAAGTATGATAATAATTTTCCAGCTAATCCTCATAATTATTTTGTTAATTTTTTCATTACAATAAATCTGCGGAGCCAAGGAGCCATGCGGGCTCTGCGGGGGCCCTAAATATGGCCTTACGAGTTTTCATCGTGTCTTCGCGTCCCATTTGCTTTCTGAAAACTAGTCAGTATTTAATAGGGTGTGTTCAGATAGCTGTTACAACCGACGGTGCCACTGAAACGTAGAGATCTACCTCAATATATCGTCTATCCAGGTGCACCACGATTTGGTGTAATGGTTAGCAAGCTTGTCTCGTTAGAACCTATTACAACTGAGTGATGAGTTCGATCCTCACTGGGTACTTGTGCCACATCTAAGCGGCGCTTAGAAAATCAACTATCGAGGTGCACCGCTGAGGTATACCGTGCCCCTCCCTCATGTAACCGTCAGGTTAGATCTAACATGGGAGAACCAGTTATGTGGTAGGTACTGACTTGGCGGCTCGACTACAGCCACTTTCTCACCGACGAGATATGGCTTCCCTTTGTTTGTTCTATAAATACTTTCATGGCTTCTGCTCCAATGAACTTAAGTCACTGGTGCCTCCGCAACAGGTGTTTACTCGTGCAACCAGACTGGCGTCTGGGTCTCACCCATCCACAGTTAGATCAACCAAATGCAGACGACAATTCTACTCCTGCAGCTTCTTTTCTCGCACTTCCCGCTTGTGGAACTCGCTTCCTTATTCTTGCTTTCCTGACGGCTACAACCTCCAGCAATTTAAATGCAAGGTCAATACTCATCTCTTAACTACTTGACCCTAGTTCCTTCCACACCGCTCTGTATATCCTTTCCTTTCTCTCCACCTTTGCAACTGTCATCACACCTGTATTCCCATCCTTCTCTTGCTCCTTTCTAACTAGTTCGTCCTTCTCCTCACTCTCCTCTAATCTTTTTCTCTTGTGTAGCCCCCTGCACATCAGTGGCGTTACCGCCTTGCTTAGGGTGATATGATTAAAAAAAAAATCTGTCTCACATTTCTAAATACGTGACCTGCCCATATAAAAGAAGCAAATGAAGCTCCTAAATCAGAACCGTTCTCGTCCTGAACCAGTTAACAAATCTTTCCGAACTTTAGGTTACTTCAAAATGTTGCTAAAGGAGTTTTATAGCAATCATCCTGACAGAGGAAACAGGGAGTCAACGCCCAGTTGACAGCCTCATCACTGTCAGCTTTCTGCATTTGGGCGGAGAGTATTATTAACATAGTCGTTGCTCCTCCGAAGGGTAGAGTCACGACTGGGGAACAGATATTTTTGGCCGGGCTATATGGCCCGGAGGACCCACATTAAAAAGAGCTTGTGCCACATTTTGCCTTAAGTGGAAAGGTAGCTGAATACTGCAGCCATCTTTTTAAGAGAACACAATCTGCTGGATACATATATTTTTACCTCTCTGTCTTTAACATAAATTGTATATAGATATATAGATATTAATATAAGGTTTAAATAAATATGTGTACACATACAATATTATATCATAGTTCGATACTACGGTAGACCTCACGCTTTAGTCGAAAAGGGAGCTAAACCTCACGTTATAGTAAAATCCAATCGTCTCCTTTAATCTGGAATAACAAAAGTTGGTAGTGTTTAGCAATGATACACTAAAATTACAATAATCTAGAACAGTTACATCTTCCTCACCTGAAAAAAAAATAAAAACATCTAAAATGCACCTTGGCCATCGGCTATTTTCTTTACAGAAAGTCAGTCAGTTACGTGCCATACGTGATACACGCTTGGGTGATCATGTCTCGAAAGAGACATGACTGACTGGACAGAAGATTATCCCGCAGTAGGTTGCCATTGCTTTCTGCGGTAGACTGGTTGCCGACCAAGACTATAGAACTCAATCACATTATTATATTAAATGTAATTCGTGGGGGATCAGTTTATTACTTCATAACAATATAAAGCCGATCCCCCACTTTATGCCCAGTAGGTTTTAATTATGTTTCCAACTATTATATTCAGTCGGTCAGTTAAGTGTCATATGTGATACACGCTTTGGGCGATCATGTCTCGAAAGAGACATGACTGACTGGGCAGAAGATTATCCCGCAGTAGGTTGCCATTGCTTTCTGCGGTAGACTGGTTGCCGACCAAGGCTATAGAACCCAATCTGTCCTGTTATTTAACCCATAACTGGAAGGAAGTGACGGATTAATACCTTTCCCAAGAGTATTTGCGTTTAAGTTAATGCAACGAATTCAATGGGGATTCGAACTCCGCTCTCTGATCTCTCGTTCCGAGCCGATATCCACTGCATCACAACGCCCATCCGCCCCATGCAAGGCCGTAAATCCATTAAAGCACAAAGGGTTACAGGGTGTGGAAGAATTAGGAACAGAAACATTAATAATGAGTGGAAAGAGTAAAGAATAATCAGGATTGTAGACAGCAATTGATATTGCATTTAGAATTTTGTAGCTTTAAGATTAAATATTGTTTCTTGTTTCTGAAGCATTAGATATTTACACCTATGATCTTCCTTAGTGAAAATCGCCAATTTTTAAAATGCTCATTTAGGTGCAAAAAAAAGTATTTTATCTTTTGTTTATGTATGTTTTAAGTGTGAGAAACTGAGTGAATAAAGGTGAGAATGAATTAAAAATATCTGTTTTAATAAATGTAGTTTTGCACATAAAATTAGGTGTGCCATTAAGAAAACTCAATGGATTGCATTTTGTCCGCGACTGGTATGGCTTTTATGCGACTTTGAAATCTAATTACAGGTGATGGAAGTAGATATACAGTGGGGTGAAACAAATATTCGTACACATGAAAAATTGTATTTTAATGATTGTAAAACTCTTAACTGAAACAAAATTCAATATATTTCATGTATAAAGATACATACTACTAAAAAATAATGATAATCTGAAATAATTCTTATTCTAACAGAAATTAATGCATTATTTTTTAAGGGATGAAAAAATATTCGTACAAGTCAATTTTAACGAATATTTTATGGTAGTATTTTCTAGAATTTTCAAGTAATGTTATCAGTAACTATAGTTAACGCTATTAGCCACTATCAGATCATTCTGCAATAGTTTATGCTATTAGCCACTATCAGAGCATTCTGCAATAGTTTATGCTATTAGCCACTATCAGATCATTCTGCAATAGTTTATGCTATTAGCCACTATCAGAGCATTCTGCAATAGTTTATGCTATTAGCCACTATCAGAGCATTCTGCAATAGTTTATGCTATTAGCCACTATCAGAGCATTCTGCAATAGTTTATGCTATTAGCCACTATCAGAGAATTCTACAATAGACAGTCTTACAAGAAGGTTCTAATAATGCATAAAGGGAAAGAATTGACTATTTCACAAAACAACTGATTTTGTCTCTTTAGAAAGATGGGAATAGTTATAGAACGATTTCTAGCAACCTGAAAATTCCTTACTTTTACATTGCGCGTTTTAAGGCTTGTAACAGCGTTGAAAACCTAAGACGAACAGGTGCTCCGAGGAAGATTTCTCCAAGATCAGCAAGGATATTAGGACGCCAGATCCAACAAAATCCACAGGTTACCCGAGAAGTGCTGTAGGAACATCTGAGTGCATCTGGGATTAAGGTAACCAAACGTACAATAAGTAATGAACTACACAGAAACAGTCTGAAATCACGTAGCCCAAGGAAGACTCCACTACTCTTGAAACGACACAGAGATGCTAGGCTAAAATTCGCTAAAGAGCATAAAAATAAAGAATGTACGTTTTGGGAAAAGGTACTATGGACTGATGAAACTAAAATAGAGTTGTTTGGTCATAATTATCGAAATCATGTGTGGAGGAAAGACGGTGAAGCCTACTTACCAAAGAACACAGTGCCAACTGTAAAGTTTGATGGTGGCAGCATCATGATATGGGGCTGTTTTTCTGCAAAAGGTGTTGGTATAATATCAGTAATAAATGGTAAGATGAATGCCGAAAGTTACCAGAAAATTCTGCAAGACAATTTCATGACTTCTGTTGAGAAGCTTCGGCTACCTCCTGATTGGATTCTTCAGCAAGATAATGATTCTAAGCATACCGCTAGATCTACAAAGAAATGATTCGTTGAAAGTAACGTTAATGTCTTGCAATGGCCAAGTCAGTCCCCAGACTTGAACCCAATCGAGAATTTATGGCGATATTTGAAAATTCAAATTGTGAAAAGAGCCCCCAAAATATCGAGAATTTGAAGACAATATGCCAAGAAGAATGGGGAAAAATACTAGTCAATGTGTGCAAATCATTAGTTGAGACGTACAGGAATAGACTGGTAGCTGTTGAACTGAATAAAGGATATTCCACAAAGTATTAAATTAAATTAATATGCTTTTGTTGTTTTGTACGAATACTTTTTTCACCCCTTAAAATGAAAATAATGCATTAATTTCTGTTAGAATAAGAATTATTTGAGATTATTATTATTTTTTCGTAGTATGTATCTTTATACATAAAATATATCGAATTTTGCTTCCGTTAAGGGTTTTACAATCATTAAAATACAATTTTTCATGTGTACGAATATTTGTTTCACCCACTGTATAACTATTTTAATATATAAGATTAAGATATATAATTATCTTATCTCCAGTAAAACTCTTTACTGATACTAACCAGCTTGCATTTCAACCGATGGATTCGCGCGCGTGCGTATAGCCCACTCTCCGCACGCATACAGAAAAATTAAGGTATATTCGTCATCCACATACAAGCCCGTTTTGCTGTATCACAGCTCCTCAGTTTGGCTAGACGTCCACTTGCTTCTGCCCGGGATCGAAACTCGACAGATTTGGTGTAAGTCGGAGTCGATAACCCCTAAGCCATAGGAATCAGAGAAAGGAAATTTTAGCGTGTTATATATAAGCGGTGTATATACACGCCAGTCACCGAAAGAACTCAATTCATTGCTGAAGAGTAATGGAGTTATGCATAAATCGCAGGAATGGTAACTGTTATTAGTTAAATTTTCCTCTCTAGAGAGCTCAATCGTAATTAGAGCATGACATGAAAGATTAATATAGACAGACACAAAAATACGAAAATAGGTATAAAATAAACAGATATTAAGAGAAGTGGAAAGAACTGTAGAACAACGAGCACTGTTCTATTAACACTAAAGAAAGTATGAGTGTTCTTGCTTGTATATATATATATATATATATATATATATATATATATTCGTCATCTACATATAAATTTGTTTTTCTGTATCACAGCTCATCAGTGTGGCTAGACATATCCACTTGCTTCTGGCCGGGATCACAACTTAACCGATTTACTGTCAGTCGGAGTCGCTAACCCCTAAGCCATAGGCGTGTGGAATCCTAGAACGGAAATTTTAGCGTGTTATATATAAGCGGTGTATACACACACCAGTCGAAGGATGAACTCAATTCATTGCTGAAGAGTTATGGAGGTATGCATAAATCGCAGGAGTAGTAACTGTTATTAGTTAAATTTTCCTCTCTAGAGAGCTCAATCGTAATTAGAGCATGACATGAAAGATTAATATAGACAGACACAAAAATACGAAAATAGGTATAAAATAAACAGATATTAAGAGAAGTGGAAAGAACTGTAGAACAACACTGTTCGATACAGCTATTAATTGGTCCGTCGTAATAGGCGAAAAAAAAAATCTTGATTTTCTGACTGAGATAACACTAACTTTCCACTGTTCTGATATTGTGATCTGGTCAGATAAAAATCCCAAACGATTAAAGATTTTTTTTTTTGAGGAAAAAATCGACCATATACAACCGTTGAGAAGAAACTCACATATTTACATTCGAATTTATATAAACTGTCAGAATCTAATATTTGTTTATACGTCTGAGATGAGGTAGTATTTATATTATTTACATGTTTCAAACTGTTGTCCTCATCTTCATTGTCATATTCAAGACGTCTCGGCCGTTGTACGCTTTGTCTATTATACTTCTGAGATGAGGTAGTATTTACATTATTTACATTGTTCGGACTGTTGTCCTCATCTTTATTGCCATGTTTACGACGTTTCGGCCGTTGTACGCTTTGTCTATTATACTTCTGAGATGAGGTAGTATTTACATTATTTACATTGTTCGGACTGTTTCCCTCATCTTTATTGCCATGTTTACGACGTTTCGGCCGTTGTACGCTTTGTCTATTATACTTCTGAGATGAGGTAGTATTTATATTATTTACATTGTTCGGACTGTTGTCCTCATCTTTATTGCCATGTTTACGACGTTTCGGCCGTTGTACGCTTTGTCTATTATACTTCTGAGATGAGGTAGTATTTACATTATTTACATTGTTCGGACTGTTGTCCTCATCTTTATTGCCATGTTTACGACGTTTCGGCCGTTGTACGCTTTGTCTATTATACTTCTGAGATGAGGTAGTATTTACATTATTTACATTGTTCGGACTGTTGTCCTCATCTTTATTGCCATGTTTACGACGTTTCGGCCGTTGTACGCTTTGTCTATTATACTTCTGAGATGAGGTAGTATTTACATTATTTACATTGTTCGGACTGTTTCCCTCATCTTTATTGCCATGTTTACGACGTTTCGGCCGTTGTACGCTTTGTCTATTATACTTCTGAGATGAGGTAGTATTTATATTATTTACATTGTTCGGACTGTTGTCCTCATCTTTATTGCCATGTTTACGACGTTTCGGCCGTTGTACGCTTTGTCTATTATACTTCTGAGATGAGGTAGTATTTACATTATTTACATTGTTCGGACTGTTGTCCTCATCTTTATTGCCATGTTTACGACGTTTCGGCCGTTGTACGCTTTGTCTATTATACTTCTGAGATGAGGTAGTATTTACATTATTTACATTGTTCGGACTGTTGTCCTCATCTTTATTGCCATGTTTACGACGTTTCGGCCGTTGTACGCTTTGTCTATTATACTTCTGAGATGAGGTAGTATTTACATTATTTACATTGTTCGGACTGTTTCCCTCATCTTTATTGCCATGTTTACGACGTTTCGGCCGTTGTACGCTTTGTCTATTATACTTCTGAGATGAGGTAGTATTTATATTATTTACATTGTTCGGACTGTTGTCCTCATCTTTATTGCCATGTTTACGACGTTTCGGCCGTTGTACGCTTTGTCTATTATACTTCTGAGATGAGGTAGTATTTACATTATTTACATTGTTCGAACTGTTGTCCTCATCTTTATTGTCATATTCACGACGTTTCGGCCGTTGTACGCTTCGGCCTTTTTCTGGTGATTGGAATTTCGAGCCGAACCATTTATTTCAATCACTGGGGTATATTGTTCTCGTTCCATGAGCCATGCCATTTCCGGATGTCTTAGCTATCTGCCTTTAACTCAACTCTCTAAATTATTTGTTCACCACTGCTGGGGCCAGATACTGAACTCACAATTCAATAGCTTAGAGGGTTGAGTTAAAGGGAGATAATTAATACCAAGGGAAGTAGCATGTCTAATGGAACGAGTTTGGTGCCCCGATCACACGAATTTACTCGTGATATTAGATTGGCAACTCGGTCAAAATACTGTCAAATGTAACAGTCACTTCTACTCTGTTAGTTTCTTCTTTCGCACATGCCGCC
Source organism: Ascarosepion bandense (assembly GCA_037127315.1). Taxonomy (NCBI): domain Eukaryota; kingdom Metazoa; phylum Mollusca; class Cephalopoda; order Sepiida; family Sepiidae; genus Ascarosepion; species Ascarosepion bandense. Next base: position 413,369 of record JBBBDQ010001892.1, read on the forward strand.
TGTGGCACTCCCTTCCATATACTTGCTAGCCTGATCGTTACAATCTCCTAAAGTTTTAAGTTCAAATATGGCAGTGGCTATCGCAATTTGATAAAACTACGAAAGATAAGCTTTTTCCTTTTGTGAGGTGTGTATACATTTTCATGGACTCTCTCAGTCCGTCTGTCTCCGGCTATATATATATATATATATATTTCTCTTTTTTCTCTATATTTCCATCTCTCTCTGTCTCTGTCTATCGGTATATATCTATATATCTGTCTGTATCTATCTATTTTTGTTCTCACTTTTTCTGTCTGTATATATATATATATATATATATATGTATAATAGTTAATTAAAATTTATAACATAAGTATGTCTGTATCTAGCTCTCTTTCTCTGTATCTGTGTGTGTGTGTATATATATATATATATATATATATATATAGTTATTTTAAATTTATAATATAAGTATGTTATAACAGAAAGTGTGGAAACAACACAGCTACTTTATAACGGACTTATGTAAGTACCTCCATTGATTTTTGATAACTAACTTTTAAATTGAATTTTTGAAAATAAAAAAGTTTCCTTAAAACTTTTATTTTAGTTTTAATTAAAATCTAAATGATTAAATTTACTATTTCCAATAAGCAAAATACTCTGGTGTATTTCAAATAGAAATTATATTGATTGGAATTTAAAATTTTTCAAATTTATTTTTTTATTTTTCGGTTTTTCGGCCATTTTTAAGCGATCGACGCATATGTAAACAAAAAATAATTCTCGGTTTTAAACATCTTGCAAAAATAAAATATACATCTGTGACACATTTTTTGAAAAATATCAAATTTAAAGTTAAATTAATCTGATCTACACAAGTATGACATATTTATAGTATAAAATTTAGAATAAAACTATTTCTTAAACTAAACTTTCTGACCTTTTTCCCATATTTGAAATGTGGCGACATCTTGACAGTTGCGAGATAATATAAGTGTATGGTGATCACAAGTGACATAACTGTACAAATTCTTCTTCTGCAAGGAGAAGAAACCGTGAAACACATGACTTTTTAATGTACACATAGAAATTACTATAAAAAAAATAAAAAAAAACTCCAAATACACACAAAATTTTTTTAATTATTTTAAAAATTCGAAAACACAAGTTGTATTAAACTTCTCAATTTTCGATTAGTAAATATAATCTTTACTTAATAAGTTAATAAACTTACGACAACACATTTTTAAAGTGTTTTAAAACTATTTTTGAATCATTATAAATTATTATAATAAAAAAAACCCAATTATCTTAAAATTTCATTATTAATCGAAAATATTTTTCTTCAGTTCTTAATATATATTGGGAACTTCCCAATTTTAATTGGTAGCAATATTGTGACACCGGCGAGAAGAAAGGAACACAAACACAGATGAAAATGTTATAAACTTGTATTTACAGGAAAAGAGAGAAAAGAAGAAAGGATAGTCTCTAACAAACAGTCGGGTTTGCGGAACTTATCTGAAAGATGCGTCCTTTTAGCAGTTTATATTTCCTGTGTCGTTAAGGCTGGGTTGAAGAAATAGAGCCATGACTTCTGTGCGTCAATTGCTGTCAAATCACCTCACGTATCCTGGGTCTAGATGACGAAGAGCAGGCGGGGACGTCTTGTCTGTAAGGTTTCAACAAGCAAAAGAGGATGGGAGTTTGTAAAACTCGCTCACGTGGAGAGTTTCTTGAAAATCTAAAAAGGTAGCCCGTGGTTGGTTGTTTTTTCATCCAATCAATGGGCATCCAGTTGGTGACTCCGTAATAATTTCTATATATACATTATTTTTTAAAGCAATTAAAAGCTTCTCAATGTCACAGTTTTATTGCGTCATTTATTTTATTATTAGGAGCAGATTTTCGGAAATAAAGGCAAAATGTTTAAAAATAATAATAAATGATTTATATTCCCCAATGAGTCCTGCGTTTAACTAATAGAACCAATTTTCAGAACAAAATTTAATTTCTTAAAATTTCATGAATTTACGTGGAGTGGGGAAACATGTAAAAAAAAATATTTTTACCAGAACTTTTTAAAAATAATAATTTAAAAAGAAGTTTTTTATTAAAATCTGACAATTATTTGATTTTTGCAAGAATTTCTAAATTAATGTGTTTGTCACCGGGAAAATACTGAGTTATGTAATATTATGTTTTCTATTATAAACCCTCGTAAAGATTTGGTTACCCGCTAAATAAAATCAAAATTTTTTTTACAAAAATATCGAACGTGTTAGAAGGGATTAAAATTTTTTTTTTAATAATTAAAAAATATTTTGATCTTTCCCCTGAATAATAACATAAACATTTTGATGGAAAATGTAATTTTTGTTATTAAGTTTGGGTCATTTTTTTTTTTTTTTTTTTTTTGTCAAAATATGCTTTTTTCGGCGATTTGGGAGAGGATGTGGTGCAGTGGATATCGGCTCGGAACGAGAAATCGGGGAGCCGAGTTCAAATTCCAATTGAATTCCTTGCATTCACTTACGCGCAAATACCCTTGGGAAAGGTATTAATCCGTCTATTCCCTCCAGTTATAGGTTAAATAATAGGGCAGATTGGGTTCTATAGCCTTGGTCGGCAACCAATCTACCGCAGAAAGCAATGGCAACTTACTGCAGGAAAATCTTCTGCCCAGTCAGTCATGTCATGTCTCGAAAGAGACATGATCGCCCAAGCGTGTATCACGTATGGCACTTAACTGACTGACTGACTGACCTATACTTATAAATTTTAAATAAATATTATATATATATATATATATATATATATATATATAAAACAGAAATAGGATTGTTCCAACGTGAGTAATTGATATAGAATAAAAAGTGCGAGAAGCCGTGAACGTTTTATTAAAAGTGTGGATTTATTATTGTTATTATTTAAATTACTTGCTTTTTGTATGATGCATTTAGTCTCCATAATGATATTTGTGACACTACACGTGTTTCGAGTCTAAAGTTGACTCTCTTCAGGCGAATAAACTTGTGACTTCACATATAGGGATCCGTTCGTTTTTCTGATGGCCATGGTATCGTGCACAAATACATAAGTCAGAGGATTCATGTGTGTGGTTTTTTTCAACCTTACACGTTAAATTTCTTCTGGCGCCTTCTTTATCTCTGAGGAATTTGAAATTGTTTTTTATGGGTCATCTAGTTCATTTTATTGCTTTGGGGATACTGTTAGAATTTGATCTGTGTGTGTGTGTGTGTATGAGAGAGAGAGAGAGAGAGAGAGTTTTTTTCGAATTTCGTGTGTCTGTGTGTGTGTTTTAGGTTTTTCATGTTGATTTGTTGAGCAAAGGCTTGTATTTTTTTTTATAAATATTTCTTTCTGCATTATGAGTGTGTCATAATCTACATTTTGGTAGATAGGTATTACTTTGACTTTACTTCCACTGCATTCATGCAAACGTTGGGAGACATTCACACACACATACACACACACACATATACACACACACACACACACACACACACAGAGTCAATGAATGCCAAATTTGTCCTTATAAGGAAACTGCTAATATTACCATCTAGAATAAAAGCAATAGTTTAGTTTGCAAATGTAGAAAAAAGTAAAAATAACTGAAATCGATGTCTGCATTATATATATATATATATATATATATATATATATATATATGTGTGTGTGTGTGTGTGTGTGTGTGTGTGTGTGTGTGTGTGTACCTCTATTCGTAGAGGAAATTACCTCTTCCTCAACAAGGCACCTTGAATTCAATTTTTAAAAAAAATTAGAATTATGAGAAAGAAATGCGAGAGGACTGTCGTTTGGACACCAGAACTCGTGACTCGAACAGACATTTGTCGGCTGGCAAGAATTCAAGTTCTTTCTAAAGTCGAGTTGTTGACATCGCATTTTTGTGTTTGTTTTGCCACGAATAAACAGGAAATAATTAGGTAATTGTTTCTGTCTTTCTTTCTCTCTTTCCTCCTATTACTCACCAGCACTTTAGTTTCCTTTTCTTCATTTTTTTTTTAATCATATCACCCCAAGCAAGGCGATAACGCCACTCATGCGCAGGGGGCTACGTAAGAGTAAAAAGATTGGAAAAGAGAAAGCCGGAAACCGCATTCTAAGCAGGAAACAAGGGATGAGCCTCTTCACCTGTTCAATTGACGTGGGTGGAGTGTGAACCGGGCGATAGTTTAGTCTATCTACTCCAATTGAAAAAAAAAAAAAAGAAAGAAAAGAGTGAAATGATTGGAAAAGAGAAAACCGGAAACCGCATTCTAAGCAGGAAACAAGGGATGAGCCTCTTCACCTGTTCAATAGACGTGGGTGGAGTGTGAACCGGGCGATAGTTTAGTCTATCTACTCCAATTGAAAAAATAAAAAAATAAAGAAAAGAGTGAAATGATTGGAAAAGAGAAAACCGGAAAGTAAGAAAGTATTTTCCGTAATCTAATGTAGTAAATTTTTGTTTTGTTCCCCGAAGCCCCTCCCCTCAAATCTTTCCAATACATCCCCAATTCCATCATATTCTGATACAACATTCCCTTCTTCCACAGCACCGCACTCGCTTGTTGTTAATGAGTTTTTTGTCATGTTGCTGCGAATATCGAATTAAGAAGTAATAATTAAACGGATTTTTTTTACTGAAAAAGAAATAATTTATTAAAATTTTGTTCTTAAAGAAAAAAATTATTGCATTATATATAATTTAAAAAAAATTAACATCACCAACATTGCCTATAACTTTGAGAAGTGTTATTAACTTATACACGTTTAGCTATAACTTAAAGACAAGTCATTAACCTATTTAACTTTGCCAAAAGTTATAAGCATATATAATGTCGGCTATAACCTGAAGAAGAGGTAACGTATTCCACATTACCTATAACTTTAAGACGTCATTAACATATCAAATATTGCCGATATGCTTGAGAAGATTTGGTAATATATCAAATATTGCTGATATGCTTTACAAGAGTTAGTAATATTTCAAATATTGCCTATATGCTTGAAGAGAATTGGTAATATCTAAAATATTACCAATATGCTTGAAGAGAGTTGGTGATATTTAAAATATTACCAGTATGCTTGAAGAGAGTTGGTGAGAAATAAAGTATTGCCTGTATGCTTGAAGAGAGTTGGTGGTATATCAAATATTGCCTATATGATTGAAGAGAGTTGGTGTTATATCAAATATTGCCTATATGATTGAAGAGAGTTGGTGTTATATCAAATATTGCCGATATGATTGAAGAGAGTTGGTGTTATATCAAATATTGCCTATATGATTGAAGAGAGTTGGTGGTATATCAAATATTGCCGATATGATTGAAGAGAGTTGGTGGTATATCAAATATTGGCGATATGATTGAAGAGAGTTGGTGGTATATCAAATATTGGCGATATGATTGAAGAGAGTTGGTGTTATATCAAATATTGCCTATATGATTGAAGAGAGTTGGTGGTATATCAAATATTGGCTATATGATTGAAGAGAGTTGGTGGTATATCAAATATTGGCTATATGATTGAAGAGAGTTGGTGGTATATCAAATATTGCCTATATAATTGAAGAGAGTTGGTGGTATATCAAATATTGCCGATATGGATGAAGAGAGTTGGTGTTATATCAAATATTGCCTATATGATTGAAGAGAGTTGGTGTTATATCAAATATTGCCTATATGATTGAAGAGAGTTGGTGTTATATCAAATATTGGCTATATGATTGAAGAGAGTTGGTGTTATATCAAATATTGGCTATATGATTGAAGAGAGTTGGTGGTATATCAAATATCGGCTATATGATTGAAGAGAGTTGGTGTTATATCAAATATTGCCTATATGATTGAAGAGAGTTGGTGGTATATCAAATATCGCTTATATGATTGAAGAGAGTTTGAGGTATATCAAATATTGCCTGTAACTGTCTGTCTACATTGCTTTCTTTTATCTGTCTCTCTGCCTGTTTGGTTGTGCTTGTGTTCTATTTATCTCTGTTTCTGTCTGTCTGACTGTCGGTCTGTCTATTATAAAGCTGTCTGTCTGTCTATCTCAGCCACTTTGTATTTGGCTGTCGCATCGTATCTGTCTACGTTAAAAAAACAATTTCACCTATAAATCGATTCATAAAAAGGCCTGATGGTTCTTCCTCTGTGTGCTTTGTCCCTTCAGGACGTAGGCGATCATAGCCTTCTACATCTCCCTATCCCTAGTAGCTCTTAACACGTTTTTTCCTGTTACCCCTCCCAAACACCGCCAAGTCCATCAAATATGTCTCGTGCTGCTCTCCGCTATCTTTCTTTCTTTCTTTCTTTCTTTCTGTCTGACCTGGGATTATCAGATTCTCCAAGCCTTCCTTCCTCATTACATGTGCCATGAACTCGTTTTCATCCTCTCCAGAACCTCGTCGTTGCTCATACGTTCGGCACATGATATCTTCAACATCCTTCTGTAGAACCACATTTTGATTGCTTTAATACTCTCCTTTATCTTTGAGCATTCACTGCCATATAGAAGGACAAACATCGCGTAATAATGCCGTACTCTCTTCCTTGTTTCCTACGAAATTTTCCTTTCTCTCACTATTCTCCTCAGTTTTTGGAATGCGTCCTTGACCTGCTTGACTTTAGTATCCCCCGCCTGTAGTTGGGATTTTGGTATCCTCTTTTAACTGATGACCATACATTCAGTTTTATTGTAGTTTATATGTAGTCCTTTCTTTTCGATTTCTTTAGCTACTTTCTATAGGTCTTATTGTTTCCTTTCCGTGTCTTGTTTGATTTTAGTATCCCCCGCCTGTAGTTGGGGTTTTGGTATCCTCTTTTAACTGATGACCATACATTCAGTTTTATTGTAGTTTATATGTAGTCCTTTCTTTTCGAGTTCTTTAGCTACTTTCTATAGGTCTTATTGTTTCCTTTCCGTGTCTTGTTTGATTTTAGTATCCCTCGCCTGTAGTTGGGATTTTGGTATCCTTTAACTGATGACCATACATTCAGTTTTATTGTAGTTTATATGTAGTCCTTTCTTTCGATTTCTTTAGCTACTTTCTATAGGTCTTATTGTTTCCTTTCCGTGTCTTGTTTGATTTTAGTATCCCTCGCCTGTAGTTGGGATTTTGGTATCCTCTTTTAACTGATGACTCATACATTCAGTTTTATTGTAGTTTATATGTAGTCCTTTCTTTTCGATTTCTTTAGCTACTTTCTTATATTGGTCTTATTGTTTCCTTTCCGTGTCCTGTTTGATTTTAGTATCCCCCGCCTGTAGTTGGGATTTTGGTATCCTCTTTTAACTGATGACCATACATTCAGTTTTATTGTAGTTTATATGTAGTCCTTTCTTTTCGATTTCTTTAGCTACTTTCTATATGTCTTATTGTTTCCTTTCCGTGTCTTGTTTGATTTTAGTATCCCTCGCCTGTAGTTGATTTTGTATCCTCTCTTTTAACTGATGACCATACATTCAGTTTTATTGTAGTTTATATGTAGTCCTTCGATTTCTTTAGCTACTTTCTATAGGTCTTATTGTTTCCTTTCCGTGTCTTGTTTGATTTTAGTATCCCCGCCTGTAGTTGGGATTTTGGTATCCTCTTTTAACTGATGACCATACATTCAGTTTTATTGTAGTTTATATGTAGTCCTTTCTTTTCGATTTCTTTAGCTACTTTCTATAGGTCTTATTGTTTTTCCGTGTCCTGTTTGATTTTAGTATCCTGCTGTAGTTGGGATTTTGGTATCCTCTTTAACTGATGACCATACATTCAGTTTTATTGTAGTTTATATGTAGTCCTTTCTTTTCGAGTTCTTGAAGCATTTCTATAGGTCTTATTGTTTCCTTTCCGTGTCTTGTTTGATTTTAGTATCCCTGGCCTGTAGTTGGGATTTTGGTATCCTCTTTTAACTGATGACCATACATTCAGTTTTATTGTAGTTTATATGTAGTCCTTTCTTTTCGATTTCTTTAGCTACTTTCTATAGGTCTTATTGTTTCCTTCCGTGTCTTGTTTGATTTGTAGTATCCCCCGCCTGTAGGTTGATTTTGGTATCCTCTTTTTAACTGATGACCACATTCAGTTTTATTGTAGTTTATATGTAGTCCTTCTTTTCGATTTCCTTTAGCTACTTTCTATAGGTCTTATTGTTTCCTTTCCGTGTCCTGTTTGATTTTAGTATCCCCCGCCTGTAGTTGATTTTGGTATCCTCTTTTAACTGATGACCATACATTCAGTTTTATTGTAGTTTATATGTAGTCCTTTCTTTTCGAGTTCTTTAGCTACTTTCTATAGGTCTTATTGTTTCCTTTCCGTGTCTTGTTTGATTTTAGTATCCTCGCCTGTAGTTGGGATTTTGGTATCCTCTTTAACTGATGACCATACATTCAGTTTTATTGTAGTTTATATGTAGTCCTTTCTCTTTTTCGAGTTCCTTTAGCTACTTCTATAGGTCTTATTGTTTCTCCTCCCGTGTCTTGATTGATTTTAGTATTCCCCGCCTGTAGTTGATTTTGGTATCCTTCTTTTAACTGATGACCATACATTCAGTTTTATTGTAGTTTATATGTAGTCCTTTCTTTTCGAGTTCTTTTAGCTACTTTCTATAGGTCTTATTGTTTCCTTTCCGTGTCTTGTTTGATTTTAGTATCCTGCCTGTAGTTGGGATTTTGGTATCCTCTTTTAACTGATGACCATACATTCAGTTTATTGTAGTTTATATGTAGTCCTTTCTTCGATTTCTTTAGCTACTTTCTATAGGTCTTGTTGTTTCCTTTCCGTGTCTTGTTTGCTTTTAGTATCCCCCGCCTGTAGTTGGGATTTTGGTATCCTCTTTTAACTGATGACCATACATTCAGTTTTATTGTAGTTTATATGTAGTCCTTTCTTTTCGATTTCTTTAGCTACTTTCTATATGTCTTATTGTTTCCTTTCCGTGTCTTGTTTGATTTTAGTATCCCTCGCCTTTAGTTGGGATTTTGGTATCCTCTTTTGTTGTTGACGCATTCAGTTTTATTGTAGTTTATATGTAGTCCTTTCTTTTCGATTTCTTTAGCTACTTTCTATAGGTCTTATTGTTTCCTTTCCGTGCTCTTGTTTGATTTTAGTATCCCCCGCCTGTAGTTGGGATTTTGGTATCCTCTTTAACTGATGACCATACATTCAGTTTTATTGTCAATTTTATATGTAGTCCTTTCTTTTCGATTTCTTTAGCTACTTTCTATAGGTCTTATTGTTTCCTTTCCGTGTCCTGTTTGATTTTAGTATCCCCCGCCTGTAGTTGAGATTTTGGTATCCTCTTTTAACTGATGACCATACATTCAGTTTTATTGTAGTTTATATGTAGTCGCTTTATATTTTTCAGAGTTCTTTAGCTACTTTCTATAGGTCTTATTGTTTCCTTTCAATGTCTTGTTTGATTTTAGTATCCCCCGCCTGTAGTTGGGATTTTGGTGTCCTCTTTTAACTGATGACCATACATTCAGTTTTATTGTAGTTTATATGTAGTCCTTTCTTTTCAGTTCTTTAGCTACTTTCTATAGGTCTTATTGTTTCCTTTCCGTGTCTTGTTTGATTTTAGTATCCCCTGCCTGGTGGGATTTTGGTATCCTCTTTTAACTGATGACCATACATTCAGTTTTATTGTAGTTTATATGTAGTCTTTCTTTTCGTTTCTTTAGCTACTTTCTATAGGTCTTATTGTTTCCTTTCCGTGTCCTGTTTGATTTTAGTATCCCCCGCCTGTAGTTGGGATTTTGGTATCCTCTTTTAACTGATGACCATACATTCAGTTTTATTGTAGTTTATATGTAGTCCCTTTCTTTTCGAGTTCTCTTGCTTTCTTTCTATAGGTCTTATTGTTTCCGTTCCGTGTCTTGTTTGATTTTAGTATCCCCCGCCTGTAGTTGAGATTTTGGTATCCTCTTTTCGCTGATGACCCTTGTTCAGTTTTATTGTAGTTTATATGTAGTCCTTTCTTTTCGAGTTCTTTAGCTACTTTCTATGGGTCTTATTGTTTCCTTTCCGTGTCTTGATTGATTTTAGTATCCCCCGCCTGTAGTTGGGATTTTGGTATCCTCTTTTAACTGATAGCCATACATTCAGTTTTATTGTAGTTTATATGTAGTCCTTTCTTTTCGAGTTCTTTAGCTACTTTCTATAGGTCTTATTGTTTCCTTTCCGTGTCTTGTTTGATTTTAGTATCCCCCGCCTGTAGTTGGGATTTTGGTATCCTCTTTTAACTGATGACTACGCATTAAGTTTTATTGTAGTTTATATGTAGTCCTTTCTTTTCGATTTCTTTAGCTACTTTCTATAGGTCTTGTTGTTTCCTTTCCGTGTCTTGTTTGATCTTAGTATCCCCCCGCCTGTGAATTGGGATTTTGGTATCCTCTTTTAACTGATGGCCATACATTTCCAAGTTTATTGGGTTATATGTAGTCACTGTTTTCAGTTCTTTAGCTACTTTCATGTCTTGTTGTTTCCTTTCCGTGTGTTGTTTGATTTTAGTATCCCTCGCCTGTAGTTGGGGATTTTGGTATCCTCTTTTAACTGATGACCATACATTCAGTTTTATTGTAGTTTTATATGTAGTCCTTTCTTTTCGGTTCTTTGGCACTACTTTCTATAGGTCTTATTGTTTCCTTTCCGTGTCTTGTTTGATTTTAGTATCCCCCGCCTGTAGTTGGGATTTTGGTATCCTCTTTACTAACTGATGACCATACATTCAGTTTTATTGTAATTTATATATAGTCACTCTTTTCGAGTTCTTTAGCTACTTTCTATAGGTCTTATTGTTTCCTTTCCGTGTCTTGTTTGATTTTTAGCATCCCCGCCTGTAGTTGGGATTTTGGTATCCTCTTTTAACTGATGACCATACATTCAGTTTTATTGTAGTTTATATGTAGTCCTTTCTTTGTCGATTTCTTTAGCTACTTTCTATAGGTCTTATTGTTTCCTTTCACGTGTCTTGTTTGCTTTTAGTATCCCCGCCTGTAGTTGGGATTTTGGTATCCTCTTTTAACTGATGACCATACATTCAGTTTTATTGTGGTTATATGTAGTCCTTTCTTTTCGATTTCTTTAGCTACTTTCTATAGGTCTTATTGTTTCCTTTCCGTGTCTTGTTTGATTTTAGTGTCCCCCGCCTGTAGTTGGGATTTTGGTATCCTCTTTCTTTAACTGATGACCTTACATTCAGTTTTATTGTAGTTTATATGTAGATACTTTCTTTTCGGTTCTTTAGCTACTTTCTCAGGTCTTATTGTTTCCTTTCCGTGTCTTGTTTGATTTTAGTATCCCTCGCCTGTGGACAGGATTTTGGTATCCTCTTTAACTGATGACCATACATTCAGTTTATTGTAGTTTATATGTAGTCCTTTCTTTTCGATTTCTTTAGCTACTTTCTATAGGTCTTATTGTTTCCTTTCCGTGTCTTGTTTGATTTTAGTATCCCCGCCTGTAGTTAGGATTTTGGTATCCTCTTTTAACTGATGACCATACATTCAGTTTTATTGTAGTTATATGTAGTCCTTTCTTTTCGATTTCTTCCTTTGCTATAGGTCTTATTGTTTCCTTTCCCGTGTCCTGTTTGATTTTAGTATCCCCCGCCTGTAGTTGGGATTACGGTATCCTCTTTGTGATGACCATACATTCGGTTTTATTGTAGTTTATATGTAGTCCTTTCTTTTCGAGTTCTTTAGCTACTTTCTATAGGTCTTATTGTTTCGTTTCCGTGTCTTGTTTGATTTTAGTATCCCCCGCCTGTGGTTGGGATTTTGGTATCCTCTTTGCTGATGACCATACATTCAGTTTTATTGTAGTTTATATGTAGTCCTTTCTTTTCGAGTTCTTTAGCTACTTTCTATAGGTCTTATTGTTTCCTTTCCGTGTCTTGTTTGATTTTAGTATCCCTCGCCTGTAGTTGGGATTTTGGTATCCTCTTTTAACTGATGACCATACATTCAGTTTTATTGTGATTATATGTAGTCGCTTTCTTTTCGAGTTCTTTAGCTACTTTCTATAGGTCTTGTTTCCGTTCCCGTGTCTTGTTGATTTTAGTATCCCCCGCCTGTAGTTGGGATTTTGGTATCTCTTTTAACTGATGACCATACATTCAGTTTTATTGTAGTTTATATGTAGTCCTTTCTTTTCGAGTTCTTTAGCTACATTCCTATAGGTCTTATTGTTTCCTTTCCAGTGTCTTGATTGATTTTTTAGTATCCCCCGCCTGTAGTTGGGATTTTGGTATCCTCTTTTAACTGATGACCATACATTCAGTTTTATTGTAGTTTATATGTAGTCCTTTCTTTTCGAGTTCTTTAGCTACTTTCTATAGGTCTTATTGTTTCCTTTCCGTGTCTTGTTTGATTGCAATATCACCTGTAGTTGGGATTTTGGTATCCTCTTTTAACTGACCATACATTCAGTTTTATTGTAGTTTATATGTAGTCCCTTTCTTTTCGATTTCTTTAGCTACTTTCCTATAGGTCTTGTTGTTTCCTTTTCGTGTCTTGTTTGCTTTTAGTATCCCCCGCCTGTAGTTGGGATTTTGGTATCCTCTTTTAACTGATGACCATACATTCAGTTTTATTGTAGTTTATATGTAGTCCTTTCTTTTCGAGTTCTTTAGCTACTTTCTATAGGTCTTGTTGTTTCCTTTCCGTGTCTTGATTAATTTTAGTATCCCCCGCCTGTAGTTGATTTTTATATCCTCTTTTAACTGATGACCATACATTCAGTTTTATTGTAGTTTATATGTAGTCCTTTCTTTTCTGATTTCTTTAGCTACTTTCTATAGGTCTTGTTGTTTCCTTTCTGTGTCTTGTTTGATCTTAGTATCCCCTGCCTGTAGTTGGATTTTGGTATCCCTCTTTAACTGATGGCCATACATTTAGTTTTATTGTAGTTTATATGTAGTCCTTTCTCTTTTCGATTTCTTTAGCTTTCTATATGTCTTGTTGTTTCCTTTCTCCGTGTTGTTTGATTTTAGTATTCCTCGTCTGTAGTTGGGATTTTGGTATCCTCTTTTAACTGATGACCATACATTCAGTTTTATTGTAGTTTATATGTAGTCCTTTCTTTTTCGAGTTCTTTAGCTACTTTTCATAGGTCTTATTGTTTCCTTTCCGTGTCTTGTTTGATTTTGTATCCCCTGCCTGTAGTTGGGACTTACATTCCTTTTAACTGATGACCACACATTCTAGTTTTATTGTAGTTTATATGTAGTCCTTTCTTTTCGAGTTCTTTTTTAGCTACTTTCTATAGGTCTTACTGTTTCCTTTCTCTGTCTTGTTTGATTTGTATCCCCTGCCTGTAGTTGGTATTTTGGTATCCTCTTTTAACTGATGACCACACATTCAGTTTTGTCAGGAAGTTTATATGTAGTCCTTCTTTTCGATTTCTTTGGGGCTACTTATAGGTCTTGCTGTTTTCCTGCCTTGTTTGCTTTTAGTATCCCCCGCCTGTAGTTGGGATTTTGGTATCCCTTAACTGATGACCACACATTCAGTTTTATTGTAGTTTATATGTAGTCCTTTCTTTTCGATTTCTTTAGCTACTTTCTATATAGGTCTTGTTGTTTCTCTGCCTTGATTGATTTTGTCCTCAGCCTGTAGTTGGGATTTTGGTATCCTCTTTAACTGATGACTATACATTCAGTTTTATTGTAGTTTACATGTAGTCCTTTTCTTTTCGATTTCTTTAGCTACTTACAGGTCTTGTTGTTTCTTCTGCAAATTTTGTTTGATCTTAGTATCTCTGCCTGTAGTTGGGATTTTGGTATCCTCTTTTAACTGATGGGATCATACATTTAGTTTTATTGTAGTTTATATGTAGTCCTTTCTTTTTCGATTTCTTTAGCTACTTTCTATAGGTCTTGTTGTTTCTTTCCGTGTCTTGTTTGGATTTGTATCCTCGCCTGTAGTTGGGATTTTGGTATCTCCTTTTAACTGATGACCACACATTCAGTTTTATTGTAGTTTATATGTAGTCCTTTCTTTTTCGATTTCTTTAGCTACTTTCTATAGGTCTTGTTGTTTCCTTTCCGGTGTCTTGTTTGATCCAGATTCCTCGTCTGTAGTTGGGATTTTGGTATCCCTTTAACTGATGACCACATTTAGCTTTATTGTAGTTTATATGTAGTCCTTTCTTTTTCGATTTCTTTGGCTACTTTCTATAGGTCTTGTTGTTTCCTTTCCGTGTCTTGTTTGCTTTTTAGCATCCCCCGCCTGTAGTTGGTATTTTTGGTATCCCTTAACTGATGACCATACATTCAGTTTTATTGTAGTTTATAGTAGTCCTTTCTTCGATTTCTTTAGCTACTTATAGGTCTTGTTGTTTCCTTTCCGTGTCTTGCTTGATCTTAGTATCCCCCGTCTGTAGTTGGATTTTGGTATCCTCTTTTAACTGATGGCCATACATTTAGTTTTATTGTAGTTTATATGTAGTCCTTTTTCGATTTCTAGCTACTTTCTATATGTCTGTTGTTTCCTTTTCCAAAGTTGTTTGATTTTAGTATCCCTCGTCTGTAGTTGGGATTTTTGCATCCTCTTTTAACTGATGACCACACATTCAGTTTTATTGTAGTTTATATGTAGTCCTTTCTTTTCGAGTTCTTTGGCTACTTTCTAGTTCCATTATATTTCCTTCGTGTCTTGTTTGATTTTAGCATCCCCTGCCTGTAGTTGGGATTTTGAGACCCTCTTTTAACTGATGATTAATTCACATTCAGTTTTATTGTAGTTTATATGTAGTCCTTTTCGAGTTCTTTAGCTACTTTCTATAGGTCTTATTGTTTCCTTTCCATGTCTTGTTTGATTTTAGTATCCCCGTCTGTAGTTGGGATTTTGTTATCCTTTCAACTGATGACCATACATTCAGTTTTATTGTAGTTTATAGGAAATCTTTTCTTTTCGAGTTCTTCTTAGCTACTTTCTATAGGTCTTATTGTTTCCTTTCTCTGTGTCTTGTATTTGTTTTTAGTATCCTCTGCCTGTAGTTTGGATTTTGTATCCTCTTTTAACTGATGACCATACATTCAGTTTTATTGCAGTTTATATGTAGTCCTTCTTTTCGATTTCTTTAGCTACTTTCTATAGGTCTTGTTGTTTCCTTTCCATATCTTGATTGCTTTTAGTATCCCCCGCCTCGTAGTTGGATTTTATATCCCCTTTTAACTGATGACCATACATTCAGTTTTATTGTAGTTATATGTAGTCCTTTTCTTTTTCGATTTCTTTAGCTACTTTATAGGTCTTGTTGTTTCCTTTCCGTGTCTTGTTTGCTTTTAGTATCCCACGCCTGTAGTTGGGATTTTGTATCCTCTTTTAACTGATGACCACATTCAGTTTTATTGTGTTTATATGTAGTCCTTTCTTTTCGAGTTCTTTAGCTACTTTTTAGTAGGTCTTATTGTTTTCTCTGTCTTGTTTGATTTTAGTATCCCCCGCCTGTAGTTGGTATTTTGGTATCCTCTTTTAACTGATGACCATACATTCAGTTTTATTGTAGTTTATATGTAGTCCTTTCTTTTCGATTTCTTTAGCTACTTTCTATGGTGGTAGTCTTGCTGTTTCCTTCTGTGTCTTGTTTGCTTTTAGTATCCCCTATTCGTAGTTGGGATTTTGGTATCCTCTTTTTTAACTGATGACCATACATTTAGTTTTATTGTAGTTTATATGTAGTCCTTTCTTTTCGATTCCTTTAGCTACTTTCTATATGTCTTGTTGTTTCCTTTCCGTGTGTTGTTTGATTTTAGTATCCCTCGCCTGTAGTTGATTTTGTATCCTCTTTAACTGATGACCCATACATTCAGTTTACTGTAGTTTATATGTAGTCCTTTCTTCGAGTTCTTTTAGCTACTTTCTATAGGTCTTATTGTTTCCTTTCCGTGTCTTGTTTGATTTTAGTATCCTCATTCGTAGTTGGGATTTTGTTATCCTCTTTTAACTGATGACCATACATTCAGTTTTATTGTAGTTTATATGTAGTCCTTTCTTTTCGAGTTCTTTAGCTACTTTCTATAGGTCTTATTGTTTCCTTTCCGTGTCTTGTTTGTTGGCATCTCTGCCCGTAGTTGGGATTTTGAGTATCCTCTTTTAACTGATGACCATACATTCAGTTTTATTGTAGTTTCATGTAGTCCTTTCTTCTTTTCTAATTTCTTTGCCATTTTCTATAGGTCTTGTTGTTTCTTTCCGTATCTTGATTGATTTTGTATCCCCCGCCTGTAGTTGATTTTGTCCTCTTTTAACTGATGACCATACATTCAGTTTTATTGTAGTTTATATGTAGTCCTTTCTTTTCGATTTCTTTAGCTACTTCTTATAGGTCTTGTTGTTTCCTTTCCGTGTCTTGTTTGCTTTTAGTATCCCCCGCCTGTAGTTGGGATTTTGGTATCCTCTTTTAACTGATGACCATACATTCAGTTTTATTGTAGTTTATATGTAGTCCTTTCTTTTCGATTTCTTTAGCTACTTTCTATAGGTCTTGTTGTTTCCTTTCCGTGTCTTGTTTGATCTTAGTATCCCCCGCCTGTAAGTTGATTTTGGTATCCTCTTTTAACTGATGAATTAGTACATTCAGTTTTATTGTAGTTTATGTGTAGTCCTTTCTTTTCGAGTTCTTTAGCTACTTTCTATAGGTCTTATTGTTTCCTTTCTCTGTCTTGTTTGATTTTAGTATCCCCGCCTGTAGTTGGTATTTTGGTATCCTCTTTAACTGATGACCATACATTCAGTTTTATTGTAGTTTATATACAGTCCTTTCTTTTCGATTTCTTTAGCTACTTCTATAGGTCTACAAGTTTCCTTTCCTGTGTCTTGTTTGTTTCAGTATCCCCTGCCCAGAGTTGATTTTGGTATCCTCTTTTAACTGATGACCATACATTCAGTTTATTGTAGTTTATATAGTCCTTTTCTTTTCGATTTCCTTTAGCTACTTTCTATAGGTCTTGTTGTTTCCTTTCCGTGTCTTGATTGATTTTTTAGTATCCCCTGCCTGTAGTTGGGATTTTGGTATCCTCTTTTAACTGATGACTATACATTCAGTTTTATTGTAGTTTATATGTAGTCTCTTTTCGATTTTTTAGCTACTTTCTATAGGTCTTGGTTGTTTCCTTTCTCGTGTCTTGTTTTATCTTGTATCTTCTGCCTGTAGTTGGGATTTTGGTATCCTCTTTTAACTGATGACCATATATTTAGTTTTATTGTAGTTTATATGTAGTCCTTCTTTTTCGATTTCTTTAGCCATTTTCATAGGTCTTGTTGTTTTCCAGTTCTGTTTGATTTTATGATCCCTCGCCTGTAGTTGGGATTTTGGTATCCTCTTTTAACTGATGACCACAGTACATTCAGTTCTTTATTGTAGTTTATAGGTAGTCCTCTTTTCTAGTTCTTTAGCTACTTTCTATAGGTCTTATTGTTTCCTTTCCGTGTCTTGTTTGATTTTAGTATCCCCTGCCTGTAGTTGTGATTTTGTATCCTCTTGGTCTGATGACCATACATTCAGTTTTATTGTATTTATATGTAGTCCTTTCTTTTCGAGTTCTTTAGCTACTTTCTATAGGTTTTATTGTTTCTTCAAAATTTGCTGATTTTAGTATCCTCTGGCCTGTAGTTGGGATTTTGTTATCCTCTTTTAACTGATGACCATACATTCAGTTTTATTGTAGTTTATATGTAGTCCTTTCTTTTCGAGTTCTTTAGCTACTTTCTATAGGTCTTATTGTTTCCTTTCCGTGTCTGTTGCTTTTAGTATCTCTGCCTGTAGTTGGGATTTTGGTATCCCTCTTTTAACTGATGACTACACATTCAGTTTTATTGTAGTTTATATGTAGTCCTTTCTTTTCGATTTCTTGATGCTACTTATAGGTCTTGTTGTTTCCTTCCTTGGTATCTTTAGATTGATTTTAGTATCCCCTGGCCTGTAGTTGGGATTTTGGTATCTCTTTTAACTGATGACCATACATCCAGCTTTTATTGAAGCTATATGTAGTCCTTTCTTTTTCGATTTCTTTTAGCTACTTTTTATAGGTCTTGTTGTTTCCTTTCCGTGTCTTGTTTGCTTTTAGTATCCTCGCCTGTAGTTGGGATTTTTGGTATCCTCTTTTAACTGATGACCATACATTCAGTTTTATTGTAGTTTATAGTCCTTTCTTTTCGATTTCTTTACTACTTTCTGCAGGTCTTGTTGTTTCCTTCCGTGTCTTGTTTGATCTTAGTGTATCTCCTGCCTGTAGTTGGATTTTGTATATCCCTTTTTAACTGATGACCATACATTCAGTTTTATTGTAGTTTATATGTGTAGTCCTTCTTTTTTCTAGTTTTACTACTTTCCTTTTACAGGTCTTATTGTTTCTCTTCTTGTCTTGTTTGATTTTGTATCTCCGTCTGTGAAGTTGGTATTTTGGTATCCTCTTTTAACTGATGACCATACATTCAGTTTTATTGTAGTTTATATGTAGTCCTTTCTTTTCGATTTCTTTAGCTACTTTCTATAGGTCTTGTTGTTTCCTTTCCGTGTCTTGTTTGCTTTTAGTATCCCCCGCCTGTAGTTGGGATTTTGGTATCCTCTTTTAACTGATGACCATACATTCAGTTTTATTGTAGTTTATATGTAGTCCTTTCTTTTCGATTTCTTTAGCTACTTTCTATAGGTCTTGTTGTTTCCTTTCCGTGTCTTGATTGATTTTAGTATCCCCCACCTGTAGTTGGGATTTTGGTATCCTCTTTTAACTGATGACTATACATTCAGTTTTATTGTAGTTTATATGTAGTCCTTTCTTTTCGATTTCTTTAGCTACTTTCTATAGGTCTTGTTGTTTCCTTTCCGTGTCTTGTTTGATCTTAGTATCCCCCGCCTGTAGTTGGGATTTTGGTATCCTCTTTTAACTGATGACCATACATTCAGTTTTATTGTAGTTTATATGTAGTCCTTTCTTTTCGAGTTCTTTAGCTACTTTCTATAGGTCTTATTGTTTCCTTTCTCTGTCTTGTTTGATTTTAGTATCCCCCGCCTGTAGTTGGTATTTTGGTATCCTCTTTTAACTGATGACCATACATTCAGTTTTATTGTAGTTTATATGTAGTCCTTTCTTTTCGATTTCTTTAGCTACTTTCTATAGGTCTTATTGTTTCCTTTCCGTGTCTTGTTTGATTTTAGTATCCCCCGCCTGTAGTTGGGATTTTGGTATCCTCTTCTAACTGATGACCATACATTCAGTTTTATTGCAGTTTATATGTAGTCCTTTCTTTTCGAGTTCTTTAGCTACTTTCTATAGGTCTTGTTGTTTCCTTTCCGTGTCTTGTTTGCTTTTAGTATCCCCCGCCTGTAGTTGGGATTTTGGTATCCTCTTTTAACAGATGACCATACATTCAGTTTTATTGTAGTTTATATGTAGTCCTTTCTTTTCGAGTTATTTAGCTACTTTCTATAGGTCTTATTGTTTCCTTTCCGTGTTATGTTTGATTTTAGTATCCCCCGCCTGTAGTTGGGATTTTGGTATCCTCTTCTAACTGATGACCATACATTCAGTTTTATTGTAGTTTATATGTAGTCCTTTCTTTTCGAGTTCTTTAGCTACTTTCTATAGGTCTTATTGTTTCCTTTCCGTGTCTTGTTTGATTTTAGTATCCCCCGCCTGTAGTTGGGATTTTGGTATCCTCTTTTAACTGATGACCATACATTCAGTTTTATTGTAGTATGTAGTCCTTTCTTTTCGAGTTCTTTAGCTACTTTCTATAGGTCTTATTGTTTCCTTTCCGTGTCTTGTTTGATTTTAGTATCCTCCGCCTTTAGGTGGGGTTTTGGTATCCTCTTTTAACTGATGACCATGCATTCAGTTTTATTGTAGTGGAAGAAACGGAAAGAAAAGGACTACATATAATGTAGTCCTTTCTTTCCGCTTTCTTCAACTAACTTCCGTAGGAGGCTTTGTAGTTCTTTGTTCCGTGTCTGCTATCACTGTATCATTTAATCCAAATTCAATCAGTCAGTTAAGTGACATACGTGAAACACACTTGGGCGATCATGTCTCGAAAGACACATCACTGAGTGGGCAGAAGATTATCCCGCAGTCGGTTGCCATTACTTTCTGCGTTAGACTAGTTGCCAGTCAAGGCTATAGAACACAGTCTGTCCTGTTATTTAACCTATAGCTGGAGGGAAGAGATGGATTAATGTCTTTCCAAAAAGTATTTGCGCGTAAGTGAATTGAACGAATTCAACTGGAATTCGAACACGGATCCTTGATTTATCGTTCCAAGCCGATATCCACTGCACCACAACGAACATCCAAATTGGATGAAGTAAAAATCACTTACACATTAAGCATTGTCTAGGCAACAAATTTAAAATTTTTTACAAAAATAATTGTTTGGAAACGTTGTTAAGCCATTTTATAAACAAAAACTTTTGTAAATAAAATTCCATTGTCATTTTATTTCCGAAATAAAAAAACAAACAAACTTTTAAACATTAAATAATTTTTTTAAAGTAGCAGAAAAAAAAATCAAAATAAATACAAAGGAAAACTATTCAAATTCATGTCGTAATGAACCGCACCAACCCGGTACATAAAACGTGATATCATATATGGCTTGATTTAGTCACTTTTTCAATTATCTCATTACTAGCAATTGTAGTTTTAAGTACAATCCTTTAAAAAAAATAATGTTCGTTCAAATCCTGTTCGATCAATATGGCCGAATTAGTAAAGTCACGATTCGGCTATAGAAACGATTTTCCGAGGGAAAAATAAATATTATGGGAAAAAGGAGATATACGGTTCGATTCCTGTCGGAAGCGCAGTTTTCCTTTAGTAGGATTTCTTGATCTTAAGCACTTGTTGTTATTAATTTCACCAAAAAAAAAAAAAAAAAAATCATCCAAACAAACAGAACTAGAAACTCAAATACGTGTACCAATTAAAAATACCGTCTTTAGCTATAAGCACTAATGTTAGATATGTGGGTTTTCCCTACCTGACTCTGTCAGTCTTTTTAAGAATTTGTTAGAGGGCGCTGTTAAGCAGATATAATAACAGAATTGCTGGAGTGACAACGCCATCTGGGACCTCTCTGTTCTCTGCTCCCTTATCTTTTTCATTCAACTTTCTTTCTCTATTTACATCAAAAAGCGATTTTTAAAAATCATATCACCCCGAGCAAGGCGGTAACGCCACTGATGTGCAGGGGGTTACGTCTGACACCAGCTCGCTATTTTTCTCAGTTTGTAAATTGTTTCATTTTTTATTGGTCAGAATACATTTGACACAAACTCGCAAAACTTTGCCTCAGTCTTTTTCTCAACCCGGAGTCAATCCCTTTTTTTTTCTATGAGTCAAAAATAAATTTCGCACTGGCTTATGAATTTGAAAACAATGAAGAAAAATATTTTTTATTCCGTATTCACCACAAATCTCTTTCGACGAAATTGAAAGTTTTATTAAGAATGTTATGTTTGTTGAACTTTGGATTTCCTTGAAATCATTCGTACGTGATTATAAATGAAACTGGAAGCCTTAACAAGAATTAATATTTATTTGTTATGTTGATGTGGGAAGAAAGATCTATGTATTTATCTATTCATCTACAGGGTGCGATGAATAATTTGTCGTTAAAATGGACAAAAATGAAAATAAAACTGACATCTCATTTAAAAACATATATTTACTAAAATTACACAAAAATATCTTGAAATATTAAAGATTAAATTTATTCGATAAAATCGCCATTGCCTTCAACCATGGCATCAAGACAACTTCGGAATCTCCTGTAACTCTTTTGAGCGGTCACCTCGTTTAAGTTGGATAAATGTTGCCATACTTCTTCCCTTCAGTTCATCTTTGGTGTTACAAGGAGTTTTGTTGGTCGTTTGATTAACTACACCCCACAGATATTAATCAAGGGTGTTGCAGTTTGGAGACCTATATGGCCAGATGTAATGGGTGATGCAATCGCAGAAACTGTCTGACAGCCCTGACTTGGTTTTCTTGCTTCTCGGGCATAGTGCAGAGTTATGTTGCCAGACATAGTTTTTCAGCAGACATCCTCTTGACCCAGATCAGTACTACCTTCTCAAGGCACTTGATATAGGCCTACGTATTGAGTCTGTCCCCGTGGGAAGATTATTGTAGGGATAACGTTGCCCTCATTCGTGACCTCTCCAAACACCTTCATAATCACCATTAATGGGGATTATCTCATTCTGAATCCTTTCTACTGTCCTCAGATTGACACCCAAACACTCCGAAATGTTCGTTTTGCGCTTTTTGCTAGCAGATGGTGCCCAACTGACCCTACTATATTCTGCAGGCGACAAAATCAAAAACAAACAACATGCAGACACGAAATTAAAAATATAAAATAGTGACAATTTACCCATTGCACCCTGTATATCTATCGCTATCTCTATCACTGTCTGTCTATCTCTATCTATCTCTGTCATTCTGTCTGTCTCTGTCTGTCTGTCTGTCTGTTTCTCTTTATTCATCTGTATATCTATTTGTCTATCGCTAGCTATCTATATATCTGTATCTATCTATCTGTCTGTCTGACTCGATTTCTATCTTTATATACCTCACTCTCTCTCTCTCTCTCTCTACATATATATATTCGTCATCCACATACAAACGTGTTTTGCTGTATCAATCACAGCCCATCAGTGTGGCTAGACATCCACTTGCTTCTGGCCGGGATCGAAACTCGACACCTCTCTATCTTTATATTTTACACCTCTCCATTTCTGTCTGTCTGTCTGTCTGTCTGTCTGTCTCTCTCTCTCTCTCTCTCTCTCTCTCTCTAGCTATACGTATCTATCTATGTCGATCTAATTTTTTCTTCGCTTAAAACAGAAAAAATACATTTTCTTAAAACTATTGTTTACCATGAAATCGTATAAAATTAATCATTAGACCGCGAAGAAGGATTTTTGTCAACGTATTTTTCAAACAGATCACCTTAGTCAAGTTTCATTGACTGATTTTCAAGATTTAACAAAACATAGAGTTTGTAAAACTCGGCAAAAATGTTAGAGATAATTTCAATATATTAAATACTTTGAGGATTTCAGCACGCATCAGAGTGTTGTAAGAATAATTCAGTCAGTCAGTTAATTGCCATACGTGACACACGATTGGCGATCATGTCTCCATAGAGACATGACTGACTGAAATTTTCTCGCAATAGGTTGCCATTACTTTCTTCGGTAGACAGGTTGCCAACCAAAGCTATAGCACTCAATCTGTCCTACTATTTAGCTCGTAGCTGGAGGGAGAAAAGCCGGATTAATACCTTTCCAAATGGTATTTGTGCAAAAGTGAATGCAACGAATTCAGCTGGAATTCGACTCTCCGATCTCTCGTTCCGAGTCGATATCCACTGCACCACAGCGCACATGCGCTCGATATATTTACTTGTAAAATCACCTTTTCTCCTCAATCTATAGGTTAATTAGTAAAACTTGTATCAATAAAATATTATTATCTCAACAAAAAAATTCTTCGGGAAGGAATTAATCCATCTTCTCCCTCCAGGTATGGGTTAAATAATACAACAGATTGAGTTCTATAGCCTTTGTTGGCAACCAGTCTACCACAGAAAAATGGCACCCTACCGCGGGAAAATCTTCTGCCCGTTTAGTCATGGATCGAAAGAGACACGATCGCCCAAGCGTGTATAAAGTGGGGGATCAGTTTTCTATTCTTATAAAGTAATAAACTGATTCCCGACTAATTAGTACTTATTAATATAAGTTGTGATGCAGTGGATATCGGTTTGGAACAAGAAATCGGAGAGACGAGTTCGAATTTCAGTTGCATTCCCTAACCCGCAAATATCATTAGGAAAGATCTCTTTTCTCTTCAGTTATGGGTTAAATAGCAGGGTAGATTGGGTTCTATGGACTTGGTTGGTAACCAGTCTACCGCAGAAAGTAATTTGCAACCGACTATTTTAAAAGCTTTTTTTCAGTCAGTCATATCTCTCTTGAGACATGATCGCCCAAGCATGTATTACGTATGGCACTTAACTGACTAATCTGGATAAAAGGGTTGAATAGCAGGGTAGATTGGGTTCTATAGCCTTGGTTGGAAACCAGTCTACCGCTAAAAGTAATGCTCACCTACTGCAGGAAAATCTTCAACCTTGTCAGTCATATCTCTTTTGAGACATGATCGCCCAAGGGTGTATCACATATAGCACTTAACTGACGGATCTGGATAAAATGATTGAATGGCAGGGCAGATTCCATTCTATAGCCTTCGTTGGCAACTAGTCTACCGCAGAAAGTAATGGCAACCTACTGCGGGATAATCTTCTGCCCAGTCACTCATGTTTCTTTTGAGACATGATCGCCCAAGCGTGTATCACGAATGGCACTTTACTGACTGACTGAATATAATAGTTAGAAACATGATTAAGGTTTCTTCTGGGCATAAAGTGGGGGATCGGTTTTATATTGTATTGATGTAACAAACTGATACCCCTCTAATTAATACTTAATAATATAATATCTTCTCTCTCTAGCTATGAATCAAATAACAGGACAGACTGGGTTCTATAGCTATGGCTAGCAACTAGTCTACCGCAGAAAGCAATGGCAACCTACTGCAGGATAATCTTCTGCCCAGTCAGTCATGTCTCTTTTGAGACATGATCTCCCAAGTAGGTATTGCACTTAACTGATTGACTGAATATAATAATTAGAAACATGTTTAAGGCTTCTGCTGGGCATAAAGTGGGGGATTGGTTTTATATTGTCATGAAGTAATAAACTGATCCCCCATTAATTACTATATAATAATATAATACATATCTTCTCCCTCTAGCTATGAGTCAAATAACAGGACAGACTGGGTTCTATGGCCTTGGTTGGCAACCAGTCTACCGCTGAAAATAATGGCAACCTACTGTGAGAAAATCTTCTACCCAGTCAGTCATGTCTCTATCGAGACATGATCACCCAAGCGTGTATCACGTATGGCGCTTAACTAACTGAATACAACGAGAATTGGAACCTGTTTTCCCTATTAACTATTCAGAGGCATTTTCCATCATACCACCCACACTTCCTTACAGCACCTGCTTTTACCATCTAGGTACTAATCAGACTCAATGTTGTTAATTTCGGTGATCGTACAGAAACTGGTGTTTCAACATTCAGACACTGAGTTACCAAACCACTAAATATATGACCCCAGGAATGAGAGGGAAGAAGAAAAACAGGTTTTCTCAGTGTATTGTTTATGGTTAATGCTTTGGATTATTTTCAATCCTTTGAGAATCTGTATATTAATGTCACATTCTAGAAAGAGATATGAACGCACACGCAGACACAACAGATGAACACCGGACGACGTATACACAAACACGCATGACGCTTGAAAAAAAACATTGAACAAAAAATATAAAATGAAAAGAGAATTACTGTAAAGGAACAAGCAGAATTATTATATAATTCTGTTATGTCGCCAAGTATAAATGAATAACTCAACAACAGAATCAGAATATAAGTTGTATTCTGTGGAAAGACGGTTAGTATGTACAGAAGTGATTAGTAATATTTACAATAGAAAGATACAAGAGTCCAATCCGTCGTAAAACGTGTGTATACGTGATTACTTCCGGTACGCCACCGAAAGTGTGACTAACTCTTCACTGACTCACACTGACTCTTCAGTAACTCATTAGAGACTCTCAAGTGACTCTCTACGACTCTCAAGTGACTCTCTACGACTGTATTTACTAGCCTTCCCACGCAAGGCTGGATGTGACACATGGTCATTTTATAGTGGGTATTCCCGGCCATATAGCCGGGCCAAAAAATATCTGTCTATTTTTTCCCCAGTCGTGGTTCTACTCTTCGGCGGAACCACAGCTGGGTTATTGCTCTCTGCTCGGAAGCAGAGAGCGCCCTCTACCAGAAGGCAGAGAGCTGACAGTGTCGTAGAGTCGTCAGTCTAGTGACTCTGTGCGACTCTCCTGAAGAGAATCCACCATTACTATATATAGCAATGGGAACAGTCCATTTGTAGTCAAATAGGAGCGGCGCCCTAACAAATTCGCTTAATTGTATCATCTATGGCTAGGCATACTCTTAAATCATCTCCGCCGGCCATTGCCCGCGTTTTCTGCCTTTGATATCAATCACATTTGTGTTTTCTGCTTTTGATGTCAGTTATATACCTGTCGGATCACAGTAACATATTGCAAGTCGTGTTTCTTTTCTAGCACACCTCGTATATTTGTGTTTTTGTTAAGGTTTTAAAGTAGCTTAATATATTATGTCAGCTAGCAGACAATGTTTAGTAAGCATTCGGCTTTGATCTTCAGTTACAGGATGGGTTTGTGATTGTGGTGCACTGGCGATTTTTCTGTATTTTTTGTAAAATTTTTCTCGGTGCCGATATTACTGAGTCAGTCAGTCAGTTAAGTGTCATACGTGATACACACTTGGACGATCATGTCTCGAAAGAGACATGACTGACTGGGCAGAAGATTATCCCGCAGTAGGTTGCCATTGCTTTCTGCGGTAGACTGGTTGCCAGCCAAGGCTATAGAACCCAACCTGTCCTCTTACTTAACCCCATAACTTGAAGGAATAGACGGATTAATACCTTTCCCAAGGGTATTTGCGCGTAAGTGAATGCAATGAATTCAGCTGGAATTCGAAATCGGCTCCCCGATTTCTCGTTCCGAGCCGATATCCAATGCACCACAACGGACATTGCTTGCTTTAGTTTTGGTAATCGATATTTGATAGGTTTGATGGAGATTTTACCAATATTTGTTCATACAGTATGGTTCAAATATAGGTGAACAGTAGGTGGAATATGTTTGTGTACCGGTTATATTATTACAATGGTACATTTTTTTACACTGACCGGACTGTTGCCCTAATCTTTATTACCATGTTTATGACGTTTCAGCCGTTGTACGCTGAGGCCTTCTTCAGGTGCTAGGACTTTCGAATCGAACCCTTTATTTCGATCACTGGGGTATGTCATTCTCATTCCATGTGTGATGCCACTTCCCGATGTCATGTAGCTGCTCCCCCCCCACACTTTAACTCGACTCTCTAAGTTATTTGTTCACCACTGCTGTAGACACGTATTGAACTCACAACTCTGAGACAAATGACTCAGTAGATGTAAGCATTGGTTAGTTTCAGTGAGTTGAAACAATGCGTTGTGAGTTCGATACCTGGCTACAGCAGTGGTGAACAAATAACTTAGTTTTGAGTTAAAGGGAGATAACCACATGGCTACTCAGAAGTGGCATCGCACATGGAATGTCAATGATACACCTCTGTGATTAAAGGGTTGCGTTTGAAATTCCTAGCACCTGAAAAAGGACGGAGCGTACAACGGCCGAAACGTCGTTCACATGGCAATAAAGATGAGGACAACAGTCCGAACAATGTAAATAATGTAAATACTACCTCACCTCAAAAGTATAACAGACAAAGTGTACAACGACCGAAACGTTGTAAACATGGCAATAAAGATGAGGACAACAGTTCGAACAATGTAAATAATGTAAATACTACCTCATCTCAGAAGTATAATAGACAAAAATCGTACAACGGCCGAAACTTTATAAACATGGCAATAAGCTCTCCTGCCTCCCATAAGCATGGACCAAGCGAGTCTCCCTGAGAGCAACACACTACGCCTCCTCGGCCTTACCCTCTCCTCAGACCGCAAATGGAACCACTATGTTGAATCCATAGCTAAATCTACTGTTAAGATGGTTGGGTCACTATGTCGATAGTTTTTTTTTCCGCCTGAATCCCTCCTGCATATATACAAGTCAACCATCCGTCCGTGCATGGAGTACTGCTGCCATTTATGGTCAGGCGCCCCTGCCGTTCTCCTCAGTGTTCTCGACAGGCTCCAAAGGAGAGTCTGTAATGTGATAGGTACTGATCTGGCGGCTCGACTGCAGCCACTTCCCCACCGTCGAAATGTGGCCTCCCTTTGTCTGTTCTATAAATACTTTCATGTCTTCTGCTCGGACGAACTTAAGTCACTGGTGCCTACTCAACAGGTGTTTAGTCGTGCAACCAGACTGGCAACTGGGTCCCACCCATTCACAGCCAGGTTAGCCAAATGCAGACGACAATTCTACTCCTGCAGCTTCTTCTCTCGTACTTCCCGCCTGTGGAACTCACTCCCATATTCTTACTTTCCTGACGGCTACAACCTCCAGAAATTTAAATGCAATGTCAATACTTATCTATTAACCACTGGACTCTAGCTCTCTCCCCACCCCCGTATATCCTTCCCTTTCTCTCCACCTATGTATCTCTCATCGCACCTGCATTCTCAGCTTTCTATTGCTCCTTTCTAACTAGTTTGTACTCCTCACTCTTTTCTAATTAATCTTTTTACAGTTATGTAGCCCCCCCCCCCCCCCCGCTCATCAGTGGCATTTCTGCTTTGCTCGGGGTGAAATGATTAAAAAAAAATAAATAAATAAAGATGAGGACAACAGTCCGAACAATGTAAATAATGTAAATACTACCTCATCTCAGAAGTATAATAGACAAAGCGTACAACGGCCGAAACGTCGTAAACATGGCAATAAAGATGAGGACAACAATCCGAACAATGTAAATAATGTAAATACTACCTCATCTCAGAAGTATAATAGACAAAGCGTACAACGGCCGAAACGTCGTAAACATGGCAATAAAGATGAAGACAACAATCCGAACAATGTAAATAATGTAAATACTACCTCATTTCAAGAGGATAGACAAATATTACTTTGGTGCTCATTATAACTATGGTATTTGTGCGTGAGTATCTTGAAACATTCGGTATTGACCGAAGAGGACCAATTCATTGGCCAATACGTTCACCGGTTTAGCCCTCAATAGATTTCTTCTTTCAGGGAGTACTCAAGAACAAAGTTTCTAATCGAAAACAAGAAGATTTTTTTATTTAAAAAAATTATGTAAGAGATGCTTTTCAAGAAATTAACCCTTTGTTGCATATTGGTTACAACTGTAACCAATATGCAACAAAGGGTTAATTATTAGAAATATCTGCCTGTATGTCTGTATTTTTCTTCAGCCCTTTATTTTAGTTTATGCTTCGGGTTTGGCTCTAAGTAGCTATAATTGTAGTTCTTAATCTCAGCCATGATACCATTTACTCAGAGAACTTATTTAGCCTTCAAAATTCAGTTTACGACGAAAAAAAACTTATTTGATATCAATACCTGGAAATCAACATTTGACTTACATCCATTCAATTTTCTTTCAGTCTACGGTTTCGCTTTAACTGGAAACAACTATTGATTTTTAGTCTTTCGTGCCAACGTCCAAAGAGTCTGGGCTCCAGGACCATGGATTAGTTTTAAAATTTTCATTACACCCGAGCAACGCCGGGCTATACTGCTAGTAAACCATAAAACGTATTATTTTTTCAGAAAGTCCTAAAATAAACCTCAAAAATGGCTAAAACGAAATCAAAAATTTAATTTTCATAAAGAGCGATTGAAAGAAACACCCTATTAAAAAATTAAAACTTTTGTTAATATCACCAAATTTTCATGAAACAAAATCTACTGTGGTCCTTAAGGTGATAGAATTTCATTGTCAATTTCTGTTTTTATTTCAGAGTGACAAGTGTAGCCCTGAATGACACAATGCCGAACGAACACTTCATAAACGTTGTCGGCTAGCATCCCGTTACGAAATGTTGCACTCCGTGGTACAAGTGCAGAGATGGTGGCACAGTGTTCTACTAAGGCTTAAAGTGGGTGATCTGTTTTTTATTGTTATGAAGTAATAAACGGACCCCCTTCTAATTACTACTTAATAATATAATACATATCTTCTCCCTCTAGCTATGAGTCAAATAACAGTACAGATTGGGTTCTATAGCCTTGGTCGGCAACCAGTCTATCGCAAAAAGCAAAGGCAACCTACTGCGGGATAATCTTCTGCCCAGTCAGTCATGTCTCTTTCAGGACATGATCGCCCAAAGCATGTCTCACGTATGGTACTTAACTGACTGACTGAATATAATAGTTAGAAACATGATTAATGCTTCTATTGGGCATAAAGTGGGGGATCGGTTTTCTATTGTTCTGAAGTAATAAACTGATCACCCACTAATTACTACTTAATAATATAATATATATCTTCTCCCTCTAACTATGAGTCAAATAACAAGACAGATTGGGTTCTATAGCCTTGGCTGGCAACAAATCTATCACAGAAAGTAATGGCAACCTACTGCGGGATAATCTTCTGCCCAGTCAGTCATGTCTCTTTCGAGACATGATCGCCCAAAGCGTGTATTATGTATGGCACTTAACTGACTGACAGCTTCCTCTAACAACTTCTCGAAACAGGCGAAGCTATGTAGGAATAATTCACAAACTTTACTGTAAATTGTTCTGTAAATCTATTTGTATATACGTTAACAATCTGAACGGCAGTTGTGTATATTATCAATGTTGATATACAGGCCATATTAACATTTCTTTGGAGATGATGCTGGGAATATGAAGATCTGTAGACCGTTTACTTCTCAAAATCTTAACCCCACCTTTCAAAAACGGTATTGCTATCTAGGAAATTACCTGCTTATTTAATCCTGCTAAAATTGTGCTTGCTCCTCTTTTTGTTAGTTCGCACGACCGTTACGTCCTGTCAATACTTAATAAATAATGAACTATTCAGTTTTGGTCGCGTGGAAAAAGAAAACGACACTACTTGGTTTCAGTGAGAAAATGAAAGAAAGAAAAAAGAGACGACAGAAGTTATTTATATTATTTACATTGTTTAAACTGTTGTCCTTATATTTATTGTCATATTCAAAACATTTCGGCCATTGTATGCTCCGACCGTCTTCAGGTGATCGAAATTTGAACCGAACCCTTTATTTCGATCACTGGGGTAGAGTGTTCTCGTTCCACGAATCATTATACTTCCAGATGTCTTCCTTTAATTCAACTCTCTAAATTTTTTTGTCCACCACTGTTGTAGCCAGGTATTGAACTCAGAACTCTTTGGGTCAAGTCACTGGATCCAACCAACGCTTTTATCCACCGGGCAATATGTCAGTGACATCCGGAAGTGGCATGAGTCATGGAAAGAAAACAATATTCACCAATGATTGAAATGATGATTTCAGTTCAAAACTCTAACAACATGAAGAAGGTCGGAACATAGAACGACCAAAACGTCGTTAATATGATAATAAGATAGGAACAACAGTCGAAAGTATGTAAATAATTTCAACGCTTCATCTCAGAAATATAGACAAATATTGACGATAGTGTTTAACGTATTCTGTCGATACTTCATTAATAATTAACTATTCCGTTTTGATAAACAAAACACATCAGAGACGCTGAGGTAGTAGGGAGCTGGTTAATGTTTCTTTGTTCGGCCTTGTATCAGACTTAACCGAACGCCGTACAGCTTACAGGGTTTATGCAGGAATTATTATCAGAAGGTTTTCATCAGAAGGTTGGTTGTCAATTGGAATGTGTGGATTAGTGTAGAAAAGTGGAATAATAAAATATACATTTTGAATGTTAAAATAGAAATTTATTAAAAGAAGGAATAACATAAGTTGTAGAAGTTGATGTTCATTGAGAAAGTTAAGGTATCAAGAGTTCGTACAAAATGTTCGTGGTAGTAATTATTGAAATAGATAAGGAGAAAGAGAAAGAGAACAAGGTGCGACCTGACCTTATCTCCGGGTCGATTTGAAGTTGCCGTTACATTTTAGAAGTGTGTCAGCAAACCGACTCCCCTGACTGACCACCGTGACCGTTTAAAGACCCTCCTTAAATATTGACTCCAATCATGTGGGGTGGCTCCAAGAATTATTTTTTCTTTACCTGTGGAAAAACCGTTTCTCTGGCGTATTTTGAATTTTGCGATTTGATGACCAATCAGGATCCAGAGTTCCGCTACAACGTTACTTGAGTTCAGTGAGAAAATTAATAAAATAAAAAGGGAGTGTTTAATATTTTAATTAAATGGGAAAAAGTTGTCAATTTCAAATCATTTCATTTGTACCCACTTCTTAAAATAGCGATCAGCATTCATATTCATAATTGTTATTGTGATTTTGTGTTAAAGTCGTTATGCTCAAATATTTTTAACGATAACATAGAGGAATTTCTACAGATATTTTTCTTCACAGAACTCGCCATGAGCTTATTCAATCAATAAAGAATTAAGATTCGTCAGAATATTAAAATAAGAAAACATGAATTTTTATAATATCAATTAATTAGGTTACGGGGGCAATTCTCTTTGATTGAGGCTGGACTGGAATTTGTTAGTTATTCAAATAAACTTGGCACATACCCAAAATTACTCGGTTTTATATGAAATGTCAAACATGAGACTCGCTGAAGTTTCAAAAGAATGAAAAACAAAAGATGGAAGCGGGTTTTTTGGTATGCGATGAATATTATGGGCAAAGAATGTCAACAGATCTCGACTTTGGAAAATGTCGAACACCACCTTCACCTAATATAATAATATTCCTCACATATGCTGATGAATGTGTATATTTAATCAATCACTCCATTCCTCCATCTCTTTTTTCTTTCTAATACAAGACACAGAATAATCTATCTATCTATCTATCTATCTATCTATCTATCTATCTATCTATCTCATTTTGTTCATATCTATCTATCTCATTTTGTTCATATCTATCTATCTCATTTTGTTCATATCTGTCTATCATTTTGTTCATATCTGTCTATCATTTTGTTCATATCTGTCTATCATTTTGTTCATATCTGTCTATCATTTTGTTCATATCTGTCTATCATTTTGTTCATATATCTAAACTTATTTATAAATGGAAATTTGTCTGTGTGTGTGTGTATGTCCGTTATGAAATGGCTGAACCGATATTCTTGAAAATTTACACAGTTGTACTATAAGCGTCTGCGAGTGTTCTTAGCTAGGTTTTGTGTCGAGGTAATCCTGATAAATATCGAAAATTGATAATCGAAAAAATCGGGTTATAGAAGGAGTGATCCGATTTTAATCAAATTTGATACACTCATAGACAAAGATATAAGAAACGATATTCATAAGTTTCAAGGTTGTAGTTCTTACAATAGTGCAGAAAATCGATAATATATATATATATATATATATATAAGCAAAATGTTTGTGTGTGTGTCTGTTATCTGCCTATATGTCTGTATTTTATCAGCCCTTTTATTTTAGTTTTTGTTTCGGGTTTGGCTCTAAGTAGGTATAATTGTAGTTCTTAGGGTCAGCCATTATACCATTTACTCAGAGGACTTATTTAGCCTTCAAAATTCAGTTTACGACGAAAAAAATTTATTTGATATCGATACCAGGAAATCAAAATTTGACTTGCATTCATTCATTTTTCTTTCAGTCTACGGTTTCGCTTTAACTGGACACAACTATTGCTTTTTAGTCTTTCGTGCCAACGTCCAAAGAGTCTGATCTCCAGGTCCATGGATTAGTTTATAAGCTTTCTTTACACCCAAACAATGCCGGGCTATACTGCTAGTATATATATATATATTTCGACAAGTAAGTTTTAGGTACCCATCTTATCAGACTGCAAATTACAAATTTGTACATATTTTTAACAATGCAATAGTGAATTTTAAATTGACAGATTTGTAATTTGCAGTCTGATGAGATGGGCACCTAAAACTTACCCGTTGAAATCAATAACCGTCTTAGTTAATGTGCTGAGTTTTTCCTTGGTGTATATCATATTGCTCTGGATAGTAACCGTTGAGCTCTCTGTATTGATATTTTTCTTTAATAATTTATATTAAAACGATCTGTCTTGACTATCCTCTCCATTCAAGGATTTGACACCACACACACACACACACACACACACATATACACACACACACACATATATATATAATAAAAAGTGTGAGAAGCCGTGAACGTTTTATTTAAAGTCTATATTTATTGTTTTTGTTATTATACATGTTATGATACATTAAGTGTCCATAATGGTATTCATAAATACCATTTTATAAATACATGTTGTGATACATTAAGTGTCCATAATGGTATTCATAAATACCATTTTATAAATACATGTTGTGATACATTAAGTGTCCATAATGGTATTCATAAATACCATTTTATAAATACATGTTGTGATACATTAAGTGTCCATAATGGTATTCATAAATATCATTTTATAAATACATGTTATGATACATTAAGTGTCCATAATGGTATCCATAAAGATCATGTCTCTTTCGATCTATGACTGACTAGGCAGAAGATTTTCCTGCAGTAGGTTGCCATTTCTTTCTACGGTAGACTGGTTGTCAACCAAAACTGTAGACCCCAATCTGTCCTGTTATTTGACCCATTGCTGGAGAAAATAGACGGATTAATACCTTTCCCAATGATATTTGTGCGTAAGTGAATGAAACAAATTCGAATGGAATTTGAACTCGGCTCTCCGATTTCTCATTCCGAGCCGATACCCATTACACTACAACACACATAATTTTGAATACTATGATGGTTTCAATTTGTCTATTTTGGACTCCAGTGTAACCCGGATATAAGAGCGTTGTCGGGACCGGATAAAGTTATCTTATATTCGGGTTTGTTCAGTTTTATATACATTACCACAGGCTCTAATTTGTGACCAGATGTAATCTCTCTTATATAATAATTCTCTTATACAAGGGTCTACTACATCATGATATAAGCTAACCCCAGATATAAGAGAGGTTTTATCTGGTCCCAAATTAGAGCCTGTGGTAATGTATAAAAAATAAACCAAACCAGAGAGATTTCCTCTGGTCCCAAATTAGAGTCTGTGGTAATCTATATAAAACAGACCAAACCCGGATATAAGAGAACTTTTATCCGGGGACCCGACAACTTTCTTATATCCGGGTTACACTGTATATGATTTTTGGTAACGTTTGCTGAGTTATAATCCCAACGTATTTTGAGTTACACAAATACCTTTTATAACGCTGAAAATATAAAACTCAAACAATTTAAGTTTAAATGT
The DNA here is from genome assembly GCA_037127315.1 of Ascarosepion bandense. Lineage (NCBI taxonomy): Eukaryota > Metazoa > Mollusca > Cephalopoda > Sepiida > Sepiidae > Ascarosepion > Ascarosepion bandense. The sequence goes on from JBBBDQ010001892.1 coordinate 448,408, forward strand.
TGTCACGTGATGACGTGTTTAGTAAAGAACAGTTTTTTAAATATGTTTGGAGTCGATGATTAGCATTTATTATGTCACTTATATAAATATGACAGGATGTGTGTTGTGGTTCAGTGGGTATTGGATCGGAACGAGAAATCGGAGAGTCGAGTTCGAATTCCAGTTGAATTCGTTACATTCATTTACGCCCAAATACGCTTAATAATAGTAATAATCTCTCTTTTACCTACAGCTATGGGTCAAATAACAGAACAAATTGGGTCCTATAGCCTTGGTTGGCAGCCAGTCTACCGCAGAAAAATGGCGAATTACCGGTGGAAAATCTACCCAGTCAGTCATGTCTCTTTCAAGACATGATCGCCCAAGAATGTATCATGTATGGCACTTAACTGTCTGACTGATATTATATTTATATCTTAATAAATTCAATAAATTTATCTGACCCTGACAAGCGGTGTGTCTTAGAAACATCAAGTCGGAAAGATAAGTCTTTCGAATGCAAAGATCAAAATTATCTTGGCATTAATAGTTTGTTGAGGTTAAATTTTCCACAGAATCAAAATATTAGTCTGTGAATTTAGACTGAACACGTCATTTATAGAAACTTGGGCACATTTTTTAAGTTAGAAAAATGAGTTTCATGCGAAATTAACATCGATCAGCGTTTAACCAATTGCCTTTCTCTTTTTGTTCGATTCAGATAAAGCCATTTTAGACAAGGTATTCAGTGACGACAGCAAGACGTGATTGCATTACTGACAGGTGAAAACTATTGCGGAAAATGAGTATCAATAATATTTCCAGCAATGGCCCAATCATCTTCCTGAATGCATATCTTCACGATGTGAGTAATTTAAAGATGAATGCCACCAGTAGTGATAAGGTAAGCAAAATGTGATTTTACAAATCCATTCTTGGAATTAAATTATCTCAGCTGATATATATATATATATATATATATATATATATATATATATATTAGAGTGAATACAGAACGAAGAAATGTTTTTTACAACGGCCAAAACATTAATTTAAAACAGGGCTTGATATATGATATATAGAGCTGTGAATATTTATTATAAATTATATTTTACAACATGTACAGAATTTTTTTATATATCCACTACAAATAGTACATTTGTCTCATCAGGCCTGATGAGACATTGAAGTTTCAATATCGAAACAAATGTACTATTTGTAGTGGATATATAAAAAAACTCTGTATATTCTGTATATATTCTAAAATATAATTTAGAATATATATATTCTAAACATATACTGTTAGATATAACAGACAATGGGTGTCTATTATGTTTAATCATGAGCCGTTCTAAACATCGTATTTTGGCTTTAATTTCAGGTGAAAATAAAGACAAAAATTCTCCAAAATTTGGATAATTTTTAAAGTTGGTTCTAAGCTTTTGGCTCACATGAGCCATCTTCAGAGAGGTTACAAGAACGTTGACATAAAAACATACACCATCAGCAACGATTTTATCTTGTGTTGACATAAAACTTTGCTAAGCAACGATAACAGTTACAAAAAATAGCAAACGCAGTTCGTAAATTTGTAATTCGGTTCTATGACGTCAAACCGCGTGAGAGATTGACATGTTAACAGAACCATATATTTAAATGCAATGTAATGTTTTATGACCAGATTTAAACGTGATTTTATTAAGTGTGGGTTGTTTAGATTTAATGTACATGGCCTCCAATATCTGAAGGTTCTTTTTACTGTGTGTATGAGTGAGGATTATTGACTGAAGATTGTAGGCGTTAAAATTTGACTGAAAATTTAATTCCTGTAGAATACAATACAAAAATAAATCTAAAATTTAAAGATATGAAAATGCAAGAGAAGGGGATGGATAACCCAGAAAACAAACTAAAATTTAAACAAAATATTAAAAGTAAAATAAACAGATGTTAGAAGGCTCGTCCACCCGACAAAAATTCAGAGTGGCTGCTGTATTCCGCCAAACGGCAAAATCAAGTCGCACACTCGCTAAGGGAGTGGAAAAGAGTAAAAAATCCTGGGATAGGAAAATCTGACCTAGCCGATCTGAAAAATGGGACCAAAAACAAACTGGGGAGATTGGGAATTTCGACTTGGATCATAACAAAAGAAAAAAAAACCGGGAACAGGCTAGGAACACATTCATTCACATTAACTAGGTACAGAAAAAGAAATCAAACTTAACCGTGGTGGATGGTCGAAGGAAACCGCCCCGTTGTACTCTAAGGAACTTAAAAAAGAAAATCAAGACTGGCTCCATTTACGCGAACTAGATTTCGTTGAAATCTGTCAATATCAAACGTTTTCTATTGGATCTGATCTTCATCTTAAGCTGATGCTCAAAGAATCTAATCAGGTGCTGACAAGAACAGTGTTTATATCGCAAGATTCTCTCCATTCGCGACGTCCAAATCACCAATCTTGCTACAGCCAGCAACGTGAGAAACACCATCCCCCCCCACACACACACCCAGAATACAGGCATAACACATTATCACACGCGTACGCGGGATCGATGGGTACAAGCTGTTCAGCGACTTCCTTTCAGGCGCCTCTGCAAGCCGTAAGACTTGTTGCGATTAATTTTGACTCACGTCACCTTCTCGTACAGCTCAGGCACATACTTTATCACCTCAATGTCGCTACGTCACGACACGAAAAGGGATACGTCATCAGCGTACGCAGAAACCCTGAAAATAGCTGAGACCAGGCTCCTTGGTAAAGCCGCTCTCGAAATGCCGCAGAAACACCTCGCAAATATCGTCGGTTGACCTCAGAGTACGCCCGCCCCCCGGGTTTTGACCTCTCAAACATATCGATCACCACCTCGAAGGATCTCTTCCTTACGCAATTCTGCGCACATTCCCACAGCTTCTTATTAAATTATGCAAAAATTACCTTATCCCGGTAACGCTTGCTAGCCTGGTTCACACTCCACCCACACCTATTGAACAGGTAAAGAGGCTCATCCCTTGTTTCCTGTTTAGGATGCGGTTTCTGGTTTTTCTCTTTTCTAATCTTCTCACTTTTTTTTTCAATTGGAGTAGACAGACTAACCTATCGCCCGGTTCACACTCCACCCACATCTATTGAACAGGTGAAGAGGCTCATCCCTTGTTTCCTGTTTAGGATACGGTTTCCGGTTTTTCTCTTTTCTAATCTTCTCACTTTTTTTTTTCAATTGGAGTAGATAGACTAATCTATCGCCCGGTTCACACTCCACCCACATCTATTGAACAGGTGAAGAGGCTCATCCCTTGTTTCCTGTTTAGGATGCGGTTTCCTGTTTTCTCTTTTCTAATCTTCTCTTATATAGCTTCCTGCACATCAGTGGCGTTACCGCCTTGCTTGGGGTGATATGATTAAAACAAAAACGTTCCAGGACCTGCCTAGCTAATGCTATCATTAGGGAATTTCTCTCCCCACCTCCACTCAGGATAGAATATCCTAGTCTTCATCTTGTTAGCCTTAGCTAGGGCGAGTCGTCGGCTACAGTCAGCGGTTAAAGACCTAATGCTATCCTTAAACCTCTCCCACTACCTACCTATTCCCAATAACCGCCCCCACTAGTTCCCGTTGCACTATTTTAGTTAGCTGTTGCCAGAAGTTCAGATTGTCCAGTAAAGACACGCTGAACTTCCAGTGTCCAGCAAACCTAGGCCTACCGTCTAACGTCATCAGTGCACTAACGAATCTGTGACCCTAAAAGCATAACCAGTGGAACCTGGGACAATCTAGCAAATCTAGATCGACCCTTCTCACTAACATTCTACTCAGGTAGCTAGCCACCTGGTTAGATGGTCAATTAAATGCCCAAGTTCACATCTCCCCGTAACATCTGTTAGAAAGTGACTTAAGTCGAAATGCCAGATCAGGACGGATAATATTACATGTTTGAATTTTGTCGGGAATCTCAAGATATATAGTCGGTGCGGCATACAACGCGCGAACAGTTTGTAGATATTTTCAAATTTGCAAGATTTAGTAACATTGTTTGGCATAACACTGTGAATCAACTTTCCTAACGGTAGGCTTGGCAATTAATTAAATATAATCACTCCACTTCATGTCAATAGAAAACGTGATCACAAGAAGGCGTAGGGTGTTGCCCTCTTCGAGATTAGCCTCAGCCATGCCGATGGCAGAAAAAATAAGTTTACCATTCTGATTAAATGAAAGCAGTTTTGTTTTGTAGGCGTTAAAATTTATAAGACATTCCTTGCTCTAGTTAACCACTACTAGGTAGTGCTTTATCGATATATATTCGTTAAAAAAAAAAAAAAAAGAAACAACCAGAATAAATTTAGTGACTATGTGTTCCATTGCTGATTTATGTAAGTGGCAAGTATTTTTTGTGAGGGATTAGCAGAAAAGTATTGAAAAATGTTGCACTGACAGCGAAGCTCATATAGAGAAAATGAATTTAAACTGCAAAATGCTTTGCCGATTCGCAATACACTATTTACATTGTTCGGACTGTTGGCCTCATCTCGTTTCGGTCGTTGTACACTCCGGCGTTCTCCCAGTGACTGGAATTTCGAACTGAGCACTTTATTTCATTGGCTTATAGAACTAGAACAATCTACCCCGGTTAACGAAGTAAAAGGTTCAGTTTGAAATTTCAATCACCTGAAGAAGGCTGGAGAGTAAAACAGCCGAAACGTTATGAATATGGCAACGAAGATAAGGAGAACAGTCCGAACAATGTAAATAGTGTAAATAATTACAATAACACACCTTAGAAATATAAACAAACTATCAGTATAGACCGGCGTTGCTCGGGTGTAATGAAAGCTTTAAAACTAATCCATGGTTCTGGAGCTCAGACTCTTTGGACGTTAGCACAAAAGACGAAAAAAGTAGTTGTTTCCAGTTAAAGCGAAACCGTAGACTGAAAGAAAAATGAATGGATGTAAGTCAGATTTTCATTTCCTGCTATCGATATCAAATAAGTTTTTTTCGTCGTAAACTGAATTTTGAAGGCTAAATAAGTCCTCTGAGTAAATGGTATAATGGCTGAGACTAAGAACTACAATTATACCTACTTAGAGCCAAACCCGAAACAAAAACTAAAAGTAAAAGGGCTGAAAAAATACAGATATACAGACAGATAAACAGACACACGCACAAATATATTGCCTTTTGCATATATATATTATCGATTTTCTGCACTATTGTAAGAACTGCTACCTTGAAACTTATGAATATCGTTTCTTATATCTTTGTTTATGAGTGTATCAAATTTGATTAAAATCGGACCACTCCTTCTATAACCCGATTTTTTCGATTATCGATTTTCGATATTTATCGAAGGTACCTCGACACAAAATCTAGCTAACACTCGCAGACGCTTATAGTACAACTGTGTAAATTTTCAAGAAAATCGGTTCAGCCGTTTCGGAGTCTGTAGGTAACAGACAGACACACAGACAAAGTTCCATTTATAAATAAGTTTAGATATTCTATAATATATTTTTTACAAGTTGAATAACAAAACTAACTGGGTTCTATAGCCTTGGTACTTCAGGTGATTGGAATTTCGAACGGAACCCTTTATTTCGTTCACCGGGTAGATTGTTCTAGTCCAACGAGCTATGCCTCTTCCAGGTGTCTCAGTATCAATTATCTCCCTTTAACTTAACTCTCAAAGTTTTTTTGTTCACCTCTTCTGTGGCCAGGCACTGAACTTGTAAATCTTTGTGTAAGGTCACTGGCTTCAACCAACACTTTTGTATCCACTCAGTCAGTCAAGTGCCATACGTCATACACGCTTAGGCGATCATGTCTCGAGGAAGCATGACTGACTGGGCAGAAGATTATCCCGCAGGAGGTTGCCATTACATTCTGCGGTAGACTGGTTGCCGACCAAGGCTATAGAACCCAATCTGTTCTGTTATTTAACCCATAACTGGAGGGGAGAGATGGATTAATACTTTTCCCAAAGGTAAGTGAATCCAAGCAATTCAACTTGAATTCGAACTTGGCTCCCTGATTTCTCGTTGCAAACCGATATCCACTGCACCACAACGCACATCCACGAGGTTAGCGAAAAAAGGATATTGTCCTTGAGCTTTCAACATGGCTTTATTTTATCAGAATGCCCGTGAATTTGTTTTTTAGTCTTTCGTGCCAACATCCAAAGAGTCTGAGCTCCAGGATCATGGATTAGTTTTAAAGCTTTCATTACACCCGAGCAACGCCGGGCTATACTGCTAGTCAAAAATAAATAAATAGAATAAATTAAAACAAGGCAGAGTGATTTTATTTTATTTTATTTTATTTTTTACTTTCATTTAGGGAAAGAACGCGTTTATTTTGGTGGTTAGTCAGTTAAATGTTATACGTGATACACACTTGCGGGATCATGTCTCTTTCAATTCATGACTGACTCGGCAGAAGATTTTCTTGCAGTAGGTTGCTATTTTTTCTATGGTAAACTGGTTGCCAACCAAGGCTATAGAAGCCAGTCTGTTTTACTATTCAACCCATAGCTGGGGAAGAATAGACTGATTCATAAAAAAAAGAAGAATTTATAAAGTTTTTACTTATATAGTATCTTCAGGGATTTTTCTTTTTGTAACTTTAAAAAAAAATCGATAACACACCCCACCAAATTAAAAAGATTGCAAAATTAATGGACGAATTTTATGCGTTGTCATAATTGTTAGATAGACATATCGACCATCTACTGATAAAGAAGAGTGACGAAAAATAAAATAGACGTACCCAAGATTAATGCACTTGATTAGATAGTCTTTTAAAGTTTAATTCGTTCGGTCACTAGAGCAGCCAGCAGTGTGGATTTCATCATTTTTTAATCAAAAGTACGTGCGAATTGTTGGTTAAATATCTGGGTCATACCTACAGGTTAGTTGGGCACCTCGAGGTGGTGTAATGGTTAACAAGCTTGTCGCGCTAGAATAATTACAATTGAGTAGTGAGTTCGATCCTCACTAGGTGTCCCATACTTTCGGCCTTGTGCCATTTCTAAGCTGTGCTTAGAAAATCACTATACCTATAGGTATTCATCATCTCACCCGTTACAGCAAATGATGTGCAGGGCAGCAACTTTTGTTACTGTTTCCGTAACAAACTGTTTTTTTTTATGGGGCAGAGTTGTTAGGCCTGCGCCCAAAGCCCCAAACCCCAAAACCTGGAGTTGGACCATTCTGGATCCTTACGTTTACAGCACCTGGTATTAGCAAACGGTCACCCATCTAAGTACTGACCAGGCTCGATGTTGCTTAACTTCGGTGATCAGACGAGAACCGGTGTATTCAACACGATATAACCGTAGACCTATAGGTATTGCCTTGGTAAAAATATGCACCATAAAAACAAGACGTAGGGCACTCCGACGTGGTGTAATGGTTAACAAGTTTCTCTCGCTAGAACCTATTACAACTGAATAGTGGGTTCGATCTTCACTGGGTACTCAATACTTTCGGCCTTGTGCCACATCTAAGCGGCGCTTAGAAAATCAACATAAAAGCAAGACGTGGCTCGGAATCATGTTCTGACAGCATGCCTTTTAAAACGTCACTATCTCTCCGGGCCTCTTGAAGCAGGTTAGATTAGGTAATGAGTTTCAACCCATACTGGCTTATTCAAGGCCGGACAGTTTTTTGATTTTTTTTTTTTTAATTACTTTTCTTTTCAATCTAGGTTCTTCTCACTCCTGTTGGAGGAACTACTCGCCGGTCGACATTGTATTCGAGGGTATAGCTGTAATCACCACTCTTGCCCAATTCGAGGTGTGTGTGTGTGCGCGCGCCGTCGAGGTCTGTATGTAATTGTAGTTAGGATGTCATCAGTGGGTTGGGCAGATCGAAACCGTACTGCTTTTCGCACAGAATGCTGTTCTTGTTGCTGAATATCTCAAAAAGTTTACTGACGATACTGAGGAGACTAATGGGTCTATACTGGAAAGGGGTTGGAATTTGGACGTTCGGATTTTAATATAAAAAAAAAACCTTGACAACTTAATTTCCTACATTGGTATTGCATGAAGTTTTTACTCAGTATTTTCAGGGATTATTTTTATATAACTAATAAAATATTCGATAACATTCCCCACAAAATTATAAAGTAGGCACAAAATATTGAAAGTGTGGGGTGAAACTGACTCCTAAAATATTTCCACAAAGATTTCTAATACAAAGGCCTCATCCGTATACAATTCATTCTTAAATAAGTACCAAAAATTTCGTTTAAATTGGATAATTCATAATATCTAAACTTATTTATAAATGGAACTTTGTCTGTGTGTGCGTGTGTGTGTCTGTTACCAATAGACTCCGAAACGGCTGAACCGATTTTCTTGAAAATTCACACAGTTGTACTATAAGCGTCTGCGAGTGGTCTTAGCTAGGTTTTGTGTCGAGGTATCCCCGATAAATATCGAAAATCGATAATCGAAAAAATCGGGTTATAGAAGGAGTGGTCCGATTTTAATCAAATTTGATACACTCATAGACAAAGAGTGATTTTATTTTATTTTATTTTTTACTTTCATTTAGGAAAAAACGCGTTTATTTTGGTGGTTTTTCAGTTAAATGTTATACGTGATACACACTTGCGGGATCATGTCTCTTTCAATTCATGACTGACTCGGCAGAATATTTTCTTGCTGTAGGTTGCCATTTTTTCTAAAATAAACTGGTTGCCAACCAAGGCTATAGAAGCTAGTCTGTTCTACTATTCAACCCATAGCTGGGGGAGAATAGACTGATTCATAAAAAAATAGAAGAATTGATAAAGTTTTTACTCATATAGTATCTTCAGGGATTTTTCTTTATATAACTGTAAAAATAAATTCGATAACACACCCCACCTAATTAAAAAGTACGCACAAAGTATCGAAGGAGGAGGGGTCGAAATTAACCCCTAAAATATTTCCACAAAGGTTCTAATACAAAGACTTAATCACTATACAATCATTCACAAATAAATAAATGCCAAAAATGTCGTTTAAATAAATCAAATAATTCCTGATATAAAGAAGAAAAAATTAAAACAAGGGAGAGTGATTTGTTTTGTTTTTTGTTTTTTGTTTTTGTTTTTTTTACTTTCATTTTTTTTAATTTTTTATTTTTTTAAGCGTTTCACCCCGAGCAAGGCATGTCATTGCCACTACTGCGCAGGGGGCTACGTAGAGTGGAGAAAGGCTGATTAAGTATAGGAAATATCAGAGGGTGGGTGATAGGCGGGTAAGGATACTGAGAATGAGGGTTGGGTAGATGAGTGTTCTGAGAATAGTTGGGAGTTAGTGTGATAGGAGGTGTCTATTGACCCTACATTTAAACACCTGGAGATTGTAGCTGTCGGGAAAGCAGAGTTGTGGAAGGGAGTTCCACAGGCGGGAAGCGCGAGAAAAGAAGCTGTTGGAGTAGAATTTACGGTTACATCTTATTTGTTTAACTGTAAAAGGGTGGGACCTAGTTGCTAATCTAGTATCTCGTGTAAATTCCTGCTTAGGCGGCACCAGTTATCTAAGCTCATCGGAGCAGAAGCCATGAAAGTACTTGTAGAAGAGGCACAAGGAAGCCACATCACGCCGGTGAGAGAGCGGCTGCAGCCGGTCTGCCAAGTCTGTATCAACCACGTTACGGATCCTCCTTTGAAAGTGTCCATTTTGGTGGTCAGTCATTTAAGTGCCATACGTAATACATACTTGGGTGATCATGTCTCTTTCGATTAATGACTGACACGACAAAAATTTTTCTTGCGGTAGGTTGCCATTTTTTCTGAGGTAAACTGGTTGCCGACATAGGCTATAGGACCCAGTCTGTCCTGCTATTCAACCCATAGCTGATTGGGGGAATAGATAAACAGATTCATGAAGAAAAATAATTATACTTTTGACATGTAGACCGGTCTATTTAATGTAATTTTTGTGTTTGTTCGGACTGAGAAATAACTTTCCTTTATTGGAATCGTCAAAGGAATTATTTTCGTTTTTCGTGTTGTTTCTTTATTGCCACGTTCTAGGTTGGTGTACGGGCCGACCTGAATAAAATAGCGACAAAGTGGAACAGGAATAATTAGTAAACACATGAACACAAAAATTGATAGTGAAAATATGGTTTTCTCTGAATTTTCAAACAATACATATCTGTTTACTTAACACACTCCCCTTCTCTCTCTCTCTCTCTCTCTCTCTCTGTATATATATATATATATATATATATATATATATATATATATAATATTATTGTTAAAAACCAGAAAGAGAAAACTTGTCTATTAATTGATATGGCTTGTCCAGCGGATTGTAACATAGCAACCAAGGAATTAAAAAAACTGTCAAATTGAAATAGAAAAAAATGTGGAAATTGAAAACAAGAGTTGTGCCAGTGATAGTAGGTGCACTTGGAATGATAAAAAATGGGGGGGGGGACAAAACAACACATTGAAAGAATCCCTGGAAACCCCAGCTTAAGAGATATACAAAAAATTGTCTTATTAAGTACAGCCCATACACTAAGGAAAACTTTATCTATGTAACGCTAGGGATGATAGGGAAGATAGAAAAAACATGAAGCGGAGCCATAACAGCACGCCACGAGTTGCCTTAGGTCTTCCCGAAGACTTGGTAGGTAGGGCGACCATAGCAGAAATCTAAATATGATGAAAAATGACATAATAATGACATTAATAATTGTTATAATATATTTCAGTCCGTCTCCAAAAACCCACCGAGTATAAACGCGGAGGGGAAAAAAGGGGAAGTAAAAAAAAGCAACAAACTAAGTACTTGAACATACGTCAAAATACTCGTTGAAAAGAAAACAAAAACCCGATACGGAAACCCTAACACGACAATAGTTGAGCAAACAAACAAGAATAAATCTAACTTAGAGCCAACAGACTTAACTTGGTTTGACCTAACGGATCGTCAGGTCAAGGTAGGTCTGTTTGCTCTAAGTTAGATTTATTCTCAGATAGATAGATAGATGAATGGATAGATAGAAAGGGAGGAACAGAACAGACATAGATAGATAGATAGATAGATAGAATGAACAGACATACATAAATAGATAGATAGATAGATAGATAGATAGATAATGAAATAGAGACGGAGATGGGGATAGATAGATAGATAGATAGATAGATAGATAATGAACAGACTGAGATAGATAGATAGATAGATAGATAGAATGAAACAGACTGAGATAGATAGATAGATAGATAGATAATGAATGACTGAGATGGACAGATAGATAGATAGATAAATGAAATAGACGGAAGATAGATAGATAGATAGATAGATAATGAACAGACTGAGATAGGATAGATAGATAGATAGATAGATAATGAAACAGACTGAGATAGATAGATAGATAGATAGATAATGAACAGACGGAGATAGATAGATAGATAGATAGATAGATAGATAGATAGATAATGAAACAGACTAGATAGATAGATAGATAGATAGATAATGAATGGATCGAGAGGATAGATAGATAGATAGATAGATAATGAAACAGACAGATAGATAGATAGATAGATAGATAGATAGACAGACAGAGCCAGAAAGCACGAACAGACTGAGAGAGAGATACCAAGATAGATAGATAGATAGATAATGAACAGACTGAGATAGATAGATAGATAGATACGGAACAGACAGACAGACAGAGAGAAAGAAAGAAACAGACACGAACAGACTGAGATAGATAGATAGATAGATAGATAGATAATGAACAGACTGAGATAGATAGATAGATAGATAGATAATGAACAGACTGAGATAGATAGATAGATAGATAGATAGATAGATAGATAGATAAAGAACAGACATAGATAGATAGATAGATAGATAGATAGATAGATAAAGAACAGACATAGATAGATAGATAGATAGATAGATAGATAGATAAAGAACAGACATAGATAGATAGATAGATAGATAGATAGATAAAGAACAGACAGACAGATAGATGGATAGATAGATAAAGAACAGACATAGATAGATAGATAGATAGATAGATAGATAGATAGATAGATAGATAGATAAACAGACATAGAAAGATAGATAGATAGATAGATAAAGAACAGACATAGAAAGATAGATAGATAGATAGATAAAGAACAGACAGATAGATAGATAGATAGATAGATAGATAGATAAAGAACAGACATAGATAGATAGATAGATAGATAGATAAAGAACAGACATAGATAGATAGATAGATAGATAAAGAACAGACATAGATAGATAGATAGATAGATAGATAGATAGAACAGACATAGATAGATAGATAGATAGATAGATAGATAAAGAACAGACATAGATAGATAGATAGATAGATAGATAGATAAAGAATGGACGGAGATAGATAGATAGATAGATAGATAGACAGAACAGACGGAGATAGATAGATAGATAGATAGATAAAGAATGAATGATAGATAGATAAATACTGAGATAGATAGATAGATAGATAGATAGATAAAGAAACAGACTAGATAGATAGATAAAGAAACAGACGGAGATAGATAGATAGATAGATAGATAGATAGATAAAGCAACAGACTGAGATAGATAGATAAAGAAACAGATTTAGATAGATAGATAGATAGATAAAGAACAGACTGAGATAGATAGACAGAACAGATTTCTAGATAGATAGATAGATAGATAAAGAACAGACTGAGATAGATAGATAAAAGAAATAGATAGATAGATAGATAGATAAAGAAACAGACTGAGATAGATAGATAAAGAAACAGATAGATAGATAGATAGATAAAGAACAGACTGAGATAGATAGATAAAGAATGATTTAGATAGATAGATAGATAGATAAAGAAACAGACTGAGATAGATAGATAAAGAACAGATTTAGATAGATAGATAGATAGATAAAGAACAGACTGAGATAGATAGATAGATAGATAGATAAAGAACAGACTGAGATAGATAGATAGAAATAAATAGATAGATAGATAGATAGATAGATAGATAAAGAAACAGACTAGATAGATAGATAGATAGATAGAGAAAGAATGACTGAGATAGATAGATAGATAGATAGATAGATAAAGAACAGACTGAGATAGATAGATAGATAGATAGATAAATGAATGAGATAGATAGATAGATAAAGAAATAACTAAGATAGATAGATAGATAAAGAACAGACTGAGATAGATAGATAGATAGAAACAGACTGAGATAGATAAATAGATAAAGAACAGACTGAGATAGATAGATAAAGAACAGACGGAGATAGATAGATAGATAGGCACAGACTAGATAGATAGATAGATAAAGAACAGACTGAGATAGATAGATAGATAAAGAAACAGACTGAGATAGGCATACATAGATAGATAAATAATGGATTGATAGATAAATAGATAAAGAACAGACTGAGATAGATAGATAGATAAAGAAACAGACTGAGATAGATATGGATAGATAAAGAAACAGACGGAGATAGATAGATAGATAGATAGATAGTCTGTCTATCCATCTATCTATCTATCTATCTATCTATCTCAGTCTGTTCTTTATCTATCTATCTGAGATAGATAGATAGATAGATAGATAGATAGATAAAGAACAGACTGAGATAGATAGATAGATAGATAGATAGATAGATAGATAGATAAAGAACAGACCGAGATAGATAGATAGATAGATAAAAGAATAGACTGAGATAGATAGATAGATAGATAAAGAACAGACTGAGATAGATAGATAGATAGATAAAGAAATAGACTGATAGATAGATAGATAGATAGAAAGAACAGACTGAGATAGATAGATAGATAGATAGATAGATAGATAAAGAAACAGACATAGATAGATAGATAGATAGATAAAGAACAGACAGATAGATAGATAGATAGATAGATAGATAAAGAAACAGATAGATAGATAGATAGATAGATAGATAGATAAAGAACAGACATAGATAGATAGATAGATAGATAGATAGATAAAGAACAGATTGAGATAGATAGATAGATAGATAGATAGATAAAGAAATAGACTGAGATAGATAGATAGATAGATAGATAAAGAATGAATGGAGATAGATAGAAAGAATGAATGAGATAG
>JBBBDQ010001892.1:467500-472500 GCA_037127315.1 Ascarosepion bandense
ACACCTAGGTGTTGACTTCAATGTCCATTATATATATATATATATATATATATATATATATATATATATATATATTAAATAGAATCCACCATCACCGACGATTTTATTTTGTGTTGACATAAAACTCCGCTTGGCAACGGCAATAGTTACCAAAAATAATAAACGCAGTTCTTAAGTTTGCGATGCGCTTTTATGACGTCACACCGCGGGATAGCGCGAAATGACAACAAAACCATCTAGTCAAATGCAATGTAATATGTTATTTCCTGTTTTAAAGTTGATTTTATTGAGTGTTGGTTGTTTTGATTTGATGTACATGGCCTCCAATATCTGCAGGTTCCTCTTACTGTGTGTATGAGTATGGATCACCGTATTGTTGACCAAAATCTGTCTGATATTACCTACATGTTTATGTTTTTCAGAGAAATGTTGTTTAATAGTACTCTGATCAGAAAGATGACATGTAAGTCTACGGGAGAGCGTGGTTGTGGTAAAACCAATATATGTACTAGGTTTTTGAGTAGTATCAGAGATGCAATCTCTGAATGGGCATGTAAATTGGTACACTACATTGGTTTTTTGTAAAGAATTTAGTTTAGTGCCTGTTGGGTTATTATAAACTATGAGGTCAATTTTATGTCAACACAAAATAAAATCGTCGGTGATGGTGGATTTTATAATATTTCAGTTTAAACTACCTCTCTGAAGATGGCTCATGGAGCCGAAAGCTTAGAAGAAAACCAGTAAATAATTATCCAAATGTTGGAGAATTTTTGTCTTTATTTTCAACTGAAATTAAAGCAAAAATACGACGTTTAGAACGCTCATGATTAAACATAATAGACATTCATTGTCTCTTATATTTAATAGAATATGTCTAGAAAATTACTTGCTGCCTCGATATACTAAATATATATATATATATATATATCTATATATATATATAAGAATAAATCTAACTTAGTGCCACCAGACCTACCTAGGTTTCACATAACGGATCGTCAGGGTAAGTCGGCTTGCCCTGACGATCCGTTATGTGAAACCTAGGTAGGTCTGGTGGCACTAAGTTAGATTTATTCTTATATATATATATATTAAATTTAGTGTATCGAGGCAGCAAATAATTTTCTAAACATATACTGTTAAATATAAGAGAAAATGAATGTTTATTATGTTTAATCATGAGCCGTTCTAAACATCGTATTTTGGCTTTAATTTCAGGTGAAAATAAAGACAAAAATTCTCCAACATTTGGATAATTTTTTATTAATTTGGTTCTAAGCTTTTGGCTCACATGAGCCATCTTCAGAGAGGTTATTAAGACGGTAACACAATAACAACCACCATCAGCGACGATTTTATTTTGTGTTGACATAACACTTCGCTAGGCAACGGCAATAGTTATCAAAAATAACAAACGCAGTTCACAAATTTGCAATGCGTTTCTATGACGTCACACCGCGTGATAACGCGAAATGACAACAGAACCATGTATTCATATATATTAATACATATATATATATTAATGCATGTTTCATTAAATAATATAGACAAACTTTTTTGTCTATTTATTTTATGTAATTTTTTTTTTCATATTCTCTGATAATCTTAATAGCATTATCATTAAATGAAGAAAGAAAATTACAATATTGATACATAATTTTTTAATAATCCAATCTGAGCTTTCGGCTTACATAAGCCATTTTCAAAGATGTCAAATTACATTATATATTATAAACACGGACAAACCATAATGACAAACTGTTTTTGTTTACATGGAAGATTTCCAAGCAAGAACAAACTCGTGCATTTAAGACACTGGAAGCGAATGTCGCATTACATCTCATGACGTCACACATGACCAAGCGAGAGTGAAAAGAATTATTAAGTATGAGTTCATTACTATCTCATTTTGTTGTGTATATATTTAACCTGTTTATAACGATTGCATCGTAATAAAACAATGTTCGATGTATGATAAGAGCTTTTATATGTGTGTGACGTGTGGGTGGGTAATTCGGTCGTCTAAGTCTTTTTATGTTAAAATCGGACCGTCCGAATTTCAAAACATTAATAAAAATTAAATAATCGTTTTAGTTACCTCTACTAATTCGCTGAGAAAAAAAAATTAAAAAAATAAAAAAAACAGAAAAAACTGCATGAAGAAAAAAGGCTTCAAATTAATAAAAAACATTTTTTTTTCGTCAAAATGTTTGTTATTATTACGAGGAAAGATCAGAGTGTTTTTTTTTTTGTTTTTTTTTTTTATTTTAATCCTTACTAACATCAACATTTTGGTAAAAAAAAAAACCAAAAAAAAACCTATTCTTTTTTTTATGATTTCTGCTAAATATGGTCGACTAGAAGTGACATAATTGTCTAATTTTTTCCTGTAAACGGAAGAATCGTGAAACACGTGAACTTTTAATGTAACACAGAAAATATACTTAAAAAAAAAAACGAAAACGAAACAACAACGCCATATAAACAAAAAAATAAAATTATTTAAAAAACTTTTGGCACGATTTCATTTTTTCCCCTTTGTTTCTATCTATCTATCTATCTATCTATCTATCTATCTATCTATCAGTCTGTTCATATCTATCTATCTATCTATCTATCTATCTATCTATCTATCTATCTCAGTCTGTTCTATATCTATCTATCTATCTATCTATCTATCTATCTATCTATCTCAGTCTGTTCATATCTATCTATCTATCTATCTATCTATCTATCTATCAGTCTGTTCATATCTATCTATCTATCTATCTATCTATCTATCAGTCTGTTCATATCTATCTATCTATCAGTCTGTTCCTATCTATCTATCTATCTATCTATCTATCTATCTATCTATCTCGGTCTGTTCGCATCTGTCTATCTATCTCGGTTTGTTATAGTATATAATCTATTTATCTCCACCAAGCAAATAGTTACTGTTGCTTTCGGTCATTTCCCCCATCCAGAAATACTTTAGATACTAATATTTTCAAATTAGTTACTTCCTCGATAAAATTAGTTTCGTTTTTTTAAAAAACGACCACTCTTCTTGTGCCCTTATTTGTCTTAGAGTCCTACTCGGGCGGATCCAGATTACGTCACTCGAGAGCGTGTTTTTCTGATGACGTCACCAGAGAACCATTCATGTTTTTCACAGGCAGTGTTTGCTGTACTAATTTTCCCACATGTACATTCAGGTTCTATTTTTAGTATTCTTTTAAAAATAGATGTGCTTTTCTTTCTCACACACATATGGGTAACTCCAAAGATTTTCTAAAAAAAGAGCATAGCATCATAATAAAAGGCCCCAAAACTAAATGAAAACAAAGTTTATCATCAAAATTTTTAAAACTCTTAAAGAAATAAAATAAAATAAGATTTTATTTTGGTTTTTCCTCTTAATTTAAGAGGAAAGACCAAAATAAAATAAAAATAATATTTTGGTTTTTCCTCTTAATTTAAAAGGAAAGACCAAAATATTATTTTCTTAATCCTTTCAAGCGCGTTAGAATTTTTTTTTTTTAATCATATCACCCCAAGCAAGGGGGTAACGCTACTGATGCGCAGGGGGCTACTTAAGAGTGAAAAGAATGGAAAAGAGAAAGCCGGAAATCACATCCTAAACAGGGAACAAGGGATGAGCCATGAGCCTCTTCACCTGTTCAATAGGCATGGGTGGAGTGTGAACCGGGCGATAGTTTAGTCTATCTACTCCAATTGAAGAAAAAAAAAAGAAAAGAGTGAAAAGATTGGAAAAGAGAAAGCCGGAAACCACATCCTAAACAATAAGGGATGAGCCTCTTCACGTGTTCAATAGACGTGGGTGGAGTGTGAACCGAGCGATAGTTTAGTCTATCTACTTCAAAAAGGAGTAAAAAGACTGGAAAAGAGAAAACCGGAAACCACATCCTAAACAAGATTAAAATTTTTTCTCCTTGCGTCAGGATTAATATTAGAAATTTCAGCGTCTTGTTTGGCATTAAAACACATTATTTTGGAAATTCTTGCAAAAATCAAATAATTGTCGGATTTGAATGAAACTTTCAGGACTTATTAAAAAATTAATGAAAGAAATGAAACTTTTTTTTTTTGTTTAGAAAATCTTATTAAAAAATTTTTACACTTAATTTTATGAAGTTTTGATACATTAAGAATTTCAGCGTCTTAAAACTAAAACAAGACTCTTTGGAGAATTTAAATTAAAATCATCTGTTTGTCAAACACAACACCATTTACCGAAAATCTGTTCTGAATTAAACAATAGAAATGCAATAAAACTCAAACATTATTTAATGAGAAAAGCTTTTGACCTGCACCAAAATTTCGTTAAAAATGAGCATACTATAGAGAGTAAATATTTTTTTTCCAGTGAAAACATTAATTTGGAAATTCTTGCCCAAATCAAATAAATGTAAGATTTTATCGAAACTTTCAGGAATTATTCACAAATGAATTAAATTATTTATTATTTTTAGAAAATCTTTGTAAAAAAATATTTCTTTTTTTACATCTGTTACCACCCTGCCCTCCACATAATTTCAAGAAATTAAAATAAATTCTGTTTCAAAAATTTGTTTTAGTAGTTCAGTGTAGAACTCCTTGGGGAATGCAAATCCTCGAGTTTTTTTTTATTTCTTTCTTTTTTTTTTTTTTTTTTTAACAGTTAGCCTTTTTTCCGAAAATCTGCTCCGAATAGTAAAAATTAAAAATGCAATAAAACTATGACATTATTTAATTAGATAGGCCTTAATTAGATATACTGCACACACACACACACACACACACAGCTTCAAGAAAGCTATTTAATTTAATTTTTAAAAATTCACTTTAAAATTTCGGTATCTAAAATGAGTGGCGGTACCTGTCTGAAAAGTTTAATTATTTTACCGGGACAGCCTCTTCCTTTTTATTTAATGAATATTCGTATTTTAAATAAATGCCACATATTTATTTTATATAGAATTTGTATTACGTCTATCAATATTGTATCCGTACAG
>JBBBDQ010001892.1:477500-610000 GCA_037127315.1 Ascarosepion bandense
TGCCCAGTAGAAGCCTTAATCATGTTTCTATTATATTCAGTCAGTCAGTCAGTTAAGTGCCATACATGATAGCTTGGGCGATCATGTCTCTTTCGAGACATGACTAACCGGGCAGAAGATTATCCTGCAGTAGGTTACCATTGCTTTCTGCGGTAGACTGGTTGCCGACCAAGGCTATAGAATCCAATCTGTCCTGTTATTTAACCCATAACTGGAGGGAAGAGACGGATTAATACCTTTCCCAAGGGTATTTGCGCGTAAGTGGATGCAAGGAATTCGACTGGCATTCGAACTCGGCTTCCTGATTTTTCATTCCGAGCTGATCATCACGTTACCTAAATCGCCGTATTCTCAATCCCGCATATATTTATATATACGAGATATATACGAGATAATTAAGTACATATTTAAGCCCACATATCCAAACACACCCATATATACATATATATACACACATACATATACCCATACAAATATATATATATATATATATATATATATATATATATTTATTCATTTTTTAATCATTTCACCCCAAGCAAGGCATCCCACTGCCACTATTGCGCATGGGGCTACATAGGGGAAGGTAAAGAGGTGGAGTGGTTAGGTTTAGGAAATGTCAGAAGGAGGGTGATAGATGGGTAAGGATACCAAGGATGAGGGTTGGGCAGATGGGAAGAGTGTTTGAAAGAATGGAGGTGAGTTAGTGTGTTTGGAGGTGTCTATTAACCTTACATTTAAACTCCTGGAGATTGTAGCCGTCGGGGAAGCAATCATGTGGAAGGGAATTCCACAATCGGGAATATATATACATACATACATATACACATACATGCACCCATATATGTGCAAACACACACCAACATGACCACATATGCACGCACACACCCATATACGTAACTTATAACATTGCATTAGACTACATGGTTTTGTTGTCATTTCGCGCTATCCCGCGGTGTGACGTTATAAAACCGCATCGCAAATTTAAGAACTGCGTTTATTATTTTTGGTAACTATTGCCGTTGCCAAGCGGAGTTTTATGTCAACACAAAATAAAATCGTCGATGATGGTGGATTTTATAATATTTCAGTTTAAACTACCTCTCTGAAGATGGCTTAGAAGAAAACTAATAAATAATTATCCAAATGTTGGAGAATTTTTGTCTTTATCTTCAACTGAAATTAAAGCAAAAATACGATGTTTAGAACGGCTCATGATTAAAC
Organism: Ascarosepion bandense; assembly: GCA_037127315.1. Lineage (NCBI taxonomy): Eukaryota > Metazoa > Mollusca > Cephalopoda > Sepiida > Sepiidae > Ascarosepion > Ascarosepion bandense. The sequence goes on from JBBBDQ010001892.1 coordinate 478,725, forward strand.
ATGATAGACATTCATTGTCTCTTATATTTAACAACATATGTTTAGAAAATATATATATATATATATATATATATATATATATTGGTGGAAATACATCACACTAGGGAAGTTAAGGTACGAGCTTGTATAAGTGATTTTATCTAAAGTTGACATACTTCGCCTCTAATTAGGTTTTATCACATGATGGCAATAATATCTATTTTACCTAATTGTGTATGTTCCTACCTGTAGAGTACACATCTTTTTAGGTGGTCATTTTTCGTACATTAATACATCCAATGAGGATGTGCATTGTGGTGCAGTGGATATTGTCTCGGAACGAGAAATCAGGGAACCGATTTCAAATTCCAGTTGAATTCATTGCATTCACTTACGCGTAAATACCCTTGGGAAAGGTACTAATCCGTCTCTTCCTTCCAGTTATGGGTTAAATAACAGGACAGATTGGGTTCTATAGCCTTGGTTGGCACCCAGTCTACCGCAGAAAGCAATGGCAACCTACTGCGGGATAATTTTCTGCCCAATCAGTCATGTCTCTTTCGAAACATGATCGCCTAAGCGTGTTTCACGGATGGCACTTAACTGACTGACTGATACACAATACATAAAACATGATACATAAAAATGTGATACATAAAACATAATACATATGAATTTTCACAAGTTTTCTAAGATCATGCATAATTTTAAGTGGATCCCGTTTTTTTTTTTTTTGTTTTTTTTATAAAGAGACATATCTCGCCCCATATTTGGGTGCCTCATTTCTCCCAGGGAAGTGTTTATGTTGAAGTCAATATTTTGACCATTTTTCATTTCATAGTTTGGGGTTGGATATTTCTTTCACGTTCTTTTCTTGTACTAATCATAATATAAAGTTATCGTTTGTCTAGATGGGTATGTCCTTCTCTTGAATGGTGGGTTCTTACCCTCTTTACAATTGATCTGCACATTTTACCAACTCATGATCTATCAGTTTAGGAGGGTTGGTAAGGGTGTCGGAAGGTGGTGATTCCGGGATTTTATGTGTCGGATAGTTTAAATCTATTTCTATGGCGGCACTTGTAAATTATATCGTTTCTCTGATTTAATAATTGGCTAGATTCTCTGAACTTGATAATTCTAATCTTCTCATCTAAGCATAAATTGCATTTACCTCTAAAGCTATTGGGGGTTTGGGATTTCCTTATAATCTTCCATTCAATCTGAGGGGAAAGATTTTTGCTTTTTAATTCCCAGAGATATTTCGAGAGGGCGGTTTGATATTTTGATAAAGTTATATATATATATATATATATATATATATATATATATATATATAGAAGAATCAAAAGGAGTATCTTGTATATATAGTGGTAGGATAACTCTCTAGAAGAGCTCTAAATATATATGTATATAAATACATATGGAGCAAATATATGTAAAAATTAAAACAGACACATTATCCCACATTACTTTTTAACTTGCACATAGAAATTAACATATTAAAAAACTTCAAATACACACACACAAAAAAAAATTAAATTATTTAAAAAAATTGAAGGCAAGACTATTTGCATTGAACTTTTCAATTTTCGATTAGCAAATATAATCTTGACTTGATAACCTAACACCTACAAGTCTTTGAAGTATTTTAAAAATCTTTTGAAACTTTATAAATTATTATAATTAAAAAAAAAGAAAACAATTCTTTTAAAATTTCATTATTAATCACAATATTGTTTCTTCAGATTATAATGTCCTTAATATATATTATTTATATTTAGCAATTAAAATCTTACCAAATTAAATAATATCATAGTTTTATTGCATTTTCTATTTTAATATTGGCGGCAAATTTTCGAAAATAAAGGCAAAATGTTTAAAAAAATAATAGATGATTTATAGTAATTTACTAAGCGCAGCTTAGATGTGGCACAAGGCCGAAAGTATGGGGCACCCAGTGAGGATCGAACTTACTACTTCATTGTAATAGTTCTAGCGAGACAAGCTTGTTAACCATTACACCACCTCGAGGTGCCCTAATAGATGATTTATATTCCCCATTGAGTTCTGTCTTGCTTTTAAATGAGTAGAGGCACGTACACTACAACATATGCAATATAGGTGAACAATTCAACTGAAAAAATTGATAATAAATACGATGTCTCTTAATACAAATTAGACATGTCGTAATATATCATTTCATCTTAAATTAACAATGTCTTGTGGCAAGTTTAGCATCAAGAGATTTTTCTCCTTAAAAAGTTCAATAATTTACAACATTCAACATTATGGATGAAAATATAGTGAATTTTAGATAAAGTCTTTTTTTTTTTCAAACTTAGCATAAGCAAAACAAATTCATGAATTTGGACAAAACAACAACAACAACAACAACAACAACAACAAAAACTTTCGAAAACAAAGGAATGTGAAATCCATCGAAGATTCAATTTGATAAGACACATAGCAAAACTCACATCTGGATTCTGATGAACAGAGAGCACAGCAGAATCGGCCCAGATTTAGGACAAGAACAATGTGGGTTTGTTAAAGATATTGGAATGAGGAATGTGATATTCATACTGAGAATGCTATCTGAACGAGCAATACAAATGCAGAAGGAGCTTAATCTGTGATTTATAGACTACGCGAAAGCATTCCACAAAGTACAACACAAGGACTTGATAGAGGTGCTCGACAACTTCGACATTTTCGGAAAAGACGTTAGGATAATCAAGAATTTATAATGGTAGCAAACCACTTGTGTACGGATAGAGAGTGAACTCAGCAGGTATGCAAAAATAAAAAGGGCGTAAGACAAGGATGTGTTTTCTCGCCGGAACTTCTCAACCTGTACAGCAAAGAAATTATGAGAGAAATAAAAGCCTTTCCAGGATTCGTCATTGGCGGCCACAATCTCAACAATATCAGATAAGCGGATGACACGGTGCTAATAGCAGGCACGGAAAGGAAAATGCAGGACCTTCTACAGAAGTTAGCAAAAAAAAGTGAGAAGAAAGGACTAAGCATAAACTTAAAGAAAATTGAATGTATGGTCATCAGCAAAAAAGGAGCCCAATATGCCAACTACAAGTCGAAGAAACTAAAATATAACAAGTAAAAAAAAAATCAAATACTTGGGAAGTATTTTGACAGAAGATGGAAAATGCGACACAGAGATCCAAAGAAACATTGGCATTGCCAAAGACGCATTTCAGAAGCTAACCAGAGTACTGAAAGACAGGAAAAAATCATTAGAAACAAAGAAAAGAGTGCTGGATTGCTATGTGATATCTGTCCTTCTGTATGGAAGTGAATGCTGGACGATCTAATCAAGGATAAGGAGAGGCTTGAGGCAGCAGAAATGTAGTTTTACAGAAGGATGCTGAGGATTCCATGGATAGAGCACGTGTGCAACGATGAGGTGTTGGAAAGGATGCAAACGAGAAAAAAAAAACATACTAAATCTCAGAAAGGGACAAATGAGGTTCTTGGGACACGTAATGAGGAAGGAGGGCCTAGAGAATTTAATACTCACAGGTCGGATAAAGGGAAGAAGAGACAGGGGAAAGCAGCGCGAGACGGACTTGTTAGGTCTGAACAAATGGATTGCAGAGCAGGGCTTAGAGATACCGTGAGAAAAATATTGAGAGCGACAAGATACAGAGCCAAGTGGAAGTCCATGATCGCCTACATCCTGAAAAGAAAAGGCCAAATGAAGAAGTAGAAGAAGAAGAGTAGTCTAATTTTTCACATATATAAATGTAAGTAGAAAAAAAGCAAATGTTGATAAGATAGCCAGGGTCACAAAGCACTGTCTGGTGTCCCCAGTTAGGCTTCCTTCGGTTGGGAGTTTGGGGGCAGTACACACCACCTTTGTCAATAAGCTCCAGTCAGTTAAGTGCCATACGTGAAACACGCTTGGGTGATCATGTCTTGAAAGAGACATGACTGACTAGACAAAAGATTTTCCCCGCAGTAGATTGCCATTACATTCTACGGTAGACTGGTTGCCAACCAAGGTTATAGAACCTAATCTATCCTGTTATTTGACTCATTGCTGAAGGGAAGAGATGGATTAATACCTTTCGCAAGAGTATTTGCGCGTAAGTGAATGCAATGAATTTGGCTGGAATTCGAACTCGGCTCTCCGATTTCTCATTCCGAGAAGCCTACTCTGTGAGTAAAACATTCGTTAAATCTAAATCTAAACTTATTTATAAATGGAACTTTATCTGTGTGTGTGTCCGTTACCTATAGATTCCAAAAAGGGTGAAACGATTTTCTTGAAAATTTACACAGTTGTACTATAAGCGTCTGCGAGTGTTCTTAGCTAAGTTTTGTGTCGAGGTACCCCCGATAAATATCGAAAATCGATAATCGAAAAAATCGGGTTATAGAAGGAGTGGTTGGATTTTAATCAAATTTGATGCACTCATAGACAAAGACATAAGAAACGATATTCAGAAGTTTCAATGTTGCAGTTCTTACAATAGTGCAGAAAATCGATAATATATGTATATAAAAGGCAAGATGTTTGTGTGTGTGTCTGTTTATCTACCTGTATATCTGTATTTTTTTCAGCCCTTTTATTTTATTTTTTGCTTTGGGTTTGGCTCTAAGTAGGTATAATTGTAGTTCTTGTCTCAGCCATGATACCATTTACTCAGAGGACTTATTTAGCGTTCAAAATTCAGTTTACGACGAAAAAAACTTATTTGATATTGATACCAGGAAATCAAAATTTGACTTACATCCATTCATTTTTCTTTCAGTCTACGGTTTCGCTTTAACTGGAAACAACTATTGCTTTTTAGTCTTTCGTGCCAACGTCCAAAGAGTCTGAGCTCCAGGACCATGGATTGGTTTTAAAGTTTTCATTACACCCGAGCAACGCCGGGCTATACTGCTAGTTATCTATAATTTTGCTTACTGATGTTCATTATTGCGACAAAGAATAATCATTCTTTCATTAGGAACTGGCAATGAAACAACTTTACCAAAAAATACGTAAACTCTACAAAAGTCGACAAGACAAGAACATTTCCAAAGAAGGGAAGTAGAATTGTCATTATTGATAAAGATACCTACAATTAAAAAACAGTCAAGTGCCATACGTGATACACGCTTAGGTGATCATATAACTGGGCAGAAAATTTTCCTACCGTAGGTTGCCATTACTTACTGCGGTAGACTGGTTGCCAACCAAGGCTGTATAACTCTCCTTTTATTGAGCTCATAGGTGGAGGAAGAAGAGACAGATTGATATCTATCCCAAGGGTATTTGCGCGTAAGTGAATATAACGAATTCAACTGGAATTCGAACTTGGTTCTCCCATTTAACAAAAAAGAAATTTTAGTCAATTTTCACAAACATGTATATATAAAAAAAAACAGCAATGAGCATAAAAAATATAGGTGGTGCATTTTAGAGTAGTGAGTTTAGTAATGGTTTGAGATACAGGCTCGTTAACCATAGCTCGATGGCAAAGTAAACTAGATATGTTAGGTGTCTTCGACCGAATCCAATGGAGAATTTGTAATGTGATCGATCCCGACTTGGCAGCTAGGATACAGCCGCTTTCTCACTGACGCAGTATGGCTTCCCTGTGTCTCTTCTATAAATATTTTCACGGCGTCTGATCCGATGAACTTAGCTCACTGGTACCCCCTATATACGAATCTCCTCGAGCCACAAGATTAGCAACTAGGTCCCACCTTTTTATTGTGAAACCAATAAATTGTAAACGTAAATTCTACTCCAGCAGCTTCTTTTCTTGAACTTCCCGCCTGTGGAATTCTCTTTCGTTTACTTGCTTTTCTGACAGTTACAATTTCGAAGAATTTAAATGTAAAGTCAATAGTCATCTCCTGTCTCACTAACTTACAACCTCTCTCTCATGCTTTTCTACATCCACCCCACTCTTATCAGTACTCTCTTCCCCCTCCTACTCTCTTCCTGACACCTCCCGCAACCTCTCACTACTCATAACATTCGTCCTCGTTCACCCCACTCTCATCAGTAATCTCTTCCCTTTCCTACACCTTTCCTGACACCCCCTGCAACCTCTCACTACTCATAACATTCCTCCTCGTTCACCCCACTCTCATCAGTAATCTCTTCCCTTTCCTACTCCTTTCCTGACACCCCCTGCAACCTCTCACTACTCATAACATTCCTCCTCGTTCACCCCACTCTCATTAGTAATCTCTTCCCTTTCCTACACCTTTCCTGACACCCCCTGCAACCTCTCACTACTCATAACATTCCTCCTCGTTCACCCCACTCTCATCAGTAATCTCTTCCCTTTCCTACTTCCTTTCCTGACACCCCCTGCAACCTCTCACTCTTCATAAATTTCCTCCTATGTAATCCCCTGCACAACAGTGGTAGTAAAATGCCTTGCTTGAGGCGATATGATTATAAAAAAATTCTATACTATTATAATGTGGTTATAAGGTGGGGGATCTATTCTACATTACAGTCAATATATAAACTGATCCCTCGCTTTATGGCCACATTCATCCCTCTCTTATCCACTTTCTGATACCCCCTATCTCTTTCGCATAACTTTCTTCCTATGTAACCCCCTGCACATCAGTGGCAGTAAAATGCCTTGCTTGGGGCCACACGATTATAAAAAAAAATGTATATTTAGCTTTTTTTATATGTCTGGTAGAAAGTTTCAATTCTAGGGTTTCGCTTTAAAACTGAATCATAATAATAATTATTGGTATTTTTATAAGACTAACTTTTTGAAAATTGTTTGACAGCACTATAATGTATGTAAAATTTGAAAATATGTTTTTTATCAGTTATCTTTAAAACCAGAATTCATAACAGTCATGCTTCAAACTGTATTCATATATTTAATATCTTTATATCAGTCTGGCACAAGGCTTCAAGTTTAGAGTTCTGTTTGAAAATATAAGTCATAATAATAGTGGTTATTTTAGAGACAAGCCTTTTAACCGTTACTCAAGAACGAGGTATATATGTTTAGAAACCTACACTCAGAAAAATAAAAAAATTACGACTACCTTTTGGCAAATATTATTAGATTTCAATTTATAAATATCAAATGCGACGATTTTTGTATCGCACCTTAGCTACAATGTAAGCCAAATCTTTAGTGAGGAACTTCAATTTAGAAGACGCAAGCTTCACGAATCCTTCCAGAACAATTCGAAACTTCAAGAATACCACTCATCACATTGATGCAAGAACAAACCTTTTCTCACTCAAACAATCATTACTAAACCTCAACACAAAAGTTTTAAAATTAAAGATAATTTTTAGTCCTGGGTATGACGGTAAACTGCATCTGGGAGCAAGGCCTCTGATTAGGAGGTTGTGAGGAGCATGGAACCACCTCTTAATTGTTGTTGTTCTCTGGTCAATCCTGACCCGGAGTGGTAGCACCTGTTAGGGTCCCAGCTATGGGGCAAATAGTTAACCCCCAAACTAGGCTCAAAACACCATGAAAGTATAAAATACACTTTTACAGAAATATATACATAAAAGTAGACTTTTATAGAAAAATATACATTTTTGAAGGAAAAATATTATCAACAATACATTTTTGAAGAAAAAATTATTACCATATGAACACATTTTCGAAAGAAAAAAAATTCTCAGCGAAACATTTTTGAATACAAAAGTAGAAGACATTTTCTGTTTTCTAAAATGGAAAGAATAAAAACAAAAAAAATCATTAAAATCTGACTAAATCAACCTTCTCACTATAACCGAAGATCAGAAATAAAAATAATCTTAAAACCCCACCTTTTTGGCAATAAATAACCCTCAGAGGTTGATATGCCATTAAACAAATTCAAAAGATATTTTTTAACACTGACGCAAACTTTCATCTCAACAAAATTCCACATTCGAAGTTTCAACACAAACAGACCTACAAATGAATATTCTTCCATCAAACATAATTTCATATATCAAAATCTAACTGAAAGCAAATTTCTATGAAACAACCTTTCAGCTTATTTACAACAAAAAAGGGGAATATTTTATTTCAGCTACCAGCTATAACTAAAGGTAGATAACTTTTATTTAAAATATTTCGATTATAAGATTTGTTGAAAGACAGTTGAATATTATTGGACTATTTTTTTTTTTTTGTTTTTTTTAATCGTATCACCCCGAGCAAAGCGGTAACGCCACTGATGCGCAGGGGGCTACATAAGCGTGAAAAGATTGGAAAAAGAGAAAGTCGGAAGCCACATCCTAAACAGGGAACAAGGAATGAGCCACTTCACCTGTTCAACAGACGTGGGTGGAGTGTGAACCGGGCGGTAGTTTAGTCTATCTACTCATAAATAGAAATATACAAACTGTATTGGACTACTCCAATTGAAAAAAAAAGAAAAGAGTACCAACAACAAATCTACACAACGAACATTAATTTGATGACTAAAATTCTTGATTATGAATTTTGTAAATTATATTCATTATTCAACATCTTCTTCAGACAATCAAGCTTGTTTTGTTTAATGAACCAATTTTGCCATTGCAATAAAACAAAATTTATCCTAAAATATTTGTCCTCTCTACATAAAATCTTCGTTATAATAAAAGTTTTGGTTTATATTTGTTTACTCAATCAAAGTCCTTGTACTTTATAAACAAACAAAAAAAAATTCAATGTTTGTGGAGTTATTTTTACGCAGCCAACATAAAAAAATTCCTTCTGATGAAGCTTACGGCCATATCACGTTGAATACACCGGTTCTCGCTCGATCACCGAAGTTAAGCAACGTTGAGCCTGGTCAGTACTTAGATGGGTGACCGCTTGGGAATACCAGGTGCTGCAAGCGTTTAGTGACGGATGTGTTGTGGTGCAGTGGATATCGGCTCGGAAAGAGAAATCGGTGAGCCAAGTTGGAATTCCAGTTGAATACCCTGCATTCACTTAAGCACTGGTACTCTTGGGAAAGGTCTTAATCCGTCCCTTCCCTCCAGTTATGGGTTAAATAACAAGGGTAGGACATGGGGACCCTGCTCTTAAAAACAAATCCCAATGAATCTTGATACTCGAAAAGAAAGAAGTATTACTAGAAACAAAAACTTGTATAAAAACAACAATAAATTGTTGAAATTTAAAAAAAAATAGGTATTACCAGCAATAAATAAAATTTAGTTGGCAATAAATAACCCGCCGAGGTTGATATACCATAAAAACAAAACAAAACAAACAACCAACCTTCTGATGAAAATACATTTAACTTGAATATTGCTAACTCCGCAATATGTGTGTATATTTAATAGTTTTTGTTGTGGATCACGGAAATGTGGCCCTCACAAATAAATAAACAACGACCAGTAATTGAGATAGAAAATAAGTGAATTAACGTAAGGATACAGACTTGAATGTGGATTAGTAAAAAAGCATATGTACAAGTCTCTGGAAATGAAGCCGTAGTATATTATTGAGTATGTCCGAGTCGGAAGTTGGCGGGTAGTGCGTAATAATATGGAGCACAGAGCTACTATGAACTACTAGCGGTATTGACTGCTAATGTATTCTTCGGTTAACCCTCCGTGTAACTCAGTATTCTCTAGTCTCGCTTCTATAGCAGTAGTATTCTGGCGGAAATGTCTTTGTGCGTGTTCATATCACGTTGGGGTAAACCAATTTATAGTGGCTTGCTTATCTATTATTTTCCCGTTTGTAGTGGGAGTCCGTTCTAGTGCAGGGTAATTGTATACTGTTGCAAGTTAACGGAATTTGGCTTTGTTGTGGATAGCCCACTATAAGTCATAAAATGATTATAAAATCAAGAAAAGCAAATGGAGTTGAAAAACAACATTTTTATATATATACATATCAATTAATGTTTTTACAATTAAAGTAATAACTTGAATATAGGTCCAACGGAGGTTAAAATGTTCATGGCAAATAAAATGCTAAAAGTGATTTAAGGATTAGGAATGTGGGGAGCGTGTAAGTGAGGAATGTCTTTGATGTAGTCGCTCCTTAAGTCAGTGAGTAGTTTTGAGACAGGGAAGAATGATAAGGAGAGGGGAAGGGAGGTGAACATAGTAGACGCTTGACTAGGTCAAGGGAGATACTAATTACACTCCTCTGTCTCCGTCAGTCTGTCTGTATTTGCTTTTTATATCTTCTTTTTGGATCACAGCAGCTCATTTGGGATTTCACACTTGTATTTGATTCTGGGCTTCCCATTGGCTGATAAATAAAATTCGTGTAGGCTCGCAAAATGGAAATTTAATATTTGATTAATTTTTATTTTTCAACCGGAACATCTGCGCGGATCTACCGGCGCACAGACGACTTTTGGTCATTTTCCTTTTTGTTGTGAGAGAGCAAACATCCGGTCCATCGCTTTTGTTCGGTCGGTATCACCACAGTATAAGTATATTCTGGACGAGTCCATCTTTATGAAAAAGGAGAACCTCCCCACACAACAGTTTTAGAGCAGTCTGGCACAAGGAAATATGTGGAAGGTACTCAGTGTTATGGCACTCATAAAATTATCATAGTCAAAAAGCTTAGCGCGCACTTCGACATAATTAATGGTTAGCAAGCTAGTCTCGCTAAATCAATTACGACTGAGCAGTGAGTTTAATTCTCACTGGTTGCTCTACACTTCCGACCTTGTGTCACACCCAAGTTAGGCTTAGAAAATCATTAGGGCACTTTGACGTAGTGTTTTAATTATATTCACTTACGTGCTAATTTCCTTGGGTAAAGTATGAATCAGTCTCTTCCCCTCCGCCCCACCCCAGGTACTGGTTGGTCCTGGGTATGACAGTAAACTGCATCCGGCAGCAAGGCCTCTAATTGGGAGGTTGTGAGGAGCATGGAACCACCTCTTAATTGCTGCTGTTCCCAGGTCCACCCTGACCCAGAGTGGTAGCACCTGTTAGGGTCCCAGCTATGGGTAAATAGTTGACCCCCCAAATCGGTGTCAAAATGCTATGAAAGTATTTATCAACGAAACTTTATTGAATTTAAAAATGTTACCAACAAAACTTTATTGAATGAATTAACACAATTGAACCATATTAAAAACATGTGATCCCAATATTCAAAGACTGACCCTTAAATGACCAAAATGGTTGATGGGTCGTTAAATTTAAACCAAACCAAACCAGGTATTGGTAAATAGCAGGACAGACTGGTTTCTATAGACATTGGTGGCAACCCGTCTTGGAAAAGGAAAAACTTTGAATTCAAACCAGTTTGGAGAAGATTGGCTTCCGTCAGACTATTTTCTAGTGTGGCAGTATATGTGATGCCCCTACAACTCGAGAATCGTGCCATAGCCCCTATGTCATGTCGTGAGTAAGAATAAATAACTCAACAACAGGAATAGGTTAATTGTTGTATTCCGTGAAAATAGTATTTACAAAGGTTATTAGTATCCAATACAAGAATAAAGGTTAATCGTCTCAACCGTCGTAAGACGTAGTATGAGCAATGGGTACTTCCGGGTCGTCACCGGAAGTCTACGACTGACTTGTCGATCGGCTGCTCGGCACACTCTCTCACGTAGATGCCACCATTACTTTACATAGTAATGGAATAGTCCATTATAGCCGAATAGGTGCGGGCGTCCCAACACCCTAAAACTCTCAAAGAATCTAAATAAAAATCTTGGAGATTTTGTGTCCAAAATAAACCCAAGTACAAAATCTCCCAAAATATGGCAAAATTGTATAGAACCGTATCAAGCACTTTCCTGGAGTAATGGTGGTGTAATGGTTAGCAAGCTTGTCTTACCAGAACACATTACAACTGAGTAGTGAGTTCGATGCTCACTGGGTGTCCCATGCTTTCGGCTTTGTGTCACATCAAAGCCAGGCTTTGAAATCGTCTAGGGCTCCTCGACATTGTGTAATGGTTAGCAAGCTTGTCTTGCTAGAACCTATTACAACTGAGTAGTGAGTTTGATCCTCACTGGGTACCCCATGCTTTTGGCCTTGTGCCACATCTAAGTGGTGCTTAGAAAATTTACTATCAAGCACTTTTCTATAAAAAATCGACAACAACAACAACAACAACAACAACAACAGACAGTGTAGGCTACTGAACTCAAACCTATTCAGAAAACTCTTCATAAAAAAACAATGCAAAGAATTTCCAACAGAGCCAAGAAAAGAAAAATTAACTTTAATTAAAAAAAACAAAAAACAATGAAAATTATAACCAACCATTCACAACTACAAGAAGCACTAAAAAAAAAAAAAAAAAAAAAAAAAAAAAAGCCCCCGACACCCGCTCTCGGCCCTGATGATATACACTCTCAATTAATGAAAGTATCAGCAACGGCATTCCTAAATCTTGGAAACAAGCCACGGGTTCTGCCAAAAGCCAAACTTGGCAATGACAATACAAACCTAACAAACCTAACAAATTACCGACTAAGAGCACTCACCTGTTGTATCTGAAAGACACTCTAAGGATAATTAATAGTAGACTCATGTGGTATCTGGAAACGAATAATCTCATTACAGAATACCAGACAGGCTTCGAAAGATCTATTGGTCATCTAATTCGTCTGGAAACAACCACACAAGAAGCCTTCATAAAAAAAAGAGAACACTTAACAGCAGTATTATTTGATTTGGAGAAAGCTTATGATACAAATCTGGAAGTATTGCATAAAAAGATACAAGGCCTAGGACTAAAAAACAGAATACCATCTTTTATACGCTTATGATACAAATCTGGAAGTATTGCATGAAAAGATACAAGGCCTAGGACTAAAAACAGAATACCATCTTTTATAAGCTTATGATACAAATCTGGAAGTATTGCATAAAAAGATACAAGGCCTAGGACTAAAAACAGAATACCATCTTTTATAAGCTTATGATACAAATCTGGAAGTATTGCATAAAAAGATACAAGGCCTAGGACTAAAAACTGAATACCATCTTTTATAAGCTTATGATACAAATCTGGAAGTATTGCATAAAAAGATACAAGGCCTAGGACTAAAAAACAGAATACCATCTTTTATAAGTTTATGATACAAATCTGGAAGTATTGCATGAAAAGATACAAGGCCTAGGACTAAAAAACAGAATACCATCTTTTATAAGTTTATGATACAAATCTGGAAGTATTGCATGAAAAGATACAAGGCCTAGGACTAAAAAACAGAATACCATCTTTTAAAAGCTTATGATACAAATCTGGAAGTATTGCATAAAAAGATACAAGGCCTAGGACTAAAAAACAGAATACCATCTTTTATAAGTTTATGATACAAATCTGGAAGTATTGCATGAAAAGATACAAGGCCTAGGACTAAAAAACAGAATACCATCTTTTAAAAGCTTATGATACAAATCTGGAAGTATTGCATAAAAAGATACAAGGCCTAGGACTAAAAAACAGAATGCCATCTTTTATCTAAAAAGAAGACAATTTAAAGTGTGTTTGCATGACACCATGTTAACTCAAAGCGCCCAGGAACAAGTTATTCCACAGGGGAGAATTCTACCTGTTACCCCGTTCGGTCAGTCAGTTAAGTGCCATACGTGATACACGCTTGGGCGATCATGTCTCGAAAGAGACATGACTTACTAGACAGAAGATTATCCCGCAGTAGGTTGCCATTGCTTTCTGCGGTAGACTGGTGAATTATATTATTATATTAATAAGTAGTAATTAGTGGGGGATCAGTTTATTACTTCATGACAATAGAAAACCGATCACCCACTTTATGCCCAGTAGAAGCCTTAATCATGTTTCTATTATATTCAGTCAGTCAGTTAAGTGCCATACGTGATACACGCTTGGGCGATCATGTCTCGAAAGAAACATGACTGACTGGGCAGAAGATTATCCCGTAGTAGGTTGCCATTGCTTTCTGCGTTAGACTGGTTGCCGACCAAGGCTATAGAACCCAATCTGTCCTGTTATTTAACCCATAACTGGAAAGAAGAGACGGAATAATACCTTTCCCAAGGGTATTTGCGCGTAAGTGAATGCAATGAATTCAGCTGGAATTCGAACTCGGCTCTTATAAAACATAAATACAGGAACAGATTGTGTCCTATATATGGGATGATTTTTTATATACGAAACATATTCACATTATAGAGAGATAGCTCCAGTATGTCCAAATAAAAAAACAAAAATCAAATGGGCTACGCAGAATGGGTTTACATTTTCAAAAGAAATACGAAATGTATACGTTTCTACCAGCTTCGAAAAAATGCATGCCGATCCACCATTGAAGCTGAGCAATAATATAACTCCAGTAATTGAACATTACAAGTACTTGGATAAGGAATTAACATTGATACCTCATATAAAGAACTTAAGTTCCAAATTTTAGAAAATTCTACGACTACTTAGTTACTGCTCACCGAGACTAGGGAACAAACAATGAGTCGTTAGTTAAAATATACCGCTAATTAATTTGATCGAAACTCGATTATACTTTGTTTATAAATAATGAAGTTAGAAAAGTAGAAAGAAGCTCAATGAAAAACTCAACACAATTCATCATCAAGGATTAAGAATAACCCTAGGAGCTTTCATCACAACCCCAGTAGAAAGATTATACACACAAGCACAAGAACTTCCATTAGCAATACAACGAAAACAAAAAAAAACAAACTAGTTATTGTTATGATCTCCCTAAAACCAGATATTCTTTTGATTTATGTTACACAAATTTTCAACATTGGCCGGGTGTGAACACTCCGACACCCCAAACTGAAGTAAAATTTCCGTCAACTGCGCATCGGCTCCGCACATAGCTTCTGTTTTACTTAAACACTCAAAGAAAAATACACTCCAGAATTTCCACCCAACAGCAACAGAATTACTCTCCATGAAAGATGCCTACGCAGACCATCTGCCCATCTGTACCAGTGAATATCAACTAGGGTCCACACACACACACACACACACACACACACACACACACACACACACACACACACACACAATAATGTATTGGGTGTCCATGGGAATATTTTAGTGGTCCATTAGTTGGTATTACTGAGAATGGAATTTCTAAAATAATTTACGCCATATTAACATAATAAAAGTAGAAATATTCATGTAGCGAATTTTTTTTAAGTCAATCAAGTAGAAGAAAAAAATTGACAATTTACAGTGTCATAAATTTAAGGTTGCCAACAATACTTTTCCTACAATACGGCCTCAGGTCTGGTTGGATTATCTGTTTTTGCAATTAAGAATTTATGGAACTCTCAGTCCTAAAAAACTGAACAAAATTAAAGCAATTATAAGAGAAAAAACATTAGAAACAGTAAACTAGAAATGATTGTGTCCAGGTTCCATATTGGACATACAGTGGAACCTGTCGTATGCGACCACCCCTACTGCCATCAAAAACTGGTCGCATACATATCCCCTTTTGAAGACGTCTCAGACACCGAGCAATAAACAATAAGAGATGGGGTAATCTCAGATTATAGAGGAATCTGAAACCAACAATCAGTAAATATATTAGTGAGGAGTGGCAGAATTTATGGAACTCTTGATCCTAAAACTGAATAAAATTAAAGCAATTATAAGAGAAAAACATTAGAAACGCTAAACTAGAAGTGATTGTGTCCAAGTTCCATATTGGACATATTACCATAACCCATCCATATATCTTAAAAATAGGAAGATATTCCGGTATGTGTGGCGTGCCAAAAACCATTCACCCTAAAACACGTAATGATAAACTGTAGCAATTTCAATTCAATAGAACCAAACAACAAACTTAAAATAAAGTTTTCAAGATATTAATTTAATTTACATGTTCCAGTTTCTAAGAGAAATTAAACTGATTTAAAAAATATGATTAAAATAAATATATAGCCGTAAACAAAAGCGGTTTCACTATGTAAAATAATTTCTTGACTGTTTAAATATGAGGTTTATACAGAAAAAAAATTCAATTTCCGCATTAAATGAAACAATGGGTTGATATACCGTAAAACATCACAAATTAAATCAATCGACGAGGTGTAATGGTTAGCAAGCTTGTCTTTCCAGATCAATTACGACTGAGTAGTATCTTCGGTCAACATTGCGTGTCCCATACTTTCGGACTTCTGCCACATCAAATCGACCCTTAAAAACTCCCTATGTAGAACCTCAACGTTGTGTAATTGTTAGCAAGATTGTCCTGCTAGAAGAATTATGGCAGAAGTTGTGAGACTTTATCAGAAGAAACATTTATAAATTCAGATAAGTAAAAATACTGTAATCTCTTTTAGATTAGGATTCTTTGACTAAATGCACTTGCTGTAGAGCTCCATTCAATTCTTTAAGAACCCATGCCAGACATCCAAATATCTGCTAAAACCGTTTCAGGAAAAAAACATTTATTAATCTCAAATAATTCAAAATACTGTAATCTCGTAGCAGTTAAGAGATAGTTGAATGTTTATTAAATTGGCCTTGTGTGAAAAATAATCTAACTGCCTACAACTTAAGGATTTATGAGAAGGTTATTAGAAGGTTGAAATGGTGGATGTTGGAATGTGGAATTTTATTAACAAAACAAAATAACATCAATTTGTAGAAGTTATATGTTCAAAGAAAAAATGTAGTATGTAGTTAAATGTTGCCAAGAGAAATAGTAGTAAGGAATTAAGTATATCCAGAGCTTGTAGTCGTAAGTAGCAGAATGTGTGTATGTAGGAAGGTTAACAAGTTACTAATAAAGTCTGTGTTCCTTTCCTTTTTATGGCCGGCGAGAAAGTGAAAAGAAAGGTGAAGCAATAAAGGAAATTGTACTTATCGGACGTTAATTTTTCTGAATCAGTTGAAGTATCTTATTGTTGTTGCAAACGTCGTCGTCTTATTCTTTGTTCCCTGCGAGAATATTGAAGATGGAGAAGAAGAGGTGAAGGAAAATAGCACGAGTGAAGAAAGAGAACGAATGTGTGTCGGGAAGAAATTATGTCTTGTTCAGTGTTTGAAGTTTTTGTCCCATCTCACTGACTGACTCTGACGTGCTGTAGAGACCCAGTCATTTGGTGAAGGCTCCATGGTAGCCATCCAAACAGCTTCTACGACCGTTTCTGGAGAGACGTTTATTAATCTCAAATAAGTAAAAATACTGTATTCTCTTTTAGAGTAGAATCCTTCAAGTTTAATCCATTTGCTATAGCGACACATTCGCTTCGTGAATGCTCCATGAAAATCATCTAAATAGGTGCTACGGCCATTTTTGGAGAGTCATTTATGAATTTCAAATAAGTACAAAAACTGTAATCTCTTTTAGAGTGGTATATTTTAACTTCAATGCATTTGCTTTAGAGACCCATTCACTTTGTGAAGGCCCAATAGAAGTCATCGGAAAAGGTACTATCACCGTTTCCGGAGAGACATTTATTAATCTCAAATTAGTAAAAATATTGTAATCTTCTTTAGAGTGAGATTCTTATAGTTCAATCCACTTGCTGTAGCGACAGGGTCAATTCGTGAAGACCCCATGGAGGTCGTCCGAATATCTGCTACGACCGTTTCCGAAAAGACATTTAGTAATCTTAAATTAGTGAAAATACTGTAATCTTCTTTAGAGTAGGATCGTTCGATTTCAGTGCACTTGCTGTAGGGACCTACTGAGTTCGTGAAGGCCCAATAGAACTCATGCATACAGCTGCTACAACCATTTACGGAGAAATAGTTATTAATCTCAAATTATTACAAATACTGTTAACTCTTTTAGAGTAAGATCCTTTGACTTCCATGCACTTGCTGTAGCAACCCATTCACTTCGTGAAGGCCCCATGGAAGTCATCCAAATAGTTGCTACGATCGTTTCCGGATATAATTATATTCATCTTAAATAAAAGTATGGTAATCTCTTTTACAGTATGATTCGTCGAGTTCAATGCACTTGCTGTAGCGACCTAGTCACTTTCTGAAGGTCCCATGGAAGTCATCCATAAGAGTGGTATGACCATTTCCGGAGAGACATTTATTAATCTGAAATAAGTAAAAATACTCTAATCACTTTAGAATAGGATCCTTTTAGTTCAGTGCACCTGTTGTAGCGACCCATTCACTTTGTGAAGGCCTTATGGAAGTCGTCCAAATGGCTGCTACAATTGTTTCCGGAGAGGGACATTTATTAAACTGAAATAAATAAAAAATACAGTAATCTTCTTCAGAGTTGGGTCTTTTTTACTTCAATATGCTTTTAACGCTCCATCAACTTCGCAAATGCCCCCCCCTGGAAGTAATGCAAGTAGCTGCTACTCTACAACCATCTCAGGAGTGCCATGTATTAATCCCAAAGAAGTACAAGACTCTAATCTCCAAGACTCTAATCTCCAAGCCTCCAATCTCCAAGACTCCAATCTCTAAGACTCCAATCTCCAAGCCTCCAATCTCCAAGACTCTAATCTCCAAGACTCTAATCTCTAAGCCTCCAATCTCCAAGACTCTAATCTCCAAGACTCCAATCTCCAAGACTCTAATCTCCAAGACTCCAATCTCCAAGACTCCAATCTCCAAGATTCCAGCTACTTTGTGAATGGTCAATGAAATGGATTTTATCCCTTTTTCTATAAGAAAATATTTTTCAGTTATTGAGCGAACAAGCAGTATTGCTTTCGGTTGAAATTTATAAAACCACTCTCTTAAAACACATTTTTAAAAATTATATTTCTGGAGTCTATTAGATGTTATCGCTCTTTCCATTATTGATGGTGGTTTCCTTCCTAAACTTTAATATGAAATCGGGTGAAGGCCCTATGGAAATTATCCAAAGTAGGATGTCTAACATCTTAGACACAGCATCTTAATGTATTTTAAACGACTACTCCTGAGGTTTTCTTTCCTCTCTGGGAACAAGTTTTGTATTGTAGGGAGCGTGAGATGCTGTTTTGATGTCCATCTGTATCAACGCGAAACTTTATTGCATATGGAGCACTAAATACTCCCGACTGAATTCTACAAACAAGTTAAACAAGTTGGCTGTGACATGCAGTTTCTACCACGACCATGTCTTTCAATCGAGAATAACAAATGTTGGCAGGTCAGCTTATTAGATGTCTAGCAATGATATACTAAAATTATAATAATCTAGAGCAATTATGACTACCCCTCCCAAAAAATGTCGAAAGATTTCTGGAATGTACATCGACAATGATTAATTAATTAAATGAAATGTAATTCCAATTAAATGCAGATTATCGTTGATTAACGGAATACAGTGCTCAGTTTACTGCTGTAGCCTGGTATTGGTATTAAAGGGTTCCATTCTAAATTCCTAGCACCTGAAGAAGTCCGGAACGTCGTACAAATGGCAACAAAGATGAGGGCAATAGTCCGAATAATGTAAATACTGTAAATACTACCTCTTCTCAGAAATATAGACAAATAGAATGATCTATTATTAAACGTCGTACAAATGACAATAAAGATGAGAACAATAGTCCGAATAATGTAAATACTGTAAATACTACCTCATCTCAGAAATATAGACAAATAGAATGATCTATTATTAAACGTCGTACAAATGACAATAAAGATGAGGACAATAGTCCGAATAATGTAAATACTGTAAATACTACCTCATCTCAGAAATATAGACAAATAGAATGATCTATTATTAAACGTCGTACAAATGACAATAAAGATGAGGACAATAGTCCGAATAATTGTAAATACTGTAAATACTACCTATCTCGGAAATATAGACAAAGACTAAAGGAAGTTATAAGTGTTTAACGTCTCCTGTCAATACCTCATAAATAATGAAGTATTTCGTTTTGATAAACAAATGACATCAGCGACCCTACTTGAATTCAGTGAGAAAATGAACGAAATAAAAACAAGGGAATATAGAAGTGTTTAACGACTGTTTCAGTGGAAAAAAAGTCGTCAGTTTCAATTTTTTTTTCAATTGTACCCCCTTACTTCTTAAAATAACGACCAGCATTCATATTTATGATTGTAATATTTTGTTAAAGATGTTCATCTAAAATATATAACGATGCGATTGGGGAATTTCTACGGATATTTTATTGTTGTAGAACTCACCATGAGTTTATTCAAATATTAAATGATGAAAAAATCAGATTCATCAGAAAATTCAAATCGGAAAAGAGTGATATTTTCACGGTTCCTTCTAGTATTGATTTTAAGCACCGCTTAGATGTGGCACAATGCTGAAAGTATGGGGCACCCAGTGAGGATAGAACTCACTACTCGTCACAGTTTCTATCGAGACAAGATTGTTAACCATTACACCACGTCAGGGAGCATACGGTTCTTTCAAGTATGTATTAATATCACAGGTACATTTCTTCCTCGCCAGCAGTACAACTCCCAGTCTCATGAACCTGACGATTAAATTGTTCATAAAACTCAGATTTGTGAGGAAATAATGTATCTTTATTATTAAGATATCTGTTATTATACATCGAGCACAATTATTCTTATATTTTCATTTTTTAATATTAAAATATTAATATTAATTAGAATTGGGTCTTTGGGATTTACCTTCCTACTTTTCCTTTTGGATTAAAGTTATTTTATATATATATATATATATATATATATATATATATATATATATATATATATAATCTCAGATTAAATAAATTGCAAACATTGTGTCTGCTTAATTTTGTAGAAAGATCATGTTGTCAAACAGCAGTCAGTTATGGAACGATATTTATTGTATCGAAAAATACAATTATGGCACAAGGCCAGTGTTTGGGAGGGACGAAAACTGAGGTTGGTCAACAATAACTATCCTATACCTAGCTAATCAGAATCATGACCCAAACATTCTTTACAATTTCCCATTCACCATAAGGACCCATCCATCATCAATCAATCCTCCATGTACCAAAATGCCACATCTGCTCAGGAAACCTACAAAAGAATCCCCACGAGAATAAAAATTTCTTTATGCGATATATATATATATATATATATATATATATATAAAAATATATAAAAAATTATACATGAAATGTAAAAGGTTGGGGTACATGGAACAAAAAAAGAAAAATCCAAAACAAAATTTTTTACTTAAAATACAAAATAAATCAATTAACGTTAGTAGGACCCATCCATCCCACAAAATAAAGAGGCCGCTGTATTCTGCCTTTATGTCAAAATCAAAAGGCGCTCTTTTTACAGGGAGTGGGGAGGGAGGAAACAGATGGGGAGAAATTAAAATTCTGACCCAAACGAAATAAAATACGGGATTTATAAACTGGGGACGATGGGAATCTTGATCTGGATCATAACAAAAGACGCAGCCGGAAAACAACACTTACTCACATTAACTAGGAAGAAACGGAGTGCTCCATTTATCCAACTTGAGAAGGATAGCTATTTATGGTGCACGGGGGCCTCTCATTATGCCCAAGTGGGCAAGTCCATTGCATGGGCTGTGATTGGCTGCTGGTAAATGAATGGAGGTGTTTGTCTGTATATAACCATCTTAATTTTTTAGCATTGTTGCGGGGACTATATTCGGTTACAGCCGGCTTTATTTTTGTCTGCCAGCTCTACGCTAGCTGGGACGCATATAGCGGCAAGTGCTATTCTACATCTCCACCCCCACAACCATTGCGCGTTTGGGGAGGAATGAGTTCTTTTAAACCTGGCTGGTTGTGTCGAAGTAATATTGACAATGCCCGGGGGGAGTTGTCCGCGTAATTGCAAGGTCTGATGTTATTCCATGGTTTGCGGCACCGGTGTAGAGGTCTCGGGTACGGCACTAGGAATGGGAAGTGGAATTGTAGGGGTATCCAGTTTCCTGAGGAATCGGCGAACTGTCAACTCTGATACGGTATTGGTGGTTGGGGAGGGTTTCAATGACCTGACCTGGGTAAATTTTCGTTTTAACTCCCGACAGCTTTTCCCCCTTCAAATTTATCCAAAATAGCATTATCTCTGTGCAAATGTATATGCTGAACTCAAATCAACAATTAGTTATTGAAGAAACTTACCCTTTTTTAATGTAAATACCCATAAAAACGAACTATATCTTGCACTTTTTCTCTCCCATAACTCTCACGAAGTCATGTAATTAACTGCAGAATGACGTACTGCGTAAGCAACGAATTTCGGCCGATTTACTTCTGCCTGTTTACTTCCGGTTAGGAAAGTAATGCGCTTTTTTTTGTATCCCTCAACCTGCGCATTACTCTTGTACAAAATTGGCAAGCCATGTGTGGAAATTGAAATTGAAATATGAAAAAGACCCAGACATAACGTGGACTATAGTAAAAAAAAACAAGCCTTACAACAGTGGCAAAATATGTAGACTGTGACAAGAAAAAAAAGTTAGCTATTATGTTATTCCCAAACAAAAATGAATTACTGAATGAAAGAACAGAAATTATGACTAAGTGTCACCATACTAAAAAATACCTATTAGGTTCATACAACCACGGATGAAAACAGTCAAGCCTTAGAACGGTGGCAAAATGTGTAGACTGTGCTAAGAAGAAAAGATAGAGATTATGCTATTCCCAAACAAAAATGAACTATTGAATGAAAGAATGGAAATTATGACTAAGTGTCACCATACTAAAAAATACCTATTAGGTTCATACAACTATGGATTGAAACGTTATGATTTCTTGTAATTTTTAAAATTGCTCGTTCAAAACAATCCCCGTTACGTGAGCGTTTAAAAAAAAAACGATAGATTCAGTTATTGCAAATCCCCTGAAGAAACCCAGGTGACGTAATAACTCGTTTATATATATATATATTTCATTGAATATGGCTGAACCAAGAAGATTTAATTAATTTTTCCAGTATCTTAACATTTTTCCTTTTTCCTGGAGATAAAGAATATAATAATTCTTCATATTTTATATCGCCCACTTCTATAGCCATTTTCAACGGTGTTCATGTCTTTGCTATTATTTTTTTCTTCACGTTTCCACTGTTACGTAGTAATTTATTTTGTTTTATTTTTGATAAAGGAGTGTTCATTCCAAGCTCTCACGTCCGGCGGGCGACTGGAAATCGCGTGAACATCTTTCTCTTGAAAAAGTTTTCAAAACTCCTTTTCCACTATAAAATAATGCAAAGGTTGATGGTAGGAGAGAAACGTTTGATACATAGTGCCTCTCTCATAGCGAGAAGTTTTTTTCTTTTTGTGATTTTTATAGAATTCTTGTTTTCGATCAGAAACATCCTTAAGTGTTTTTGTAAATTATGAATTAATAAATGTTGTTTTTTTTCTATTATTACGGCATATTTTTTTTTATTGAAATGTAAGACTTCTAGTCAATGAGATGGTAATGAGTTCAATATCAGTCAGTCAATTGCCATACGTGATACACGCTTTGGGCTATCATGTCTCGAAAGAGACATGACTGACTGGGCAGAAAATTATCCCACAGTAGGTTTCCATTACTTTCGGCGGTAGACTGGTTGTTAGCCAATCTGTCCTATTATTTAACTCATAACTGGAAGGAGAAGAGATAGACTATATTACATTATTATATTAAGTATAATTAGTGGGGGATCAGTTTATTACTTCCTAACAATAAAAAACCGATCACCCACTTTATGCCCAATAGAAGCTTTAATCAGGTTTCTATTATATTCAGTCAGTTAGTTAATTGCTATACGTGATACACGCTTTGGGCGACGATGTCTCGAAAGAGACATGACTGACTGGGCAGATGATTATCCCGCAGGAGAACCCAATCTGTCCTATTATTTAACCCATAACTGGAGGAAAGAGACGAGGGTCTTTGTGCATAAGTGAATGTAACGTATTCAACTGGAATTCGAACTCTACTTCCCGATTTGTCGTTCCGAGACGATATCCACTGAACCACAACGCACATCCGGAGTTCAATATAGGTAATTTAATTGATTTTTGACAAGAAAGTCATGGCAACCTACTGCGGGATAATCTTCTGCCCAGTCAGTCATGTCTCTTTTGAGACAGGATCGCCAAAACGTGTATTACGTATGGCACTTAACTGACTGACACGATCTTGTACAGAGCATTGAAATTCATACACTATATTGATCATCACTAGTTTAGATTTGATGGGGTTATTTTGATTAGTGACAACAAGGCTTTCAGTGTTCCATTATTTTGTAAAATATGTTCTTGAGGTTTTCATAGCAGAAATATGGTGTTTAATAATTCTTCGTATAGTGAATTCATTCTGCTTGTAACTATTGTGCGTCTGGTTGCAGTAAAATATGTTTGTTTTGTGTAGTATTTTTATTACTGGTGTGCATGTTTTGTAAGAATAATTTTATTTGTTTATCAATGAAGTAATTGGAAAAATTATTGTTGACTAATGTTTCTTTCATGTGTTTTAGTTCACTCAAAAACTGTTTTTTTATGAAGTGAAATCTTGGTGTGCACTATTTATTTGTTGTTTTATATCTTTCAGGGCATTGGCTATCATAGTTTAGAAGATAAGAGTTCGTACTGGCTGTTTTTTTTTTATAGGGGTAAGTGGTATATTCCTTGTTTTTTAGTTTTATATTAACGCCAACGAATGGGATTTTATTATTAACCATGAGTTCATTTTAAATGTTAGCGTTGTTTTTTAAAAAATTGCTATCAGATTTATAATTTCATTCTTACTTTTATCAAAACAAAAATGTCATCAACATACATTGTGTAGTTTTTTGGTTTATTAGTTGTTTTAAACTTTTTGTTTTCAATCTAAGACATGTAAAAGTTAGAGAAAGTAGGAACTAATGGGTTCCCTATGCTGACACCATTAGGTTGGATGTAGGTGTTACCATTATCGTTATAAAATAGAGTTTTCGTGGTACAGGCGAGGAGGAGTTTCCGAAAAGTTACTGGTTGAATTTTTGGAAGAGGGATTCACTGGTGTTTATAGATACAGTCACTAATTATCTTTCTTGGTTCTTCAACTGGGACGTTGGTAAAAAGATTTTCAACAACAAGCGAAGCTAGATTATTACCTAAGGTATTTGATTTTTTTAAGATTTGGAGGAATTCATTTGTTGATTCAATGCTGTAAATGTTAAGTTTGTGTTGGAGAAATTATGTGATTGAGGGTATAGCGGTTGCTATGTGTTATCTTACCCACATTCGACCCATGTAATTTACTCGTCTGCGATTGGCTTATAAATAACTACTATTATTGTATAGGACAATTTAACAATCGCAGTCGCTTTAACCTTTCACCTCAGAAGCAACTTTCACGTGTGTTTTGTTGATTGATTAATTTTTAAGCCAATCACAGATTTTTCTTGTATAAACAAAGTTTTTCCCGCGCTTGCTCGTGGATGCACTTCTACACATAAATACGACAGATTTTCGCAAAGCTTACTCAGTAGATACCCAACAGGCTGCCTAAGACTACTACATCACATGTAAGTCTCTCTCTACTCACCTCTGCCTAACGCACACACAGACACAGAACTTTGTCTTCTCTCTGACTTTCTTGCCTAACGCACACACAGACACAGAACCTTGTTTTCTGTCTGAAAGATTTCATCAAAGGACTTTTTATCTTTGAACTCTTGACGATAATCTTAACAACTGTTACAAACCTTTCTTTCAGCTAAAGAAAAAACTTCATACATCTTACTTTGTTCTACGAAGAGACAAAGGGGAATAACTCTTTCCCTTTCATTTTATCTTGCTGTGTATGTACTGATAATACATGTCTTGTTGTTTGTTCAATATATTTTAATTTATTGGTTACAAATTGGAGTTGTTGTTTTTATTATTTCTTGTTGAACGAATCATAATATAAATCGTTAGAGGACAAAAAAATCCTCTACAAGGGTTTTTGATTATTGGTGTACAGGCGTAGGTATTTGTGATATGATATATCGGAGAGGAAAATATGGCTTATGGGTTTTTACATTACTGTAAAGATATCCTGGTTGGTAATCACCGATAATCTTCGAAATTTAAGATATGTTAACCTCAGTGTTGTTAGCTGTGATTAGTTTGTAGAACCACTTCTACATGCACTTACCTACCTACATACATCGTCATGCACACACGTTCGTACGCATATACCCACACACACCTACGTAAGGACTGCACCTGAAGCTTTCTTTTTTCCCGCGTTTATCAAGAAATATATAAACTAATTTCCACACGTGTCTAACCAGTTGGACTATGTTTTCGGAGCTTTAAGACCGAGAACCGTTCGTCTCTTCCAACTCACACAAACTACTAATTGCATTCAGCAATTAAACATAAAAATGTTTTTCTCTATATTATAAGAACATTTCAATACATGTATTATATTATATTCACTAATATTCAGTACAAACATATTATTTCCTTTCTCAGGGACTTTCCTAACATGAATATTTACACAATATCTTTAATATCTAAGAGAGAACTCTCTTCATGACATCTTACATTTACGAATTATTCAGTTCTGTAACTTTACTTAATACAATGTTGTTATATTCGTTACATTGTGCTTTGTGATATTTTATTTATAATTGTGGTGGTTTGGACAACCAACCTTTTCTTCACTGTTGAAATCACTACCCCAACGGTCAGTCTAATACATATTGGTACCCAAGTTGTCTAGACCACAACAGATGTTTCTATTTATTTAGTTGTTAAAATAATGTTCATCCTGTGCATGGCTCAAGAGCCACTCGAAGTAGGTTGTTAATGAGTAAATGCTAAGTTGCACAGTTTATGGGGATATGTAAGAAAGATAATGGTTAACACTAAACTTAAACAGGTTAAGATTATAGTGATTAGGGAAGCATCCTCTTGG
Organism: Ascarosepion bandense; assembly: GCA_037127315.1. Classification (NCBI taxonomy): domain Eukaryota; kingdom Metazoa; phylum Mollusca; class Cephalopoda; order Sepiida; family Sepiidae; genus Ascarosepion; species Ascarosepion bandense. The sequence goes on from JBBBDQ010001892.1 coordinate 505,420, forward strand.
GAGTCAACTTGTGAGATGGAGTTGTTTGAATGGAACTTATATCTCATAAGTACATTTCAATACAAGTATAATTATATTCACTACCATTCAGTACAAACATATTATTTCCTTTTCAGGAACTCTTCTAGCATGAATATTGAGACAATTTCTTTAATATCTAAGAAAGAAGTTTCTTCACAACATCTTGCATTCACAAATTAATCAGTCCTGTAACGTTGCTTAATACAATGTTGTTATATTCGTTACATTGTGCTTTGAGTTATTTTATTTATAATTGTAGTGGTTTGGACAACCAACCTTTTCTTCACTGTTGAAATCACTACCCCGACGGTCAGTCTAATATATATTGGTACCCAAGTTGTCCAGACCACAACAGATGTTTCTATTTATTTAGTTGTTAAAATAATGTTCATCCTGTGCATGGCTCAAGAGCCACTCAAAGTAGATTGTTAATGAGTAAATGCTAAGTTGCACAGTTTATGAGGATATGTAAGAAAGATAATGGTTAACACTAAACTTAAACAGGTTAAGATTATAGTGATATAATTAGATGTTGTCAGACAACATCTTTAATATCTAATAGAGGACTCTTTTCACATTATTCAGTTCTGTAACTTTACTTAATACAATGTTGTTATATTCATTATATTGTGCCTTGAGTTATTTTATTTATAATTGTGGTGGTTTGGACAACCAACCATTTCTTCACTGTTGAAATCACTACCCCGACGGTCAGTCTAATACATATTGGTACCAGGTTGTCCAGACCCCTACAAGTTTATTTACATACCCTTTTAATGAATTTGTGGGAATTTTCCTTAATTTAGTAATTTTTCGTGTCACCGAGGATAGATTGTAATTTTTGGTTGGAATTTAGTCGTTTGAGAAGTACATAATTATTCGTTTTGTCAGCAGGTCTGATAATATTGGAGTTCTTGCCTAACTCTTTTACGGCTGATTTGAGTTTGCTTGTGTTGATAGAATTGTATTTGGCATGTAGAGAAGGCTTTCTCAAAACTTCCACTTTTAGATGATCTCTCAGATTTGGGTGCTCCATAATTCATTTTCCTGCTGTTAGCTGTTGGGTTGACTGGTAGAGTATTTCCGTTTCGGTGATTTTTTCCTTGTCGGCCTTATTCAATGAAAGATGTTTGAAGGAAAGGTTACTCCTCAAGTATACATTTATATATATATATATATATATATATATATATATATCCAAAAGAAGAAGGAACGAAGAGAATATATATATATATATATATATATATATATATATATATATATATATATATATATATATACATATATATATATACACATATATATATATATTCACATATATATATATATATATATATATATATATATATATATATATATATATGCACATATATATATATATTCACATATATATATATATCAGATATATATATATATATATATATTCACACATATATATATATATACATATATATACACATATATATATATTCACATATATATATACAGATATATATATATATATATACATATATATATACACATATATATATACATATACACACACACATATATATATACACACACACACACACACACACATATATATATATATATATATATATATTCTCTTCGCTCCTTCTTCATTTGGATATATATATATATATATATATATATATATATATATAACGATTTGTACCCACAGAAATTACTAATGGCTTTAAAAAGAACAGACGTCATATTATTTAAACCCGAGGAACCTTTCGGCCAACTCTTATCAAGGGTTCTCGTTGGCTTTAATTTTAAGGGAATTAAGGAAAAGGACAAGGCAAAATAAATTTTTTCGTCCTGTTATTTTGCGGTCCAGTTACGTGTTGTTTTTCAGACTAGACCTGTGTTTCCTTCCTTCAGTAAAGATAGGTTTTCCTATTTTCGAAAAAGTTCAATTGTTTACAAATTTAAATGCTGTTGTGATGCTGCATACATAGGACGTACCGATCTGAGGTTGGAGACGCGGATTTCACAACACGTCCCCGCTAATATACGTTCCAGTGGCTCTCTACGACCTATAAGAACAACACAATCTGTTCTGGATTCCGCTATTGGCCGACATCTTTTGGACAATCAAGTGTGTGCCTCGGCATATGAGGACAGCTGGTTTACTGTCTTGCACAGCGCTCGGTCTACACATCATCTACGTATTTATTTGGAAGCAATTTGCTTGAAAATTCAACAGCCGAGCCTGTGCAGACAGAAAGAGCAGTTTTTACGCTCCTTACAATTGCTGGTGAGTTTGTGAGTGTAACATTTTTTCACTTTTAAACACTCTTGTGGAATTACATGTGTACACCCACCTTACATTTTATGTGTTTTTTTCAATAAATTTATTTTTAAACGAGTTCCATCATCTCCCAGCATTGTAAGTAATTTATTTTGCCTTGTCCTTTTCCTTAATTCCCTTAAAATTAAAGACAACGAGAACCCTTGATAAGAGTTAGACGAAAGGTTCCTCGGGTTTAAATAATATGACGTCTGTTCTTTTTATATATATATATAGTACTGTGCAAAAGTATTAGGACAAGAACTATTTTATCTTTTATGAGGCATCAGAATAAAGTTTAAAGTCACCCCTGTCCTAACACATTTGCACACTATCGGTAGTGTGCAAAACTATTAGGACAGGGGTGATTTTCCTAAATACCCCACTGAAATTTAAATACAGGGTGAAAAGCCAAGCAAGTTGCTAATAGATATTGATTACTTAAAACTAGGTGTAAAAGAAATGTATTAAAAAGAAATCATGCTTAATTTTTCCTATTTTCTATTAAACAATTTATTTTGAAACTACTCTATTCAACATCTATGGGATATTTTGGATTAAAACATTGTACTTCGTAAGACACACTTTGGGAACAAATACAAGCTGCTTGGCAGGAGATACCATTAGTTACATTGAAGAAGCTTGTGATGTCAATGCCCGACAGAATGAAGGCTGTGATCAAAGCAAAAAGCTATTATACTAAATATTACATTTATTTTGTAACAAGTATTTTTCTTGTTTAAAGCATTTTTTGAGTAAATCAAATAAAATTACTTTAATTAAATTGTTTATTTTCTGTCAATATGCTTCATAAAATATAAAATAGTTCTTGTTCTAATAGTTTTGCACAGTACTATATATATATATATATATATATATATATATATATATATATATAGGTATAGTTGTCAGTCCGTAAACGGTGAGGATGATCCAACAAGATTCCCTTAATATAAATTATTAATAGGTAAATCCATATAGAGAGCTCGATGGGTGTTAACCAGAGCGATATGAAGTTTATAAAGAAAAACTCAACACGTCATATTAGTTATAAACTATAGTTCATTTCAATGAGCTTAATTAGCTCATATCATCAGACTCTTTTACAATATTTCCTCCATCTGGCATAAAATTTCTGCCGGAATGAAAGTTTTCTTCAAATGAAGAGGGAATATAATAGAAATAATAATAATAAACATAAGATTACAAACAAATAAATAAATGACAATAAATGTAAGGGGAAGGAGGAAGGAAAGATATATATATATATATATATATATATATATATATATATATATTCTTTCCGCCTTCCCCTTACATTTATTGTCATTTATTTATTTGTTTGTAATCTTGTTTATTATTATATATATATATATATATATATATATACAAATGAAGAAGGAAAGAAGAGAATAATTGCAACGTTCAAAACATTCTTTAAAACAGTACTCGATATAAAACTAGAGCAATGGAATATTTATTATAAATTATACAAGCTACTACAAAATTATACAAGCTACTACAAAATTGTACAAGCTACTACAAAATAGTATGATGTGTGCTAGAATAAAATCTATCGAATATTGGCATGATAATTGATGCTATATAAAATACCTTGGAACTATATAACTTGATGATCAGTGTTAGATTGAGCGCTGGGCAAATATGAATATGATAATACTAGCAGTATAGCCCGGCGTTGCTCGGGTGTAATGAAAGCTTTAAAACTAATCCATAGTCCAGGAGCTCAGACTCAGTCTAAAGAATATTTGAAATAATAAAATCATTGCGACAATTTACCAATCGCACATTATATATATATATATATATATATATATATATATATATATATATATATATACTAGCAGTATAGCCCGGCGTTGCTTGGTGTGTAATGAAAGCTTTAAAAACTAATCCATGGTTCTGGAGCTCAGACTCAACCTAAAGAATATTTGTGTGAAGTTTGGTGAGAATCGGATACAAATTGTGGATTTGTATAAAGGACATACAGACAGATAAACAGAGACACACACAAACATCTTGCCTTATATATATATATATATATATATATATATATATATATATATATAATCGATTTTCTGCACTATTGTAAGAACTGCAACATTGAAACTTCTGAATATCGTTTCTTATGTCTTTGTCTATGAGTGTATCAAATTTGATTAAAATCGGACCACTCCTTCTATGACCCGATATTTTCGATTATCGATTTTCGATATTTATCGGGGGTACCTCGACACAAAACCTAGCTAAGAACACTCGCAGACGCTTATGGTACAACTGTGTAAATTTTCAATAAAATCGGTTCAGCTGTTTCGGAGTCTATAGGTTATCGGGGACACACACACACACACACACACACACACAGACAAAGTTCCATTTATAAATAAGTTTAGATAGATACACGTAAGTCTGTAAATCCACATATGTTCATCCAGTTACATATGCTGATCTCTATTTCAATCAAATATTGTTAAGGCCCAAACAAATTTATTTTAGAGTCTGTTCTTGTATTCTTCAGATCAGAGATTGCTTTGTTTGGATTGGTCCGTTCTGTCAATGTAACAACGCTTTCCTGATTAAGATGGTTTGGCTAATCTTGAACTTTTTAAAACCTTCGAACTTAAAATGGAGTTCATCACTTGATAAGACATAGATAGTGTCGAAACATAGATAGTGTCGAAATGGCTACTTTTGTAGTAATATTATAACATACTTATGTTATAACTTCTAAATAAATATTATTCACTCTACTTGTACTGAGCACTTTTCTTAAGAATAGGTTTTCTTTGGATACAGAATCATATTCCATCCATATCTACCATATATATATATATATATATATATATAGTCATCCACAGACAGATCTGTTTCACTGTATCACAGCTCATCAGTACGGTTAGACTCTGGTTGCTTTTTTAACGCAGGATTAAAACCCGACCGAAATGGCGTCAGTCGGCGATTCTACCTCTGAGCTATTCTGTTGTCTGTTTTCTGTTTTTTGTAGCCGTTAATTAATTTTGCCTTTTTATCTCTCCTAAAACTTACTCCACCGTCCTCGTTAGGTAGGTTATATGTTTTCTTCTGTTCTTTTTGCCTTTACTCTATCCTATTGGTATCAAATTTGCAAAGCCTTCTTTCCTTTTTAATGTACCCAAGAAATGTCACCTGTCTCTTCCTGATGTTAAGTATAAATATTCTTCTTTTCTTTTTTTTCTAAAACATTGTCATGTCCAGTTCATGGCATCCTCAGCATTCTTCTGTAGAAACATATTTCTGTTGCTTCAAGTCTTTTTAACTGTGAGGAGACTTTTCAGCATAAACTAAGTAGCAGAACAGACTGGTTTCTATAGCATTGGTTGGTGACTAGTCTAGCAGAATGAAAACTCTGAATTCAAAAACAGCCTGGAGGTGGGGGCTATCTTGTCCAGGAAACACCACCGTTATGTTTTGCCTGAAGAGACCTGCTTGGTCGAAACCTGAATAGCAAGTCAGTGGTGTGTGTTCTGTTGTTTAATGTATTTTGAACTCTGCATATTCAGTTCATTAATGTTGGTTGTGCATTGAGCACTTTTTTCTTAATTACCCGTCTGCAGATACTATTTGGCTAGTATATATATATATATATACGATGGGTAGTCCTTTGGGTCCTGTTCTTGCAAATATTTTTGTGGGATATTATGAGCGTTTGTTATTTGAGAATGTTGATGAGCCTTTAATATATCGACGTTATGTCGATGACACCTTCTCATTATTTGATAACGCTATAGACGCTGAACGCTTTCTAGTTCAGTTAAATTCTTTACATCCCTCTCTTCAGTTTACTATGGAGATAGAGAAGGATGGATGTCTCCCATTTTTGGATGTCTGTGTTCAGCGCCGAGACGGGTTTTCGTGACATCGATTTTTCGCAAACCCACCTTTACTGGTTTGTACACCAATTGGAACTCGTTTGTTCCTAAGTCCCGTAAAATAGGTCTAATAGAAACTTTAGTTCACCGTGCCCTTAACATCTGTTCCCCGGAGTGTTTGTGCAGCGAATTAATTCACTTGCAAAATATTTTCGAAGGTAATAGGTACCCAACTAATGTAGTAGAACGGGTGATTGATCGTAAGGTCAAACGATTTAAAGAACCTAAAGTTGAAGGACCTAGTCGCTGTCCCTTGTATTTAAAGTTACCCTGGCTTGGAAGAAAATGTCAAACTATTACTGATAAAGTTTCGGCATGTGTTTCGTCCGGTTATTTTTCAGTGCAGTTGCGTGTTGTTTTTCAGACTAGACCTGTGTTTCCATCCTTCAGTAAGGATAGGTTGTCCTATTTTCGAAGAAGTTCTGTTGTTTACAAATTTAAGTGCTGCTTCGATGCGGCATATATAGGACGAACCAATCTGAGGTTGGAGACGCGGGTTGCACAACACGTCCCCGCGAATATACGTTCAGGTGGCCCTCTCAGAACTATAAGAACAACCCAAGCAGTTTTGGATTCAGCAATCGGCCAACACCTGCTGGACAATCAAGCATGTGCCTCCTCGTATGAGGACAATTGGTTTTCTGTTTTGCACAGTGCTTGATCGGCATACCATCTTCGCGTTTTGGAGGCTATTTGCCTAAAGATCCAGCAGCCGAGCCTGTGCAGGCAGAAAGAGCATTTCCTTCGCTCCTTGCAATTACTGGAGAGTTTGTGAGTGTAACATTTTTTCCTTTTTATTTCACTCTTGTGGAATTATATGCATACACCCCCCTTACATTTTAATATATTTTGTTTTTCATTAAATTTTACTTTTAAACGAGTTCCATCTTCTCCCAGTTTTGTGAGTAATCCTTTGGTTTTGTCCTTTGTTTTGACCCCTTTATAATTAAGCCGACGAAGCCCTTGAACGGAATGTAGTCAGTTCAACACAACAACGACACGCATGTAGATTTATATATATTTATATCCAGTTTATATAAACGTTTACGAGCGGATTCAATTGTAGGTGACACATAAATTAGCTAACTAGGCGTACATAACTCTCACCGGAACAAATCTTCCATACCTTTGCTAACCACACACTACCACTAGTAGCAGTAATTTTCTCGGGAACAGTGGCTTGCCTAACCGACTCGCAACCCGCCAACTCCAGACAGAGCGTCTTCTTCTCACGAGCCTAAATCTGCTAATTTCATTTTTCACCTTGATTTTATTGAAAAAGGCACAAAAACGAGGTGGTAAAGTTAGCTACGCGGAATTCAATTTTCCTTTTTTACCAGGTCGAAATGAAAATAATATCGATTATCCATGTCGACTGAGCCTTCGACCCTTCACCGCTGAGGGATAGAGATACCCCTTCTCTATTGCTTGCTTATCCATACACAAAGCTGCAAAACAAGCAAGTGGAAATTCTCACATTTCAATTTGCCCCGGGACCATGCAATCGTCAAAACAGGACGACAATATTATGTTTACGGTTCATCTACACAGATTCAACCTATTCGTTTACTTTTCCCGACAGAAGTAAATGTATTTTTCTCAATCTATTCAATTTTAGTGAAATTTCTTATCTTTTAAATCAATAAAAAATTAATACCAGCCATCTGGAAATAGGGTTTCAAGTGTGTCCAGAATTTAGGGACACACTGGAGTTTGAGATATCGAAGAAAGGGCATAGCATGGACTGCTTGTAACAAAATGGAAAAGATCTGGAAATCCAATCTTGATCGTAAGATCAAAATCCAAGTTTTTCGCGCACTTATTGAACCAATCTTACTCTATGGATCTGAAACTTGGACTCTTTCAGCAAAACAACAGCGCCGTTTAGATGAATGTTATACTCGTCTTCTTAGAAGAGTATTGATCTTTCATGGCGAAACCACCCAACTCTAGAAATGATATATGGAGATCTACCAAGACTATCAACCTTAGTTCAAAAGAGACGTGTCCAGTTTGCTGGGCATTGTGCACGTGCAACAGATGAACTTGCTTCATCGTTTGTATTATGGAGGCACCCATCATCTCACAATCGATCTCGTAAATTAACTTGTTCAGACAGGATACACAGAGATACATCTATCACCAAGGAAGGCCTTACAGGAGCTATGACAAATAGGGAATACTGGAAGGGTCTAGTGAGTTCTATCTCGGCTGAGGCCGCAGGATGATGATGATGATGATGTAGTTTGGGATGTGGCTTTAATTATTTTTATACTAGCAGTATAGCCCGGCGTTGCTCGGGTGTAATGAAAGCTTTAAAACTAATCCACGGTCCTGGAGCTCAGACTCTTTGGACGTTGGCACGAAAGACTAAAAAGCAATAGTTGGTTAATATATAGGAGGTCTTGGTTGAACGCATGCATAAAAGTAAGGAAAGAAAAGTTCTTTCCCTTTGTGTGGGTGGAAACGTAAAATATTCGGTAGAAAGTTATTTTATGTAAAGTTCAGTTTGAATGAAAGTTAATGTGCATAGTGTTAATGTCTGTTTCCAATTGGAGTTTTCTAGTGTTGTGTGTGCATGCTGGTGAGAAATAAAAATTTGCGCCACTAATTGCTACCCGCAATTAGTGCGCGTGTGTTTGTGTGAGTTAGGGAAACATGTCTGCTCTTGCCCGGGACAAAATCCTAACTAGCGTACCACGTGACGTTCCCCGCTTTTATTGGCATGCGTTTACGCGGGAACTAAGTTATCACGTGAACGCTGAATGACCATGTGTGTGTGTGTGGGTGTGAATGTAGCAAACCCAACAACAGTATACGTGGATCATCACTATGTTATAGTGTGTGTGTGTGTGTGTGTGTGTGTTATTAATCATTATAACGTGCAAACTACAAACTACTACAAAATTGTACATTTTGTTTCGATATTGAAAGAACAATGTTTCATCAGTTAGTTAACAATGATGATAATAAACGTTTTATTTTAAAAAGAAACAATTCTTTTAAGAACATTTCCCTTTAATTTTAGAATATTTTTTTTCGGGCGAGGTAAAAAATGAAAGAAAGACGGAAGAAAAGACCAGAAAATAAGTTGAGAAATCAAGAAAAAGAAAGGGAAAAGGAATGATATAGAGAAGAAATAGATAGTGAAGAAGAGGAAAGTAAGCGAGAAAATGTTGAGAGGAAAGAGCCAATGGAAACGGCTAAAGAGACCTGTTGATGAAAATGAAACAAGATTATTTACCAAAATTTCGAATAATCTCGAAAAGATTCATTTTTTGTAACATAATTAAAAAAATATTTGGATCTTTCCTTTTAATAACATAACACTTTCACGGAACAACTGTAGGGTATTTTCCTTTTCACATTATGCTATGCTGATTTTTCAGTGAATTAGTGGAAGTATATGAACTTTTGGAAAGTGAAAGTAATTTTTCAAGCGAAAATTATTTTTTTAAAACTAAATGTAATTTTTTTATGCTAAGAATATCTTTTGTTGTAAAGTATTTTTTCCAAACACAATATAAATTCTTATAAACTGAAAGTAAATTTTTATAAATAAAAATGCAATTTTTTTTAATCAAAAGTAATAATTTCTAAACTGGAAGTAAATCTTTCTGAACCAAATTTTTCTAAGCTTTATAAAAAAAAAATGCAAATAATTATTGTAAAAATTCATTATTTATTGAATTTTTTTTTTCTTATCAGACTATGATATGCTTAATTTATATTGTTCATAAAAGCAATTGAAAGTTTATCCAAATAAAACTTGGCATAGTTATTGCATTTTTCGCAATTCGGACTTACTTTTTAGAATGAAGGCTAATATTGAAAAACAAAAAGACAGTTGATTAGCATTCCCCAATGACTCCTGAATTTAATTATGTTAGGTATATTGGGGGAGCAAAGTCGAATTTTTAGACATTTCTGGAAATTAATTAATGGTGGTGGGGGTAACATATGTAAAAAAAATATTTTTATCAATATTTTTTAAAAATAATTATTTCAAAATTGATTTTAGTCAATTATAAATAAGTCCTGAAATTTTCATAAAAATCCGACCATTATTTGATTTTTGCAAGAATTTCCAAATTAATGTGTCTTTCGCGGTCAAAAAAGTGCATTGCATAATATTACGCTTTTTTTACGTAATAAACTGTGCGTCAATTTAGGTCTCGCACCGACGTAAGAAGAAAAAAGATTTTCTACCAAAATTTCGAACGTGTTAAAAATAATCAAAAAATTTAAAAAAATAATTAAAAAATATTTTTATCTTTCCTCTTAATGATAATAAAAAAAATTTGAAGATAAAACTTTGTTTTGATTTAGTTTGGGGCTTTTTCCTTCATACTATGCTGTTTTTTTCAGCGATTTTTTGGAGGTACCTAAACGCTCCGGCCTTCTTCAGATGATATACACTACCGGCCATAATTATTAGGCTACCCCAGTTTTTTTTTTTTTAAGAAATGAGGTACTTCATACTATTTCTAGCATCTATTGCCAGTATTCTCATCCTTCTATTACCCTCTTTCTGACACCCACTATAACCTATCACTCTTACACTTTCCCCCTATAAAACACCCTGCGTAACAGTGGCAGTAAAACTTCTTTGCTTGGGGTGAACTGATTAAACACACACACACACACACACATTATGTGCCCCATAATATCAGTCTTATGTTGTGGTGTAGTGAATATTGACTCGGAACGACAAATCGGGGAACAAAGTTCGAATTGCAGTCGAATTCCTGGCATTCACTTACTCAAAAATACCCTTGAAAAAGGTATTAATCCGTCTCTTCCCTCCAGTTATGGGTTAAATAATAGGACAGATTGGGTTCTATAGCCTTGGCTGGCAACCTGTCTACCGCAGAAAGTGACGGCCACCTACTGCGGGATAATTTTCTGCCCAGTCAGTTATGTCTCTTTCGAGACATGATCGCCCAAACCGTGTATCACGTGTGACACTTAACTGACTGACTGAATATAATAGTTAAAAACATGATTAAGGCTTCTACTGGGCATAAAGTGGGGGATCGGTTTTCTATTGTTATGAAGTAATAAACTGATCCCCCTCTAATTATTACTTAATAATATAATATATATCTTCTCCCTCTAGCTATGAGTTAACTAATAGGACAGTTTGGGTTCTGTAGCCTTGGCTGGCAACAAGTCTACCGCAAAAAGCAATGTAACCTACTGCAAGGTAATTTTCTGCCCAGTCAGTCATGTCTCGAAAGAGACATGATCGCCCAAAGCGTGTATCACCTATGGCACTTAACTAACGGTTACATTTGCGCTTAGAAAAACATCACTTTTAACTTGGATCATTGGGCAAATTTTAGCTTTACCCTCACATGTTTGGAAATAATAATTTGCAAAAAAAAAATTCTACCAGATTAGAAAAATTTGATTCCGAAAGACTTCCTTGCAGTTTAGAAATTATTACTTTTGATTTTAAAAAATTACATTTTGTTTATTAAAAATTTACTTTTACTTTATAACACTTTATATAGTGTTTAGAAAAATTTACTTTACAAAAAAATATTTTTAGCATAAAAAAAAATTCATTTAGTTTTAAAAAAATACTTTTTGCTTGAAAAATTACTTTCAGTTTCCAAAGTTAATTTTTTTAGGTACCTAATTCGCTGAAAAAAAATTCACAGTTGACAATTCCTTGTCTAAAGTACACAAGATGTTATTGGTAAATGCAGTCAGTCAGTTAAGTACCATACGTGATACACGCTTAGGCGATCATGTCTCGAAAGAAACATGACTGACTGCGCAGAATATTATCCCGCAGTAAGTTGCCATACTTTCTGCGGTAGACTGGTTGCCAGCCAAGGCTATAGAACCCAATCTGTCCTATTATTTAACCCATAACTGGAGGGAAGAGATGGATTAATACCTTTCCCAAGGGTATTTGCGCGTAAGTGTATGCAAGGATTTCAACTGGAATTCGAACTCGGTTCCCCGAGTTCTCGTTCCGAGCCGATATCCACTGCGCCACAACGCACCTCCTATAATTTACTTACATAGATATAAAGCTTAAAAATATTTGACTTTTATCAACATTTTCAACAAACCCAGAAAACTATGAGGCCAATGATTTCTAATGTAATATTATAGCATATTTAACAGCCTCAATATTAATGTTACCTGAAATGAAGTGTAATATAGCTCCCCCAACATGTAAATATTAGGATTGCTAGATTGTAAAATACTTAATATCATCAGATCGCTAAAATCGAAAAGTCTTTTTGTACTAGGTAAGAGGATATTAAAAAGAGAAAAAAAGATTTCTGAAAATAAAAGAAAATATTTTTTTTTAGATTTTCTTTTTTTAAAAGAGGTTTAGTATCATCATTAACTACCTGATGAGACATTGTTCTTTCAATGTCGAAACAAAATGTACAATTTTATAGTAATTTGTACATGTTCTAAAGTATAATTTAATTTAATTATTCTCTCCGTATAGTGAATAATTCAACTGGAATTCGGCTCTCCAATTTCTCGTTCCGAGCCGATATCCACTGCCTCACAACGCACATACGATAAATACTGAATGTGATTGAAAAAAAAAATACATGAATGTTAAATTTTTAAAAATCTATTAAGAAATCAATGTTAGTATCGAGTTATCGGTTTAAGACAGAATTATTCTGAAATTGAATTTAAGTAAAATTACTGAAGGGCTGTTAAGAATTTACAATGCATTGTGACAGAATGTGTAAGAAATTCCTATGACATTGTCAAAAATATTATACACTTGACTGGAGTAACCCTAGATTTTGAAGCCCTAGGCTATAGGTAAGTTCGGCACTGTCAGCAGCACAACCTCAGTTACGGTTCTTACAAAGAAACTATCGTCTGTAATCCGATTAAGGGATTAAACAGTTTAATATCCCATCATTCATATTTTTAATTTTGTCACGCTAGAACATTTACAACTGACTAGTGAGTTAGATCCTCACTGGGTGTCTCATAATTATATAGTAGAAAATTTTATTATCTTTGTAATATATTTGGGGAAAAAATTCTATTTTACTTTTTCAAAATTACTTTTGATTTGAAAATAATACTCATACATCTCATCCATAAAAATCACCTTTAAGTATCCATCGGTGTTTATATATATATATATATATATATATATATATATATATATAAACATGCGTTGTAGATATAGTAGAATCCAAAGGAGTATCCTGTACATAAAGTGCTAGGATAACTCTCTAGGAGAGCTCTAAACATATATGTATATAAATACATATAGAGCAAATATATGTAAAAATTAAGATAGACACATTATTCCATGGTTAAGCGGAAATAAAGGCCTATTTCAGGCGAACCATCATCAGCTTCCGTCTTTATTATAAAGAAGATTTTTTACACGAAAAACGTGTAATATCTTTTGTACACTAAAGATGGAGGCTGATGATGGTTCGCCTGAAATAGGCCTAACCTCTGCTTAACCATGGAATAATGTTTTTGTCTTAATTTTTTTACACACACACAAACATATATATATATATATATGATGGATTCTCCCGTCGCGTTCAACGTATGAGGGTCCAACCTTTTTCCAGCAAGACAACCACACAGAGATTTGTTTATAGTGGTGAAGGCATTGTGTAGTACCATCCACACTTCTTGGAACTGCTGATAACAAACAATTGGTGCAGATGACTGCCACAAATCGCACGAACAGCAGACCTCAATTATTTAACCCATAATTGGAGGGAACGAACGGATTAATACCTTTCCCAAGGGTACCAGTGCGCAAGTGAATGCAGCGTGCTCGACTGAAATTGGAACTCGGCTCACCGATTTCCCCCTCCAAGCCGACATCCACCGCACCCCAACGCACATCCGTGAATGCTAACAGCACCTGGTATTCCCAAGTGGTCACCCACCTAAGTACTGACCAGGCTCAACTTCGGTGATCGAGCGGGAACCGGTGTATCCAACGTGACATGACCGATATATATATATATATATATATATATATATATATATAAAAACTAAAAATAAAACTTTTATTAAAAATAAAATATATATATATATATATATATATATATATATATATTAAAAATAAAACCATTAAAAAAAAATCAACAGAGTAAGCATCATCACACACACATTATATATATATATATATAATGTGTGTGTGATGATGCTGATAAAAAGATAATCCGGCATGCAGTTTTTCCCCCGCTGTGAAGTGCTCAATATCAAGATAGCGGTGGGGCGTTAATAGGATTAATGGAGGTGCCTTCACTAATTCGTCGAAAAAACAGCATAGCAAGTTTTTCTGTCAAAATATTAGGTTATTATTAGGAGGAAAGATCAAAGTATTATTAAATTATTTAAAAAAATTAATCCAACAAGTTCGAAATTTTGGTAAATCTTTTTTTTTTCGTTAGCTTTTGACCGAATTTTTACCAGTTAACTATGGATAATGTAATATTACGAAACTCAAATTTTTTTCGTAAAACACATTAATTTGGAAATTCTTACACAAATCGAATAATTGTCCCATTTTAATGAAACTTTCAGGACTTATTCACAAATGAATGAAATTATTTTTGAAATTATTATTTTTAGAAAATCTTCTCAAAAATATTTTTTATATTTGTTACACTCCACCCCACGTAATTTCATTAATTTCAAGAAATTAAATTTTGTTTCGAAAATTTGTTTTGTTAGTTAAATGCAGGTCTCCTCGCAGACTAAAAATAATCTATTCTTTTTTTTTTTAAACACCTTTTTAACAGAAAATCTGCTCTGTATAGTAAAATAAAAAAATGCAATAAAACTATGACGCTATTTAATTAGATAGGATTTTAATTGCTTTTATATTGTGTACATAACACACTAAAAATCTGCCCTCATCCACCATGTAGAATCAATCTCTGACTGATGTCAAATCGGTCGGGTTTCAATGCTGGCATGATGTCTCACAACGAATCAGGATCGTCTGTGGATGAATATATATATATATATATATATATATATATATATATATATATATATTATGAAGTGAAAGTGTTCGAGGCCATAATTAATGCTTCTACCAATTTTCGGGAAAGTGTTTGAGGCCATAATTAATGCTGAAATAGTTCAACATCTTACTGCCACAAACTCTTCTCTGACAGGCAGTATGGCTTCCGCTTTGCCGGGTCCACGGCCGACTTGCTAACAACCGTTACGGAGTACATGCTCCAGTCCCTTGATGAGTCAGGCGAGGCTCGTGCTGCTGCTCTGGACATCTCCAAGGCTTTTGACAGGGTTTGGCACTCTGGCCTTCTATGCAAGCTACGGGGTTACGGTATTACCGGACGCTTGCTTGATCTAATCCAATCTTTTTTAAACAACCGCAAAATGAAGGTCGTTTTGAATGGGCGTGCCTCTTCATCCTACAGCACAAATGATGGTGTCCCACAGGGCTCTATCCTGGGCCCGACGCTCTTCCTTATTTTCATCAATGACCTCCCAGATGAGCTCCAGTACCAAGTAGGCATCTACGCTGACCTTGAACGGGATCTACACTCTGTGGTGAACTGGGGCAAGAAGTGGCTTGTCAATTTCAATGCGTCTAAGACTAAGCTGTTGTCTGTCAATCATCACAGACAACCTCACCTGCCTCCCATAAGCATGGACCAAGCGATTCTCCCTGAGAGCAATACACTGCGCCTCCTCAGCCTTACCCTCTCTTCTGATCTCAAATGGAACCACTACATCAAGTCCATAGCTAAATTCACTGCTAAGAAGGTTGGGTCACTGTGTCGGGCCAGGATGTTTTTTTCCGCCTGAATCCATCCTGCATATATACAAATCAACCATTCGTCCGTGCATGGAATACTGCTGCCATATATGGTCAGGCGCCCCTACCGTTCATCTCAGTTTTCTCGACAGGCTCCAAAGGAGAATCAGTAATGTGATAGGTACTGACTTGGCGGCTCGACTACAGCCACTTCCCCACCAACGAAATGTGGCCTCCCTTTGTCTGTTCTATAAATACTTTCATGGCTTCTGTTTGAACGAACTTAAGTCACTGGTGCCTCCTCAACAGGTGTTTACTCATGCAACCAGATTGGCAACTGGGTCCCACCCATTCACAGTTAGGTTAGCCAAATACAGACGACAATTCTACTCCTGCAGCTTCTAATCTCGCACTTCCCGCCTGTGGAACTCGCTCCCATATTCTTGTTTTCCTGACGGCTACAACCTTCAGGAATTTAAATGCAAGGTCAATACTAATCTATTAACCACTTGACTCTAGTTCTTTCCCCACCCCGTATATCCTTTCCTTTCTCTTCACCTTTGAAACTGTCATCACACCTGCATTCTCATCTTTCTATTGCTCCTTTCTAACTGGTTCGTCTTCCTCTTCACTCTCTTCTAATTTATCTTTTTACACTTATGTAGCCCCCTGCACTCCAGTGGCATTACCGCCTTGCTCGGGGTGATACGATTAAAAAAAAAATAGTAATTCATCGAGCTTTTTATTCGACCAGAAAGCACTAGCCGGCCGTTTCGTCCTATATTTGGGACTCTTCAGCAGTGCGCATCCACTACCGGGAATCGAACCCAGACAGTTTTGGTTATTAAGCTGAGGTTATATCAACTGTACCACGGGCCCTGGCAACGAAGAAGTGACGAATTAAACTCGATGAAGCGCCGCCCGTTCACAAATTCCGTGGTGGAGCTCATCCAAGCTCCTTTACCCATAGGACAGTACCTCCCAGAGCCACGACTTCTCCAACACAAGCCGCTAAATCCATAGCATGTTAAGCTGGTTGAAGCACAGAGATATGAACAGTAGTAGGAGGAGGATTTGAACAATTCTGTTCTCATATATATATATATTAGTCTAAAGGGAAAATATTATTCGTTAAATTATTTTCGGTTCTGTTTTAATTATAATAATTTATAAAGTTTCAAAAATATTTTTTAAAATTCTTCAAATACTTGTGGCGGTTAGATTATAAGGTTATTAACTGAAGATTATCTAATCTAAACTTATTTATAGATGGAACTCTGTGTGTGTGTGTGTGTGCGTGCGTGTGTGTGTGTGTGTGGTGTGTCCGTTACCTATAGACTCCGAAACGGCTGAACCGATTTTCTTGAAAATTTACACAGTTGTACTATAAGCGTCTGCGAGTGTTCTTAGCTAGGTTTTGTGTTGAGGTAGCCCAGACAAATATCGAAAATCGATAATCGAAAAATCGAGTTTTAGAAGGAGTGGTCCGATTTTAATCAAATTAGATACACTCATAGACAAAGATATAAGAAACGATATTCAGAAGTTTCAAGGTTGCAGTTCTTACAATAGTGCAGAAAATCGATAATATATATATATATATATATATATATATAAAAGGCAAGATGTTTGTGTTTGTGTCTGTTTATCTGCCTGTATGTCCTTTATATAAATCCACAGTTTTTATCCGATTCTCACCAAACTTCACACAAATATTCCTTAGGCTGAGTCTGAGCTCCAGGACCATGGATTAGTTTTAAAGCTTTCATTACATCCGAGCAACGCCGGGCTATACTGCTAGTATTTACTAATAGAAATTTGAAAAGTTCAATACAAATCTTTGAACCAAAAGATTTTTTAAATAATTTTGAATTTTTTTTTGTGTACAGGAAGTTTTTTTTTTTAAGTATGATATTTTGAGTGTTGCATCAAGAAGTCACGTGTTTACAGAAAAGACATTTTGAGAATAATGTCAATTCTTGTCAACCATACTTAGCTTATCATCATATCTTGCTATTATCGATCACTTAACAGTTCAGACCTTCGTTATTAAGAAATACTTCTATTCTAATTTTCACGCTATAAACAAGTAATACTTATGTAAATCAGATTGATTTAATTTTAAATTTGTTAATTTTCAAAAATTAACGTGTAAGAGATATATATTTTATTTTTGCAAGATTTTTAAAACTGAGAATAAACTTTTTTTACAAACTTGTCAATCTGTCAAAATGAAAGAAAAAAAATGGATAACTTTTAAAATCTTTAAAAATGTTGAGATTCTAATCAATATAATTTTGTTTGAAATACACCAGAGTATTTTCTTACTGGAAATAGTAAATTTAATCATTTAGTTTTCAATTAAAGCTAAAATTAAATAAAAGATTTTTTAAATATTCGATTTAAAACTTAGTTAAGAGTGATGGTACCTAGCCAATGTGGAGAAGTTTGTTGCTTAATTGAGCACAGTCACTCTGACTTCGAAGTTTCGTGAAGGCACCATTAAGATGTCCTCACTCCTTGGGGATTTTTTCACCCTACTACTTTAAATCAATTTTATTCTTATACATCTTATTCTGATGAAAAAGAAAAATCCTTGAGGAGTGAAAACATCATAGTGGTGTTTTCACGAAACTTCTAAGTCGGTATGACTGTGCTCGAATAAGTGACAAACTTCTCCACATTAATCATATATATATATATATATATATATATATATATATAGGTAGCAAATGTTTTTAAGGTAAATACTATGAAAAACGACACATTTTATGTCGCTTATTTTTAATGATCAACTTTTCAAAATTAAGAGTAATCCTTGAAATTGTATTTTGAGTTGTTACACACACACACAAATATATATATATATATATATATATATATATATATATATATATATATAAAACAAGGACAGTAAAAAACTTAATGATAATACCTTGTGTGTCATTTTCAATGAACCAGCATAAAAGTGAGATTGCTGCCCAAATTCACAATATGTATATATATATATGAATAAGGAACGAAGAAAATAACAGTGCTCAATATAACAATAGAGCAATTAATATTTATTAAATTAAATTATACTTTAGAACATGTACAAATTACTATAAAATTGTACATTTTGTTTCGACATTGAAAGAACTGTCTCATCAGGTTGTTAATAATGATGATACTAAACCTATTTTAAAAAAAGAAAATCTAAAAAAAAATATTTTCTTTTATTTTCAGAAATCTTTTTCTCTCTTTCTAATATCCTCTTACCTAGTACAAAAAGACTTTTCGATTTTAGCGATCTGATGATATTAGGTATTTTGCAATCTAGCAATCCTAATATTTACATGTTGGGGGAGCCATATTACACTTCATTTCAGGTAACATTAATATTGAGGCTGTTAAATATGTTATAATATTACATTAGAAATCATTGGCCTCATAGTTTTCTGGGTTTGTTGAAAATGTTGATAAAAGTCAAATATTTTTAAGCTTTATATCTATGTAAGTAAATTATAGGAGGTGCGTTGTGGTGCAGTGGATATCGGCTCGGAACGAGAAACTGGGGAAGCGAGTTCGAATTCCAGTTGAATTCCTTTCATTCACTTACGCGCAAAAGGTATTAATCTGTCTCTTCCCTCCAGTTATGGGTTAGATAACAGGACAGATTGGGTTCTATAGCCTTGGTTGGCAACCAGTCTAACACAGAAAGTAATGACAGTCTACTGTGGGAAAATCTTCTGCCTAGTCAGTCATGTCTCCTGCTAGACATGATCGCCCAAGGCGTGTATCACGTATGGCACTTAACTGACTGTGAACTTAATATTTATTTAAAATTAAGCGCTCGTTTGTAACCTATACGTACAGCTTCTTTTTTATATACAATGTTTTTAAGTACAAAAGGGATCATAACTCTCCACGGCTTCCCGTCTTCATCTTTGTTATTATCACAAAGTTTCAGTCGTTGTGTTGGTAATGCCTAGTGGATCAGAATGAGAAATCGGAGAACAGAGTTCGAATTCCAGTCGAGTTCGTTAGTCACTTTCGTGTAAATACTCTTGAGAAAGGTATGAATCAATCACTCTCCCTCAAGCTTTGGGTTAAACAGTAGGATTGTATTTAGAAAAAGTATTAATAGATAACGGCTCAGGGTGACAAATCAGAAAGCAGACTTTAAATTACAGTCGGGTTCATTAGAATGAAATATCCACACAAATAATTTCGGGAAAGACATGAATTCATTTTCCAAAAGGAACGGACGCATTTTGCCAACTTCCTTTACCAACTTTGATGTCATCGACGAGAGGCTGTACACATTGGGGACCTGAGGATGGTGGGTACGAACCAACTCGGCATCTGCGAAAACCAGACCCGGATTTTCTACTCTTGTCAGCTATAGGATAAATAGCAGAACAGACAGGGTACTATAGTCCAGAGATAGGAATACTTTTGCTCACTATGTGCCAACTTAGAGTTTTCAAATGATTCAGTGTGCCAAAAACATACAAATTTTATACAAGTCAAGGTCAATATACCTGTTGTACAATATATTATACTAGCAGTATAGCCCGGCGTTACTCGGGTGTAATGAAAGTTTTAAAACTAATCCATGGTCCTGGAGCTCAGACTCTTTGGACGTTGGCACGAAAGACTAAAAAGCAATAGTTGTTTCCAGTTAAAGCGAAACCGTAGACTGAAAGAAAAATGAATGGATGTAAGTCAAATTTTGATTTCCTGGTATCGATATCAAATAATTTTTTTTAAAGGCTAAATAAGTCCTCTAAGTAAATGGTATCATGGCTAAGACTAAGAACTACAATTATACCTACTTAGAGCCAAACCCGAAGCGAAAACTAAAATAAAAGGGCTGAAAAATACAGACATACAGGCAGATAAACAGACACACACACAAACATCTTGCCTTATATATATATATATATAATCGATTTTCTGGACTGTTGTAAGAACTGCAATCTTGAAACTTCTGAATATCGTTTCTTATGTCTTTGTCTATGAGTGCATCAAATTTGATTAAAATCGGACCACTCCTTCTATAATCCGATTTTTTCGATTATCGATTTTTGATATTTATCGGTGGTACCTCGACACAAAACCTAGCTAAGAACACTCGCAGACGCTTATAGCACAACTGTGTAAATTTTCAAGAAAATCAGTTAAGCCGTTTCGGAGTCTATAGGTAACGGACACAGAGACACACACACACGCAGACAAAGTTCCATTTATAAATAAGTTTAGATATCGTGATACAGTGTAACCCTGATATAAGAGAGTTGTCGAGACCGGATAAAACTTATCTGATATCATGTTTCTCTTATATCCGGGTTTCTCTTATATCCAGGTTTGTTCTATTTTACATATATTACCACAGGCTCTAATTTGGGACCAGAGAAAATCTCTCTTATATCCGAATTTCTATTATATCCGGGTTATACAGTATATACAATAATATATAAACCGCATTAATAGAAATAAATTGTTTGTTTTTTTTGTTGTTGTTTTTTAGTTTTTATTATTGATGGGAGCCTCTTAGGCAGTTGCTCAATATTGGCAACATAGTTTGAGTTTTACACAATTTTAAAAATGTTCAGGTGTTAGGCAACTTCGTTGTGGACTTAACACTGCTTTCATGTGAGAGAAAATTTGCTCACAGGAATAAGTTGAACCAAAAGTCGAAAGAAGAACAAATTTAATTTTCTTTGAACAACTGCAAGATCTTAGGAGGGTTGTCAAACAGTTGAGCAGTGCAGCAGACTATTTAAAATTTTTGTCTTCCAGAGACTTCTTTAGATCAACAAATCGTGCCATTTGAAACTGCTTGGCTTGCTACGACGTGCGGCACGCGTGCCATAGTTTGCCGACCCCTGCTATATTCTATCGCAGAAAGAAATGACAACATAGTGCAAAAAGATATTCAACCTTCCCATTTAATGAATTCTTAGAATAACAATGAAAGTAGGAAAAAAAATGCGTCAATTTCCACCAGGAAATTTTTTAAAGAAATTTTTCACATTTCAGGACATAAATAAATCAGTTTGTGAATCATGTCGTTTACATTCACAGAGACACGAAGGAATGACTAAGTTGTTTCCTTTGTCGTTTCATTTGGACATGAAATTAAAATAACTCGATGAGACAACTCGTTCTTCATTTAAAAATACATATCACTATTAATAGCTTTAAAATAGAGCAACAGTATCAGTCAGTCAGTTAAGTGCCATACGTGATACACGCCTGGGCAATCATGTCTTGAAAGAGACATGACTAACTGGGCAGAATATTTTCCCGAAGTAGGTTGCCATTGCTTTCTGCAGTAGACTGGTTAGCAACCCGGGCTATAGAATCCAACCCAATCCGTCCTGCTATTTAACCCATAGCTGGATGGAGAAGCAGTAGATTAATACCTTTCCAAAGGGTATTTGCGTGTAAATGGATGGAACAGATTAGACTGGAATTCGAACTCAGCTCTCCGATTTCTCGTTCCAAGCCGATATCTACGATATCCAAGACAGGCCGATTATAGACGTGTTAAAATATATATCTATATTTAATAGGTTCAGTCAGTCAGTCAGTTAAGTGCCATACGTGATACACACTTAGGCGGTCATGTCTCGAAAGAGACATAACTGACTGGGCAGAAGATTATCCCGCAGTAGGTTGCCATTACTCTCAGTGGTAGACTGGTTGCCAGCCAAGGCTATATAATCGATCTGTCTTGTTATTTGACATAGATAGAGGGAGAAGATATGTATTATATTATTAAGTAAAAATTAGAGGGGGATAAGTTTATTATTTCATAACAGTAGAAAACCGATCCCCCACTTAATGCCCAGTAGAAGCCTTAATCATGTTTCTAACTACTATATTCAGTCAGTCAATTAGTTGCCATACGTGATACACGCTAGGCAGAAGATTATCCCGCAGTAGGTTGCCATTACTTTCTGCGATAGATTGGTCGCCAACTAAGGCTATCGAACCCAATCTGTCCTATTGTTTAACCCATAACCGGGGGGGAAAGACAGATTAATACCATTTCCAAGGGCATTTGCACGTAATTAATGTAAGGTTAGTTAAAACTTTAATTTTCTTTTTCGAGCTGGTTGTATTAGAAATATATAGTTTCAATTGCATTTTTACAGCTGTCACACTAGTGAGCATTTTAAAAAATGAAGTTAATTTTTTTTTTATGTGCTGTGTCCCCTCGGGACGTAGGTGATCATGGCTTTCCATAATTTCTTGTCCTTTGTAGCTCTTAATAAATTTTGTCTTTTTGTTATTTCTCCTAAACCTTGTAGCGCCATTCAGTAAATAATATCCACCAAGAATCCCACCTATTTTTTTTTTTTAATTAAATCACCCCAAGGAAGGCGATAATGCCAATAAGGCACAATTAAGAGTGAATGAGAATGAGACGACTTTAGAAAAAACCAAAGATCAAATCTAAACTTATTTATAAATGGAACTTTGTGTGTGTGTGTGTGTGTGTGTGTGTGTGTGTGTGTGTGTGTGTCCGTTACCTATAGACTCCGAAACGGCTGAACCGATTTTTTTGAAAATTTACACAGTTGTACTATAAGCGTCTGAAAGTGTTCTTACCTAGGTTTTGTGTCGAGGTACTCCCGATAAATATCGAAAATCGATAATCGAAAACATCGGGTTATAGAAGGAGTGGTTCGATTTTAATCAAATTTGATACACTCATAGACAAAGACATAAGAAACGATATTCAAAAGTTTCAAGGTTGCAGTTCTTACATTAGTGCAGAAAATCGATAATATATATATAAAAGGCAAGATGTTTGTGTGTGTGTCTGTTTATCTGCCTGTATGTCTGTATTTTTTCAGCCATTTTATTTTAGTTTTTGCTTCGGGTTTGGCTCTAAGTAGGTATAATTGTAGTTCTTAGTCTCAGCCATGATAGCATTTTCTCAGAAGACTTATTTAGCCTTCAAAATTCAGTTTACGACGAAAAAAACTTATTTGATATCGATACCAGGAAATCAAAATTTGACTTACATTCATTAATTTTTCTTTCAGTCTACGGTTTCGCTTTAACTGGAAACAACTATTGCTTTTTAGTCTTTCGTTCCAACGTCCAAAGAGTCTGAGCTCCAGGACCATGGATTAGTTTTAAATCTCTCATTACACCCGAGTAACGCCGGGCTATACTGCTAGGCCTAAATAAAAAAACAAGGAATAAACCACTAATCCTGTTTAAAAGGCTGGGGAGGAGTAGGAACCGGATGATACGTGGAACTAAGTACTTCTATTGAGGAAACACAAATAAATAGTAAATAAATGTCAGAATTTAGGCGGGGGTGTTAGAATTATTGTGGTTGAAATACATATTACAAGGAACCAGAAACCTAAATCCTAAACCAGAAAAACGTGATAAACTTCTTCTGTTTAAAAGACTAGGGAGGTGTGTGAACTAAACAGTGGGTTAAACTGTTTAAAAGACCAGGGAAAAAATTCTTTTGTTTTGATTTTCGGAGAAAGAATTTCTGTGAACAATTTTTATAAAATTTTCCTTTGTTAATATTATTTCTGTGTGTGTCTGTGTGCGTGTGTATCCATTAACTATAGACTCCGAAACGGCTGAACCAATTTTCTTGAAAATTTACACAGTTGTACTATAAGCGTCTGGTATGAGCTGGTAAGGTAGACATTTTCAGAATTTTCGCATTTTTGTAGCGAGAAGAAAAGACGGGATTGAACTCGTTATATCACCAAATTCACAACCCAATTTTTCTTTTATTAAGACTAGCAGTATAGCCTGGCGTTACTCGGGTGTAATTAAAGCTTTAAAATTAATCCATGGTTTTGGAGCTCAGACTCTTTGGACGTTGGAACGAAAGACTAAAAAGCAATAGTTGTTTCCAGTTAAAGTGAAACCGTAGACTAAAAGAAAAATGAACGGATGTAAGTCAAATTTTGATTTCCTGGTATCGATATCAAATAAGTTTTTTTTATTGTAAACTGAATTTTGTAGGTTAAATGAGTCCTCTAAGTAAATGGTATCATGGCTGAGACTAAGAACTACAATTATACCTACTTAGAGTCAAACCTGAAGCAAAAACTAAAATAAAAGGGCTGAAAAAAATACGGACATACAAGCAGATAAACAGACATATACACAAACATCTTGCTATTTATATATATATATATATATATATATATATATATATATATATATATATATATTATCGATTTTCTGCATTATTGTAAGAACTGCAACATTGAAACTTCTGAATATCGTTTCTTATGTCTTTGTCTATGAGTGTATCAAATTTGATTAAAATCAGACCACTCCTTATATAACCCGATTTTTCGATTATCGATTTTCGATATTTATCGGGGCTCCCTCGACACAAAACCTATCTAAGAACACTCGCAGTTGCTTATAGTACAACTGTGTAAATTTTCAAGAAAATTGGTTCAGCCGTTTCGGAGTCTATAGGTAACGGACACACACACACAACCAGACAAAGTTCCATTTATAAATAAGTTTAGATAGATTAGATGAAGAGTGTGTAGAAACTGTCCAAATACTTTTGACTTATAATTTAACTGTTTTCAAGTCGGCATTACTTTTCATTACTTGTGTCTGCTTTTTTTTTTTTTTGTGCTCTATACTGTGTTGGTTGAAGTAGTACTAATTTTATTATTTGTGGAGCTTTTTACTTAGTATTCCAAAATACAGCCAAGATGCCATTGATACTTTTCAAAACAAGTGATGCTACGGATAGGCCAGTGAAAACCTAGGTATTGAACCCACAATCACGTCACCAAATTGGCAAACCAACGTCTGAACACGCTAAGCTGTAGCCCTGGACTTGACAATCCAGACGTAGACTCAGTGGAAACAGAAATGCCTGAGCCAACTAAATGACAAGACAGGATATCCATAGACAGGAACAGGGAATAAACCCCTATTCCTTTTCAAACGATAGGGGAGGAGTGTGAATTTGGCGATTGCCCTTCGATCACTATAATTGTAACACTTACACATAAACTGTGAAATTTATTTACTAATTATTGATTATTCTACAAAAAATGTACATTGGTCAACGTATCACCCGGTTCACAATTCTTCCTGAGCTTTTAAACGGGTTCACCTATTATTCAATTGATACTCCTCCTCATGTATATGACAATACAATGACTATCTAAATATGGAAGTAATATTTTCCAATATCGCCACTGTCTAATTATAGAAGTAATGTTTTCCAATATCGCGACGGTCTAAATATGGAAGTAATATTTTCCAATATCGCGACTGTCTAAATATGGAATTAATATTTTCCAATATCGCGACTGTCTAAATATGGAAGTAATATTTTCCAATATCGCAACTGTCTAAATATGGAAGTAATATTTTACAAAATCGCCACTGTCTAAATATGGAAGTAATATTTTCCAATATCGCGACTGTCTAATTATAGAAGTAATGTTTTCCAATATCGCAACTGTCTAAATATGGAAGTAATATTTTACAAAATCGCCACTGTCTAAATATGGAAGTAATATTTTCCAATATCGCCACTGTCTAATTATAGAAGTAATGTTTTCCAATATCGCGACTGTCTAAATATGGAAGTAATATTTTCCAATATCGCGACTGTCTAAATATGGAAGTAATATTTTCCAATATCGCGACTGTCTAAATATGGAATTAATATTTTCCAATATCGCGACTGTCTAAATATGGAATTAATATTTTCCAATATCGCCACTGTCTAAATATGGAAGTAATATTTTTCAATATCGCGACTGTCTAAATATGGAAATAATATTTTCCAAAATCGCGACTCTCTAAATATGGAAGTAATATTTTCCAATATCGCCACTGTCTAATTATAGAAGTAATGTTTTCCAATATCGCGACTGTCTAAATATGGAATTAATATTTTCCAACATCGCAACTGTCTAAATATGGAATTAATATTTTCCAATATCGCGACTGTCTAAATATGGAAGTAATATTTTCCAACATCGCAACTGTCTAAATATGGAAGTAATATTTTCCAATATCGCCACTGTCTAAATATGGAAGTAATATTTTCCAATATCGCGACTGTCTAAATATGGAAATAATATTTTCCAAAATCGCGACTCTCTAAATATGGAATTAATATTTTCCAACATCGCAACTGTCTAAATATGGAAGTAATATTTTCCAACATCGCAACTGTCTAAATATGGAATTAATATTTTCCAATATCGCCACTGTCTAAATATGGAAGCAATATTTTTCAATATCGCGACTGTCTAAATATGGAAATAATATTTTCCAAAATCGCGACTCTCTAAATATGGAATTAATATTTTCCAATATCGCGACTGTCTAAATATGGAAGTAATATTTTCCAACATCGCAACTGTCTAAATATGGAATTAATATTTTCCAATATCGCCACTGTCTAAATATGGAAGTAATATTTTCCAATATCGCGACTGTCTAAATATGGAAATAATATTTTCCAAAATCGCGACTCTCTAAATATGGAATTAATATTTTCCAACATCGCAACTGTCTAAATATGGAAGTAATATTTTCCAACATCGCAACTGTCTAAATATGGAATTAATATTTTCCAATATCGCAACTGTCTAAATATGGAAGTAATATTTTCCAATATCGCGACTGTCTAAATATGGAAATAATATTTTCCAAAATCGCGACTCTCTAAATATGGAATTAATATTTTCCAACATCGCAACTGTCTAAATATGGAAGTAATATTTTCCAACATCGCAACTGTCTAAATATGGAATTAATATTTTCCAATATCGCAACTGTCTAAATATGGAAGTAATATTTTCCAATATCGCGACTGTCTAAATATGGAAGTAATATTTTCCAATATCGCGACTGTCTAAATATAGAAGTAATATTTTCCAACATCGCAACTGTCTAAATATGGAAGTAATATTTTCCAATATCGCAACTGTCTAAATATAGAAGTAATATTTTCCAATATCGCAACTGTCTAATTATAGAAGTAATGTTTTCCAATATCGCGACGGTCTAAATATGGAAGTAATATTTTCCAATATCGCGACTGTCTAAATATGGAATTAATATTTTCCAATATCGCGACTGTCTAAATATGGAAGTAATATTTTCCAATATCGCAACTGTCTAAATATGGAAGTAATATTTTCCAACATCGCAACTGTCTAAATATGGAAGTAATATTTTCCAATATCGCCACTGTCTAATTATAGAAGTAATATTTTCCAATATCGCGACTGTCTAAATATGGAAGTAATATTTTCCTATATCGCGAATGTCTAAATATAGAAGTAATGTTTTCCCATCTCGCGACTGTCTAAATATGGATGAAATATTTTCCAATATCGCGACTGTCTAAATATGGAAGTAATATTTTCCAATATCGCGACTGTCTAAATATGGAAGTAATATTTTTCAATGTCGCCACTATCTAAATATGAAAGTAATATTTTTCAATATCGCGTCTGTCTAAATATGGAAGTAATATTTTCCTATATCGCGACTGTCTAAATATAGACGTAATATTTTCCTGTATGGTGACTGTCTAAATATGGAAATAACATTTTCCAATATCGCGACTGTCTAAATATGGAAGTAATATTTTCCAATATCACGACTGTCTAAATATGGAAATAATATTTTCCAATATCGCCACTATCTAAATATGAAATTAAAATTTTTCAATATCGCGACTATCTAAATATTACAACAACCAACAACCGAAACGCAAGTTATTACTGAAGTTATAACAACAAAGATGAAGACAAAAATTCGAATGTAAATAAAAGACAGGAAGCTGTGAAGAGTCATAATCACTCTTACCCTTAAAGACATGCCATTTAAAAGAAAAAGAATTGTAAAGTGACCAGATAATGTACTCAGGGACTTTCTTAAGATTTCTCGGAATATTTTTTCATCGTTAACTCAAACAACTGAATGACTGTCTGACTGAAGACTATTGCTGTGCAGTGAAAATTAAATGTTAGAAATGAGATTTACCTGAATGACTAGTTTTCAATTCTAAATAAAGAAACAGTGACAATAGTGACGTGTTATCTTCGTTACGTTAAAAAATATGCTCCAATAGTCCAATAGAACGACAATCCAAATATGGAAATAACTTGTCTTTCTAAAACATAGAAATGAAATACACCTGACTAGTTTTCAATTCTAAATAAAGAAACAAGTGTCAATAATGACATTATCCTCGTTACGTTTAAAAAAATATACAAGACAACGACTGTCTAAATATGGCCGAGAATTAATTAGAGAAATACAAATTTTAAGATAATTTATCTAATGAAAAAAAACTAATTAAAAAGATTTGGCAAACGTAACCTAAAGTGTTTTTAAAAAGTATTAAACTGAAATAGACAAGGGGATAGTTAAAAAATAATTATAGTTGGTTATCCGTTCTTGTGGAGAGTAATTGTATGTTGTTGTAGATTAACGGAATTGGGCCTCGTTGTAGATAGACCACTATAAGTCATAAAAAGATTATAAATCAAGAAAAGCAAATTGAGTTTAGAAACATTTTATATATATACACATATCAATTAAGGTTTTTACAATTAAAGTAATCCTTTAAATATGGGTTCAACGGACGTTAAAATGTTCATAGCAATAAAATGCTGAAAAGAGAATTTGTTCGTATGAATGTGAATGAGCGTTGTAAATAAGGAATGTCTTTGATGAATCCGCTCCTTTGGTTAGTATGTAGTTTAGAGACAGCGAAGGATAAGATGAGAGTGAAGGGAGGCGAGCATAGTAAGCCGCTTGACTTCGGTCAAGGAAGATACTAATTACACTCGTCTCTTTCGAGTCTGTGTGTGTGTGTGTCTGTCTTTCTCGGCTTTTTATTTCGTCTTTTTGGATCGCAGCAGATCATTTGGGAATTCACACTTGTATTTGATTCTGGGCTTCCCATTGGCCGATAAATAAAATTCGCGTAGGCTTGCGAACTGGAATTTAATATTTGATTAATTTTTAGTTTTCAACGGGAACAACTGCGTGAATCCGACGAGTTTTGGTCATTTGCTTTCTGGTCGTGAGAGTGCAAACATCCGGTCCCTCGCTTTGCTCGGTATCACCAAACTGCAATTCACTTCCGGCTAAAATTGAAATATAATCTCCCTTTCCAACAACAACGCTGCCATTATGACTTGGTAACAATCTCAAATAGCCAATAATTTCAGCTAAGTGGCCGATAGTTGGTTATCCGTTCTTGTGGAGAGTAGTTGGATGTTGTTGCAGATTAACGGAATTTGGCCTCATTGTAGATAGCCCACTATAAGTCATAAAAAGGTTAAAAATCAAGAAAAGCAAATTGAGTTTAGAAACATTTTATATATACACATATCAATTAAGGTTTTTACAATTAAAGTAATCCTTTAAAGATAGCTACAACGGAGCTGACGTCGGTCAAGGGAGATACTAATTTTTTTTTTTTAATCATATCATCCTGAGCAAGGCGGTAACGCTACTGATGTGCAGGGGGCTACATAGAGTGAAAAGATTGGAAAAGAGAAAGCCAGAAACCACATCCTAAACAGGAAACAAGGGATGAGCCTCTTCACCCGTTCAATAGACGTGTGAACCGGGCAATAGTTTAGTCTATCTACTCCAATTGAAAAGAAAATAAAAATAAAAAATTGGAAAAGAGAAAGCCGGAAACCATATCCTAAACAGGAAACAAGGGATGAGCCTCTTCACCCGTTCAATAGATGTGGGTGGAGTGTAAACTGGGCGATAGTTTAGTCTATCTACTCCAAATTACACTCGTCTCTCTCGAGTATGTCTGTGTGTGTGTGTCTGTGTCTTTTGGTTTATCTGTCTGGCAATGCTTTCTGTATCGGCTTTTTATTTTGACTTTTTGGATCGCAGCAGATCATTTGGGAATTCACATCCGTATTTGATTCTGGGCTTCCCTTTGGCCGATAAATAAAATTCGCGTAGGCTCACGAACTGGAATTTGATATTTAATTAATTTTTAGTTTTCAACCAGAACATCTGCGTGGAGCTGGCGGCTGCGCACCAACAAGTTTTGGTCGTTTGCTTTCTGGTCATGAGAGTGCAAACATCCGCTCCCTCGCTTTGCTCAGTATGTATCACCACAAAATATCTAATGTAATAAAGAACAGTAAACTTCAGGAAATTAGGAAAAAAATTGTGTAGCTCCTCTATGTGGTGGTGAATGAGTCAGTTTGCATACATCTGAGATAGAAATTCTGCATCTGGTAATTTCGGTGAATGTTGTCTTTATTGGATAAGAGAAAATTACTGACCAGTTCTTTCACTCGGCCATAAATCACTGACTGCCTATGTATCTGCATATCAAGTTGGCTTACGGCCATATCACATTGAATACACCGGTTAACCATCGTTGAACCTGGTCAATACTTAGATGGGTGACCGCTTGGGAATACCAGGTGCTGTAAGTGTTTAGTGACAGATGTGCATGCTTACAGCCATATCACGTTGAATACACCGGTTCTCGCTCGATCACCGAAGTTAAGCAACATTGAGCCTGGCCAGTACCTAGATGGGTGACCACTTGGGAATACCAGGTGCTGCAAGCATTTAGTGATGGATGTGCGTTGTGGTGCAGTGGATATTGGCTCGGAAAGAGAAATCGGTAAGCTGAGTTCGAATATGAGTTGAATATCCTGCATTCACTTAAGCACTGGTACCCTTGGGAAAGGTATTAATCCATCCCTTCCCTCCAGTTATGGGTTAAATAACAGGGTAGGACTTGGGGACCCTGCCCTTAAAAAAACAAATCCCAATGAATCTTGATACTCGAAAAGAAAAAAGTATTACTAGACACAAAACTTATATAAAAACAACAATAAATTGTTGAAAGAAAAAGGTATTACCAGCAAAATTTAGTTGGCAATTAATGGCCCACCAAGGTTGATATGCCATAAAACAAAAACCCAACCAACCAACATATCAAGTTAGGAATATTATTTCTAATTAACGTCTACCTTCAGGTATGAAAATATGAATATTAAGTCTCATCCCTCTCTAACAACATATCTGTTTCTATCTATGTGGTTGTTTTATTTTGTTTGTTTTTCATTTAAACTAGGTCTCTGTATGTGTCCTTGAAAGACTAAATGAAGGTATGAAGATATGACTATTAAGTCTCTTTCCCTCCCTAACAACATGTCTGTTTCTATCTATCTGCTTGTTTTATTTTGTTTGTTTTTCATTTAAACTAGATCTCTGTATGTCTTCTTGAAAAACTAAATGAAAAAGAAAGCTCAGGGAGAAAAGTACTGAAGATCAAATCTTAACAAAATCAGAGTCTGGTCAGTTTCATAAATTTTTGAAGTTTATAAATGTAAAAGAGGTGCCAATCAAGAGGACAACCAAAATTTAAGAGGGGGCTTGGCCCACTCTTGCCACCCCTGTTAAATCACCACTGGGGACATCAGTGACGTTTTATTTTTGTTAGGTTAAAAATATACGACAATACAATGACTATCTAAAAACAAACAATAAATTGTGCATCGGCTTATACGATATGAACCAAATTATCAGAAAAAACTCAAGTGTAGATCAGCAAGAATTGCCATTTTTCAACTCATAGCAAAACTAAATTCACAAAAGATGAACTTAGTAGAGATATGGTCGACAAAAGTTATTAGAAGAAAGTGGTCAGTAATGTTTGTTTGTGGATGGTTAGTGTGACTATGCACTAGCATGATATAGTTCTCTCCCAAGTGGTTGTAAACTGTCAGCTATATACAACCGCTTTCTCATATCAAAAGCTAAAAGTGGCTTCAAGCAAATAAAACCTGCATAGGTCATAACAAGAACCATCCTTCTTCAAACCCTGCTGATTGGTGCTACAGAAGCACAAAGATCTGTACCAAATAACAGAAACCACATCAGTTGAAGACTTTCAACAGCAGCAACAAGAAAAATAAATGGCATGTGTAATTTGAAGAGAAAATAATGGTGTAATCAAGATGCTGATGTTTCACAAAATTTCAAACAGAAAGTTAGAAAGGAAGTTCCCTTAGTAATGCTTGAATGAGCAATAACAATTAAAAGAGCTTGAAAATCAAATTTTTCTGAAAAAATTGCTTTAAAAGAAAGATTTTATAAATTTCAACTGAAAGAAGTGCTGGTCACTAAGTGATGAAAGTTTCCATATAAGGAAATGGTTAATATTACCGTGAAAATAAGAGAGGAAGAGAATAGATACTCCATTTGATGCCAGGCTGATGGCCAGAGAGTAAAGAAAAGGATAATTTTAGCAATAGTGGCTGCACAGTCTTTGACTAACATTACCTTGACAATTAGAGAGAAAGAAACACTTACCTTAATTTAACCCCTAATCTTTGACTACAATTACCTTGACAATTTGAGAGAAAAAAACCCCTTACCTTAATTTAACCCCTTATCTTTGACTAACATTACTTTGGAAAATAAAGAGAAAAAAACCCTTACTTTAATTTAACCCCTTATCTTTGACTAACATTAATTTGACAATTAGAGAGAAAAAACCCCTTACCTTAATTTAATCCCTTATTTTTGACTAACATTACCTTGGAAAATACAGAGAAAAAACCCTTGACTTTAATTTAACCCCTTATCTTTGACTAACATTACCTTGACAATTAGAGAGAAAAAAAACCCTTACCTTAATTTAACCCCAAATCTTTGACTACAATTACCTTGACAATTAGAGAGAAAAAAACCCTTACCGTAATTTAACCCCTTATCTTTGACTGACATTACCTTGACAATTAGAGAGAAAAAAAACCCTTACCTTAATTTAACCCCTTATCTTTTACTAACATTATCTTGACAATTAGAAAAAAACCTTACCTTAATTTAGCCTCATATCTTTGACTGGCATTACCTTGAAAATTAGAGAGAAAAAACCCCTTACCTTAATTTAACCCCAAATCTTTGACTACAATTACCTTGACAATTAGAAAGAAAAACCCCTTACCTTAATTTAACCCCTTATCTTTGACTGGCATTACCTTGACAATTAAAGAGAAAAAAAACCTTACTTTAATTTAACCCCTTATCTTTGACTAACATTAATTTGACAATTAGAGAGTAAAAAACCCTTACCTTAATTTAACCCCTTATCTTTGACTATCATTACCTTGACAATTTGAGAGAAAAAAAACCCTTACCTTAATTTAACCCCTTATCTTTGACTAACATTACTTTGGAAAATAAAGAGAAAAAAAACCCTTACTTTAATTTAACCCCTTATCTTTGACTAACATTAATTTGACAATTAGAGAGAAAAAAACCCTTACCTTAATTTAATCCCTTATTTTTGACTAACATTACCTTGGAAAATACAGAGACAAAACCCTTTACTTTAATTTAACCCCTTATCTTTGACTAACATTACCTTGACAATTAGAGAGAAAAAAACCCTTACCGTAATTTAACCCCTTATCTTTGACTGACATTACCTTGACAATTAGAGAGAAAAAACCCCTTACCTTAATTTAACCCCTTATCTTTTACTAACATTATCTTGACAATTAGAAAAAAAACCTTACCTTAATTTAGCCTCATATCTTTGACTGGCATTACCTTGAAAATTAGAGAGAAAAAACCCCTTACCTTAATTTAACCCCAAATCTTTGACTACAATTACCTTGACAATTAGAAAGAAAAACCCCTTACCTTAATTTAACCCCTTATCTTTGACTGGCATTACCTTGACAATTAGAGAGAAAAAAAACCTTACTTTAATTTAACCCCTTATCTTTGACTAACATTATCTTGGCAATTAGAGAGAAAAAACCCTTACCTTAATTTAAATCCTTATCTTTGACCAACATTATCTTGGCAATTAGAGAGAAAAAAAAAACCCTACCTTAATTTAACCCCTTATCTTTGACCAACATTGTCTTGGCAATTAGAGAGAAAAAACCCTTTACTTTAATTTAACCCCTTATCTTTGACCAACATTATCTTGGCAATTAGAGAGAAAAAAACCCCTTACTTTAATTTAACCCCTTATCTTTGACCAACATTGTCTTGACAATTAGAGAGAAAAAAGCCCTTACCTTAATTTAACCCCTTATCTTTGACTAACATTACCTTGGCAATTAAAGAGAAAAAACCCCTTACCTGAATTTAACCTCTTATCTTTGACGACTATTACCTTGACAATTAGAAAGAAAAAGAACAAAAACTACACTTTGATACACTTTCATTGTAAAATTAACAACAATGCCTGTTGTTAGTAAAATTACCTACATGATATACTTATAGTAAAATTAATATCAAGCTAATTTATAGTAAGATGACCAACAATGCAATTATAGTTAAATTAGTAACAATGCCTATGAAGAGTATAATTACCAACAATGCTTATTCATAGAAAACAACAATACAGGTATATAGTAATATTACCAACTACAAATTTATTGTAAAACTAGCAGTATAGCCCAGCATTACTCAGGTGTAATGAAAGCTTTAAAACTAATCCATGGTCCTGGAGCTCAGACTCTTTGGACATTGGCATGAAAGACTAAAAAGCAATAGTTGTTTCCAGTTAAAGCGAAACCGAAGACTGAAAGAAAAATGAATGGATGTAAGTCAAATTTTGATTTCCTGTTATTGATATCAAATAAGTTATTTTTGTCGTAAACTAAATTTTGAAGGTTAAATAAGTCCTCTGAGTAAATGGTATCATGGCTGAGACTAAGAACTACAATTATACATACTTAGAGCCAAACCCGAAGTAAAAACTAAAATAAAAGGGCTGAAAAAAATACAGACATACAGGCAGATAAACAGACACACACACACACAAACATCTTGCCTTATATATATATATATATATATATATATATTATCGATTTTCTGCACTATTGTAAGAACTGCAACTTTGAAACTTCTGAATATCGTTTCTTATGTCTTTGTCTTTGAGTGTATCAAATTTGATTAAAACGGACCACTCCTTTTATAGCCCAATTTTTTTGGTTCACACTCCATCCTCATCTATTGAACAGGTGAAGAGGCTCATCCCTTGATCCCTGTTTAGGATGTGGTTTCCGGCTTTCTCTTTTCCAATCTTTTCACTCTTACGTAGCCCCCTGTGCTTCAGTGGTGTTACCGCCTTGCTCGGGGTGATATGATTAAAAAAAAAATAAATACTTATCGGGGGTACCTCAACACAAAACCTAACTAAAACACTCGCAAATGCTTATAGTACAACTGTGTAAATTTTCAAGAAAATCGGTTCAGCCGTTTCGGAGTCTATAGGTAACGGACACACACACATACACACACACAGACAAAGTTCCATTTATAAATGAGTTTAAATTACCAACAATTTCTTTTTAGGGCAACATTACCAACATTGAATATTTATATTCAAATTACCAACAATAAATATTTATTGTTGAACTTCCAACAACAACTATTTACATTGACATTAACAACAATGTCTTTTTCTAGAAAAAGTACCAACAAACACACTTTATAGTAAAATTATCAACAATATCTACTTACAGTAAGATACCAAGAATACATATCTATAGTAAAATGACCAACAATGCCAATAATCCATATTTCTACTAAAATTGCCAATAATCCATATTTATAGTAAAATTGCCAATAATCCATATTTGTTATAAAATTACCAATAATGCTAATTTGAAATGATCAACAATGCCTACTTATAATAAAATTATCAACAATACCTATTTAAATTACTTACAATACTTATTTATAGTTAACTTACCAAGAATGCCTATTAATAAAATTTACATGACCAATTTATTATAAAATTACCAACATTATCAATTTATAATAAATTTACCAACAATACCTATTGATAATAAAATTTCTAACAATGCCTATTTATAGTTAAATTACCAAGAATGCCTATTTATAATAAAATTCCGACAATGCTTATTTAAAGTAAAATTTTCAATATTGCCTTTATTTATAATAAAATTATCTATATTTCCTATTTATAGGTAATTTTCCAATTAAGCCTATTTACATTAAAAATACCAACAATGCCTATTTATATTAAAGTTTTGTACATTTTCTATTTATAGTTTAATTACCAACATTGTCTTTTTATAGTTAAATTACCCACAATGGCTATTTATAATAAAATTTCAAATATTGCCAATTTATAGCCAATTAAGAACAATGCGTGTTTATATTTAAATATCCAACAATGCCTATTTATAATAAAATTGCTAACAATGCCAATTTATAGTTTAATTAACAACATTGCCTATTTATAGTTCAATTATTAACAATACGTAATTATAATAAAATTTCTGACATTGACTGTTTATAATAAAATCTTCGACATTGCCTGTTTATAATAAAACATTCAACAATTCCTTTTTGTAATAAAGTTACCAGTATTGCCTGTTTATAGTTAAAGTGGCAACAATAACTATTTATAAAAAAATATCCTATTTATATTTAAATTACCAACAATGCCTATTTATAATAAAATTACTAACAATGACAATTTATAGTTTAATTAACAACAATGCCTATTTATATTTAAATTTCCAACAATTTTTATTTATAGTAAACCCCCGCACAACAGTGGCAGTAAAATGCCTTGCTTGTGGCGATATGATTATAAAAAAAAATTCTATACTATTATAGCATGAATATAAAGTGGGGGATCATTTCTACATTACAATCAATATATAATCTGATCTCTCACTTTATGGCTACAGTCATCCTTCTCTTACCCACTTCCTGACACCCCCTATAACGTGTCACTCTTTCTTATAACTTTCCTCCTATGTAACCCCCTGCAAAACAGTGGCAGTAAAATGCTTTGCTTGGGGTGACACGATTATATGAGAAAAAATAAACATCTGTATTCTCTTTGAAGTGTTGTTAGGACATGTGAACTCATTGTTTGTATTTTTCCTTCAACGTTTCAGCTGATCCATTCAATGGCATTCTCGGGCAAGGTTCCTTTTTATACAAAGCACAATTAAAATATTTTTTTTAATATATAGACAAAGAAATTAAGGAAAAAACTAACACAGAAATAATTGTAAGCATGAAGTGACCTTCAAAAACTGAATTCCACCCAAATAATTGCTGAACAAATGGGTCCATCATTTAGTCATTTCTTTTTTATTTGCTTAATGTAAAAACAAATGTTTTCTATACTTTTGCAGGGGGAATATTCATATGTAAGTCTAATTACTGCAAAATTACAATTGAAGATTGATTAATTATTGTTGTAGTACCCTCCACTGATAGAAAGAAAGAAAATAATGAATTAGAAGGAAAGAAAGAAAGAAGATAATGAATGTAGAAGAAAAAAGCAGAAAAAAACGAGAAAGAAAGAAAATAATGAACTAGAAAGAAAGAAAGAAAGAAAGAAAGAAAATAATTAACTAGAAAGAAAGAAATAAGGAAAGAAAATAATTAACTAGAAAGAAAGAAAGAAAATAATTAACTAGAAAGAAAGAAAGAAAATAATTAACTAGAAAGAAAGAAATAAGGAAAGAAAATAATTAACTAGAAAGAAAGAAAGAAAATAATTAACTAGAAAGAAAGAAAGAAAGAAAATAATTAACTAGAAAAAAAGAAAGAAAATAATTAACTAAAGAAAGAAAGAAAGAAAGAAAATAATTAACTAGAAAGAAAGAAATAAAGAAAGAAAATAATTAACTAGAAAGAAAAAAATAAAGAAAGAAAATAATTAACTAGAAAGAAAGAAAGAAAGAAAGAAAATAATTAACTAGAAAGAAAGAAAGAAAGAAAATAATTAACTAGAAAGAAAGAAAGAAAGAAAATAATTAACTAGAAAGAAAGAAATAAAGAAAGAAAATAATTAACTAGAAAGAAAGAAATAAAGAAAGAAAATAATTAACTAGAAAGAAAGAAAGAAAGAAAATAATTAACTAGAAAGAAAGAAAGAAATAAAGAAAATAATTAAACTAGAAAGAAAGAAAGAAAGAAAGAAAATAATTAACTAGAAAGAAAGAAAGAAAGAAAGAAAATAATTAACTAGAAAGAAAGAAATAAAGAAAGAAAATAATTAACTAGAAAGAAAGAAATAAAGAAAATAATTAACTAGAAAGAAAGAAATAAAGAAAGAAAATAATTAACTAGAAAGAAAGAAAGAAAATAATTAACTCGAAAGAAAGAAATAAAGAAAGAAAATAATTAACTAGAAAGAAAGAAAGAAAGAAAGAAAATAATTAACTAGAAAGAAAGAAATAAAGAAAGAAAATAATTAACTAGAAAGAAAGAAATAAAGAAAGAAAATAATTAACTAGAAAGAAAGAAAGAAAGAAAATAATTAACTCGAAAGAAAGAAATAAAGAAAGAAAGAAAATAATTAACTCGAAAGAAAGAAAGAAAATAATTAACTAGAAAGAAAGAAATAACGGAAGAAAATACTGAATGGGGAAGAAAGAAGATATGAAAGAAAGAAAGAAAGAAAGAAAGAAAGAAAGAAAGAAATGGGAAAGAACAAGGATAAGAAAGAATTTTCCAGCCTGTCATCTTTTACTGAGTGCAGAAATTTTGGTACCCAATTTTCGATCTTATCTAAAATAATCACGTACAGAAACCTCAAGCCTTAAACTTGGTGCAACAAGATCTCCAAATGGGAGACAATTTAATGAAGTGATCTAATTTCAGCTTTTGTTTCAAATTTCAAAACTAAAAAGCTTTAGTTTCAAGAAAGATTCCTCACTCAACAGCTGAGATAAGTAGGACTGGATTATAAAGATGGAGCAACTTATTCGTTCCAGTTGTAAGAGATGCAAACAGATTATAATTTATGTGACAAGGGTGAATGATACAGTGTAACCCTGATATAAGAGAGTTGTTGGGACCGGATAAAAGTTATCTTATATCTGTGTTTCTCTTATATCCGGGGTTTCTCTTATATCCGTGTTTCGTCTATTTTATATACATTTACACGGACTCTAATTTCGGACCAGATAAAATATATATTATATCCGAGTTTCTCTTATATCCGGGTTTCTTTTCTATCCGGGTTATACTTTGTACTTTCAGAACACCTATTTTTTTTTATAATCGTTTCGCCCCAAGCAAGGCATTATACTGCCACTGTTGTGAAGGGGGTTACATAAAAGAAAAGTAATGAGAAGAAGTGACAGAATACAGGGGGTGTCAGGAAGCGGGTAGGAGAGGGATGAAATACTGCAGAAATTAGATGAGAGCAAGAGAGAGAAGATGCAAGTTAGTGAGATAAGAGATTACTATTGGTTTTACATTTAAATTCTTGGAGATTGTAGCTGTCGGGGAAGCAAGTAAATGGAAGGGAATTCCACTGGGAGGATGTGCGAGAAAAGAAACTGTTAAAGTAGAATTTGCGTTCGAGTAAACTTGAGAATCTTGTGGTTCGAGTAAATTTGTATATAGGGGGCACTAGTGAGCTAAGTTCATCAGAGTAGAGGCCGTGAAAGTACTTGTAGAAGAGATACAGGGAAGCCACATTGCGTGGGTGAGAAAGTGACTGTATCCGAGCTGCAAAGTCGGGATCGATCACATTGCAGCTTCTCCGTTGAATTTTGTCAAGGACCCCTAGGTGAATAGCAGGAGCGCCCGACCAGATATGGCAGCAGTATTCAATGCACGGAAAAAATCAGGAAAAAACAACTCTGTGATACTAACAAAAAAGATGAGAACAATAACCTACGTGTCAGTCAGTTAAGTGCCATACGTGATACACGCTTGGGCGATCATATCTCGAAAGAGACATGACTGACTGGGCAGAAGATTATCCCGCAGTAGGTTGCCATTGCTTTCTGCGGTAGACTGGTTACTGACCAAGGCTATAGAACCCAATCTGTCCTGTTATTTAACCCATAACTGGAGGGAAGAGACGGATTAATACCTTTCCCAAGGGTATTTGCGCTTAAGTGAAAGCAATGAATTACCTGCGTGTAAATATCGTAAATAAGTTTAATTCCTCATTTCAGAAATTTCGACAGAAATCTTCAGGTTGCACAGCTCGACAGGCATCTGACGAAGGTCACAGATAAAAACGGTCGAAATATTAATAATAAAATGAGGACACTAGTGTAAATAAACATAACTCTTATCCCAGAAATTATGAATAACAAAAAAAAAAAAAAAAAAAAGAAAAAAAAGAAATTAATGAGGAGACAATCTCGTGATAATATTAACAAAGATGAGAACACGAGACAAAGTATGACAGGCGTAAATAATAACTGTCCGTGCTCGAAATTCAGATAGTAATACACAGAAGTTTACATGGATCGATGAACACCTGAATAATACAATCAGGACAATAGCCCAGGTGTCAGTCAGTTAAGTGCCATACGTGAAACACGCTTGGACGCTAATGTCTTGAAAGAGACATGACTGACTGGGCAGAAGGTTATCCCACAGTAGGTAGACTGGTTGCCGACCAAGGCTATAGAACCCAATCCTGTTATTTGACTCATAGGTAAAGGGAAAAGAAATCTATTATATTAT
This sequence comes from Ascarosepion bandense, assembly GCA_037127315.1. NCBI lineage: Eukaryota > Metazoa > Mollusca > Cephalopoda > Sepiida > Sepiidae > Ascarosepion > Ascarosepion bandense. The sequence goes on from JBBBDQ010001892.1 coordinate 546,935, forward strand.
TATGTAGTAATTAGTGGGGGATCGGTTTCCTATTGTTATGAAGTAATAAACTGATCCCCCACTTTATGACCAATGTAAGCCTTAATCATTATTCCAACTATTATATTCAGTCAGTCAGTTAAGTGCCATACGTGATACACGCTTGGACGATCATGTCTTGAAAGAGACATGACTGACTGGGCAGAAGGTTATCCCACAGTAGGTTGCCATTGCTTTCTGAGGTAGACTGGTTGTCAGCCAAGGCTATAGAACCCAATCTGTTCTATTATTTAACCAGTAACTAGAGGGAAGAGACGGATTAATACCTTTCCCAAGGGTATTTGCGCGTAAGTGAATGCAATGAATTCAAGTGGAATTCGAACTCGGCTCCCCGATTTCTAGTTCCGAGCCGATATCCACTGCACCACAAGTGTAAACAGCATAAATAATGATAAATTCTGCTGCAGTAAAATTTCAAATTCTACTCCATCAGCTTCTTTTCTCGCACTTCCCGCTTTCGGAATTCCCGTTCATTTACTTGCTTCCCCAACAGCTACAATCTCCAAGAATTTATATGTAAAGTCAATAGTCATCTCCTATCTCACTAACCTGCATCCTCTCTCTCATGCTCCTTTCTCCGTCCACTCCACTCTCATCTGTATTCTCATCCTTCTTTTACCCACTTCCTGACACCCCCTATAACCTGTCGCTTTTTCTCATAACTTTCCTCCTATGTAAGCCCCTGCACAACAGTGGCAGTAAAATTCCTTGCTTGGGGCGATATGATAAAAAAATTACGCTCATCTGAGAAATTCAGATAGAAGTGTTCATAAGGTTACATGAATCTATGAACACCTGAAGACGACTGGAGAGGACAACGGATGAAACATTGTAACAACAATAACAAAGATGAGGACAATAGTCTGCATATAAACAATGTGAATAAATCATTCTTCATAGAAATTCAGACAAAAATAACATGTTTTTTTTTTTTTTTTCCCCTTTTTTTTTATAGAGGCTAACATCTGCTCTCGTTTGAAGGAGGCAAGGTTGCAGTCTACTATTGTTCTTCATAGCGGAGTCAAGGATAATGTCAATTAAATGGCCTACAATACATACTCCACTCACCTGCTCCAGCTTGTTGACAGAGAAGCAAAGGCCAATTATTTCTGGACGTCGCATTACTTAAGAGTGGGTGGTTTCAAAAACAACAAAAAAAAAAATAAAATAAAAATAAAATAATTACCTTGTTCCCGTGAGGATAGTTATGTAAATAGCTTCTCTGAACAAATAAGTAACTATTATGTAAATTGGTACTCCCACCACGTCGCAATCAACAAAAAAACAAAAAAAAAAAAAAACAAAAACAAAAAAAAAACAAAAAAAAAAAACTAACAAATTTATTGACAAACCTATTATTAACCTTGTGTGAAAGTCGGACGACGAGAAAAACTGATTTGAAATGCTACGTCGTTTTTATTGCTTTTTTTATTTATACAAAACAGTAAGGCACAAGGCCGTTACTAAGTGTAAGCGAATAAGGAAAAAAGAGAAACGTTATTAAAAAACGAGAGCAGCAGAAGAGTAATCAAGAAAATGGTAGATAACAATTGAGAAAGTTGGCTTGAAATCTTGGAGCCAGAAGAGAGTTCCACAAGCAAGAAGTTCAAGAAAAGAAACTGTTAGAATAGAACTTACGGTTATATGTAACCAATTCATCTGTGAATTGATGAGATGTTTCTACCAATATAGTCTTCTTCTTTTTTTATGTGCCGTGTCCCTTCAGGACGCAAGCGATCATGGCCCTCTACATCTTTCTACCCCTTGTAGCTCTTAATAGATTTTGTCTTGTTATTTCTCCCAAACCCTGCTTTGACATCCATTTGCTTAAGCCCATCAAGTATGTCATGCACTGTTTCTCCTTTCTCTCTTTCCCTCTATCAGTCCTGTGAGTATCAGATTTTCCAAGCCCTCCTTTCTCATCACGTGTTCCAGAAATTTCAACTGTCTCTTCCAGTTAAGTATTAGGTTTCTTTTTGTTTCCATTCACTTCAAAAGGTCGTCGCTGTTCCTGTGTTTGGTCCATAGTATCCTCAGCATCCTTCTGTTGTTTCGAGTATTTCCTTCATCTTTGAAAAGATTGTCCAGTATTCGCTGACATATAGGAGGACAGATATCAAATAAAAGTTCAGTACTCTTTTCTTTGTCTCCAACAAAATTTTCTTGTCTCTTAATACCCTGCTTAGCTTCTGGAATGCATCCCTGGTCTTCGGATCTCAATGTCACACTTTCCATCCTTTGTTAGAACATTTCGCAAGATTTAAACTTGTGTACTTGCTTGATTTTGGTAACCCTGATCTGTAATTGGCATTTTGAACTCTTTTTTTACTAATGAATATGCATTCAGTTTTCTTGTAGTTTATGTCTTCAGTTAGTTTTATGCAACTAGTCAGTTAAGTGCCATACGTGACACACACTTGGGCGATCATGTCTCGAAAGAGACATGACTGACTGGGCAGAAGATCATCCCGCCATTGCCATTGCTTTCTGCAGTAGTCTGGTTGCCAGCCAAGGCTATAGAACCCAATCTGTCCTATTATTTAACCCATAACTGGAGGGATCAAACGGATTAATACCTATTCCAAGGGTTTTTGTGCGTAACTGAGTGCATGGTGTGGTGCAGTGGATATCGACTCGGAATGACAACCCGGGGTAACGAGTTCTAATTTCAGTTGAAGTCCTTGCATTCACTTACAAGATTAATAAAAAAAAAAGTGAACTCAAGTACAATGCAATATTTATTATTTACCTTGACACTAATATTAATTTAAAATTTTTTGATTCTCTCAGAAATGTTTATTTACAAGATTATCATAATATATGAACCAAGTACAATGCGATATTTATTATTTACCTTGACCCCAATATTACTGTATACATTTTTGATTCCCTCAGAAATGTTTATTTACAAGATTATAAAAATATGTGAACCAAGTACAATGTGATATTCATTATTTCCTTTTTATAAAGATTTATTATTTACCAGTTTATAAAGAAATGCAAAAAGAAATTTTTTATTTAAAAATTAAAGCAAATACAAAATTATCAAAATATTTAAACCGTAAACCATGGACAAAGCAATATTCATTATTTACCATTTTATAAATAACTATGAAAACAAGTTTTCGTTTGTTCATAATTATATAAAAATAACAATGAAACATAAGACAAAATTTAAATAAACGTAGGATTTGCTGGACAAAATACATTTATGTTCTCATACTATTTATCTCTTGCTATTTAAGTGTCAAACGTGATACACGCTTAGGCGATCATGTCTTTTTAGATCCATGACTGACTAGGCAGAAGATTTTCCCGTAGTAGGTTGCTATTTCTTTCTGCGGTAGATTAGTTGCCAACCAAGCTTATAGAACCAAATTTGTCAAATTATTTAACCCATAGCTGAAGGATGAGTAAATGGATTAATACCTTCCTCAAGAATATTTGTGCGTAAGCGAATGCAACGAATTCAACTTGAATTCGAACTCTGCTCTTCGATTTCTCATTCCGAGCCGATATCTTAGATTCAGCCAGTTAAGTGCCATACGTGATACTCGCTTTGGGCGATCATGTCTCGAAAGACTGACTGGGCAGAAGAATTTCACGCAGTAGGTTGCCATTGCTTTCCGCGCTAGACTGGTTGCCAGCCAAGGCTATAGAATCCAATTTGTCCTATTATTTAACCTATAACTGGAGGGAGAAGAGACAGATTGATACCTTTCCCAAGGGTATTTGTGCGTAAGTGAATGCAACGAATTCAACTGGAATTCGAAATCGGTTCCCCGATTTGTCATTCCGAGTCGATATCCACTGCACCACAACGCAGATTACTTGTTTTAATTTTATCATTTTTAGAAAACATCATTTTGAAGTTTTAAAATCATTGCTAATTTAAGAAAAATGCTTGTAAAATCTGCAAACAGATTATCCATAGTCAGCCAAGTCCTGAAAAAACACGTCTTCAATGAGGAGCGAACACTAAGCACCTTGACTAAAACAATTGTTGAGTTATGTTCTTTGGAATGGCTGGCAAAACATTGATTCAGTCAGTTAGGTGCCATACGATTTGGGCGATCATGTCTCGAAAGAAACATGACTGACTGGGCAGAAGGTTATCCCGCAGTCGGTTGCCATTACTTTCTGCGGTAGACTGGTGAGTTATATTATTATATTAATAAGTAGTAATTAGTGAGGAATCAGTTTATTACTTGATGACAATAGAAAACCGATCCCCCACTTTATGCCCAATAGAAGCTTTAATTGTATTTCCAACTATTCAGGCAGTCAGTCAGTTAAGTGTCATACGTGATACACACTTTGGGCGAACATGTCTCGAAAGAGACATGACTGACTGGGCAGAAGGTTATCCCGCAGTAGATTGCCATTGCTTTCTGTGGTAGACTGGTTGCAAGCCAAGGCTATGGAACCCAATCTGTACTGTTATTTGACTCATAGCTAGAGGAAGAAGATATGTATTATATTATTAAGTAGTAATTAGAGGGGGATCAGTTTATTACTTCATAACAATAGAAAATGATCCACCACTTTATGCCCAGTAAGAGTCTTAATCATGTTTCTAACTATTATATTTAGTCAGTCAGTTAAATGCTATACGTGATATACGTTTTGGGCGATCATCTCTCGAAAGACTGACTGGGCAGAAGGTTATCCCACAGTATGTTGCCATTACTCTCTGCGGTAAACTGGTTGCCAACCAAGGCTATAGAACCCAGCCTGTCCTATTATTTAACCCATAACTGGGGGGAAGAGACGGATTAATACTTTTCCCAAGGGTATTTGTGCGTAAGTAAATGAACAGAATTCAAATAGAATTCGAACTCGGCTCCCTGAGTTATCGTTCCCAGTCCTACTAGCAGCCGGCTTTGCTCTGGTGCATGAAAGCTTTAAAACTAATCCATGGTCCTGGAGCTCAGACTCTTTGGACGTTGGCACGAAAGACTAAAAAGCAATAGTTGTTTCCAGTTAAAGCGAACCGTAGACTGAAAGAAAAATGAATGGATGTAAGTCAAATTTTGATTTCCTGGTATCGATATCAAATAAGTTTTTTTCGTCGTAAACTGAATTTTGAAGACAAAATAAGTCCTCCGAGTAAATGGTATCATGGCTGAGACTAAAAACCACAATTATACCTACTTAGAGCCAAACCCGAAGCAAAAACTAAAATAAAAGGGCTGAAAAAATACAGACATACAGGTAGATAAACAGACACACACACAAACATCTTGCTTGCCTTTTATATATATATATTATCGATTTTCTGCACTATTGTAAGAACTGCAAACTCGAAACTTCTGAATATCGTTTCTTATGGCTTTGTCTATGAGTGTATCAAATTTTATTAAAATCGGACCACTCCTTCTATAACCCGATTTTTTCGATTATCGATTTTCGATATTTATCGGGAGTACCTCGACACAAAACCTAGCTAAGAACACTCGCAGACGCTTATAGTAAAATTGTGTAAATTTTGAAGAAAATCGATTCAGCCGTTTCGGAGTCTATAGGTAACGGATACAGACAGACACACACACACACAGACAAAGTTCCATTTATAAATAATTTTAGATAGATAAATTGCTAAATATTAAGCCTTGTATTCTATTAGTTTTGATTTTATTCGTTTTTAAAATGTTGTCAATCTAAAATTATTCTTGTAAATAAGCAATCTAATAATTAAATAGTAATTAATATTTTTATTGTAAATTCTCAAGAATGAAAAAGAATTATACAAATTCGCTTTCATAATCTTGTGTTTTATAAGAATTCTATTCATCATTTTTTAATATTTGTCTATATTTTTGAGTTGAGGTAATTATTTACATTATTTATTTTTGAGATGAGGTAATTATTTATATTATTTATTTTTGAGATGAGGTAATTATTTACATTATTTATTTTTGAGATGAGGTAATTATTTACATTATTTATTTTTGAGATGAGGTAATTATTTACATTATTTATTTTTGAGACGAGGTAATTATTTACATTATTCATTTTTGAATAAATTACATCTTTATTGACTGGACTATGTGTCTTCATAGATACATGGTCCAGTAAACAAAAGCGTTGATTGAACTTAAAGAGTTAAGTTAAATGGATATAATTAAAACATCCAGAAGTGGCATCACTCATTGAACAAGAACAATCTACTCCAGTGATCGAAATAATGGGTTCAATTTAGAATTTCCATCTCCTGAAGATGGTCTGAGCGTACAACGGCCCAAACGCCGTGCTTATTGCAACAAAGATAATCACAACAGTCCGAACAATGTAAATACTCGATTTTTTTAAAACAACAAACAATACCGAGGACGTGAAGGTGGTTAAAATAACAGCGGTATCAAGGGAAAAATGTCCTTTTGACTCAACATATTATTGCAGGCACGGAGGTTAAGGATTACCAAAATATTTCTAGAAATGTCGCTAGGAAAGTGCTTTACGGTCGTGGGAAAGTGACTGAAGAAAAAATCCACTAGTGCCTTTTATATCATTCTCTACTGGATGGTTAAAATTCATTTTCTGTCGTGTCAAGTCGGCTGACATGACTCAGCTTGATAGATTGGGTCAATACCTGCACTGGAAAATATGCAACTTTTACGTAGAGGAAACTGGTATGAACAACACCCAGACCCGGTTACAAACATTAAAACTGTAACAATTTTATGGAACAATACACACAGAACAATCAAAGTTAGTTGTCTAGACATCGTGATTAAAAATCACACAAACAGAATGTACTTTCTTATTGACATGACAGTGACTGCAGATAGTAAAGAATCTTTGAAAAAAGTCAAAATCTATCAAAATACAAGGATTTATCTATGTAAAATGTATGTGATCTTAGTTTGTTGTTGGTTTTATATATATATATATACTAGCATTATAGCCCGGCGTTGCTCGGGTGTAATGAAAGCTTTAAAACTAATCCATGGTCCTGGAGCTCAGACTCTTTGGACGTTGTCACGAAAAACTAAAAAAGCAATAGTTGCTTTCAGTTAAAGCGAAACCGTAGACTGAAAGAAAAATGAATGGATGTAAGTCAAATTTTGATTTCCTGGTATCGATATCAAATTTTCTGCACTATTGTAAGAACTGCAACCTTGAAACTTCTGAATATCGTTTCTTATGTTATTGTCTATGAGTGTATCAAATTTGATTAAAATCGGACCACTCCTTCTATAAACCGATTTTTTCGATTATCGATTTTCGATATTTATCCAGGGTACCTTGACACAAAACTTAGCTAAAAATACTCGCAGACGCTTATAGTACAACTGTGTAAATTTTCAAGAAAATCGGTTCAGCCGTTTCGGAGTCTATAGGTAACGGGCACACAGACACACACACACACACACACACACACACACACACACAAAATTTTCGCGTTTCGGAGCTACGTTTGCTCCTCATCTGGTGATAAGTTGAAATGAAAAATAAATGGTGAAAATGATTTATTTTTGATAAATTATGTATATGTAAGTGAATGTGGTGGGAGTTTAGTACAATTTAGCCGGCAGTTTGTACCCGAGGCTGTATCACTATGGCTATAAACTGCCGGCTAAATCGTAATAAACTAGCTAAGAACACTCGCAGACGCTTATAGTACAACTGTGTAAATTTTCAAGAAAATCGGTTCAGCCGTTTCGGAGTCTATAGGTAACGGACACACACGAAGACAAAGTTCCATTTATAAATAAGTTTAGATATACAACCACCCTTCATAAATTTTATCATAATTGCTGTTTCTTGTGATTTATTTTGTATATTCATTACCTTTCGGGTTTCAACTGGAGAACTAATGTTTGAAATGGCATCATATTTTCACGGTACATTTTTGTAAAAACCTAAATAAATAACACAGCCTAAGATCACACAGATTTTACATTGATAAAGACCTAGTAAGGTGTGAGCAGTACTTGTGATAATTTCTTTTTATTTCTTTAAAGCATGACCTACCAGGAATCCTTTCTAGAAATTAAAACACTACGCCTGCTTGGTCTGACACTCTCAGCGGACCTCAAGTGGAATGACTACGTCGAATCCATTGCTAAATTCGCTGCTATGAAAGTTGGCTCTCTGTGCAGGGCCCGGAAATTATTTCCGCCTGAAACTATCCTGCACTTATACAAATCTACCATCCGCTCGTGTTTTGAATACTGTTGCCACATCTGCTCGGGTGCCCCTATTCTCCTCTAGCTTCTTGACAAAATACAGCGAAGAATCTGTAACGTGATTGACACCGACTTAGCTGACCGCCTGCAGTCACTCCCCCACCGGCGTGACGTGGCTTCCCTGTGCCTCTTCTATAAATACTTTCATGGCTTCTGCTCTGATGAACTTAAACCACTGGTGCCCCCTAGGTGTGAGTTTGCACGAGATACTAAATTGGCAACTAGGTCCCACCCTTTTACAGTGAAACCGATGAAATGTAACCGCAATTTCTACTCCAACAGCTTCTTTTCTCGCACTTCCCGCCTGTGGAATTCCCTTTCGCATGCTTGCTTCCCCGACGGCTATAACCTCCAGGAGTTTAAATGTAAGGTCAATAGACACCTCCTTACACACTAACTCTCCCATTCTCTCCAACTCTCCCCCTGTGTACATCCTAACTCGTTTATCGCCCTGTGTAACCCTCTGCGGTATAGTGGCAGTGGAATGCCTTGCTTGGGGTGACATGATTAAAAAAAAAAAAAAAAAGAAAAAACTATCGGAACCTTTTCCAATGAAACCGAAGGCTTCAAACACAACTATTAGGCTGTTACAAAAATAATAGCCGATTTCAGAAACATAATCTTATTCTTGAAAAATTAACTGTACAAAGGTTGAAATTAGTGAAGATACGCATTTATGCTTCTGTATTATCGATTGACGAGATTATTTATTCCTCGTTAATAAAAGTTTTTTGGCTGTGATGCAACGAAATGTCTAAAAGCTGATTTCACTTCTGGTTTGGACTTAAAAGTTTTACCATTTAAAAATGTGCTTAAGTGCTTAACAAATTATAATCACTAAGTGAAAGATTTGGCTCTGGGAAATGACTGAAGGACTCATCATGATCAAGCCATTGACCTGATCGTTTGCGGTTATCGTAAAAGATCCACTTTTTACCACAAGTGACTTTTCGATCAAGAAACGGATCATTGGTGTTATGCAGAAAGAGATTCAATCACACTTCAAAACGCCCAAGTGTTTGATATTCAATGAGGTTGAATATATGGCTTTAAGTAAATATAATTTGAACACAGTTTTATGGCTTTAAGTAAATATAATTTCAACACAGTTTTATGGCTTTAAGTAAATATAATTTCAACACAGTTTTATGGCTTTAAGTAAATATAATTTCAACACAGTTTTATGGCTTTAAGTAAATATAATTTCAACACAGTTTTATGGCTTTAAGTAAATATAATTTCAACATCGTTTTATGGCTTTAACTAAAAACACTTTGAACACAATTTTATTGCTTCAACTAAATATAATTTCAACATAATTCTATGGCTTAACTAAAAATGATTTCAACATAATGCAGCTGACAATTAGTATAAAAATATAGAAATTTTGTATTTTTAATCACGTTAATCCAGCGTTACTTTTTAATGCACCCTCAAAGATGTAACCACATGTGCCCCAAAGAACAGATGAGTAATTTATTAATTATTTCTATTAAAAAAAAAATTATTTTTAAAAAGTTATAGACACATGACTTTCATGTCTAAATAAAATCTTTATTTGATTTTTTTAAATTTTCGCAGTATGTTTAGATATGGATTGGATATATATAATTTTAATTTGAGGTCTGGCTTGCTAACAGTTGCACCACGTCGAGGTTCTCAGAGGAATATTTTATGAATTTTTTTTTATATTTAAAAAAATTCTTTATTTTTAAAAAAGCTAGAGTACATGGCTTCCATTTCTAAGTCAGGTCTTGTTTATTTGATATTTTAAACTGGAGGCTGAATTCCTTGCATTTCTCAATACATGTAAACTTATTTATAAATGGAACTTTGTCTGTGGGTGTGTGTGTCTGGGTGTGTGTGTCCGTTACCTATAGACTCCGAAACGGCTGAACCGATTTTCTTGAAAATTTACACAGTTGTACTATAAGCGTCTGCGAGTGTTCTTAGCTAGGTTTTGTGTCGAGGTACCCCCGATAAATATTGAAAATCGATAATCGAAAAAATTGGGTTATAGAAGGAGTGGTCCGATTTTAATCAAATTTAATAGACAAAGACATGAGAAACGATATCCAGAAGTTTCAAGGTTGCAGTTCTTACAATAGTGCAGAAAATCGATAATATATATATATATATATATATATAAAAGGCAAGATGTGTGTGTCTGTTTGTCTGTCTGTATGTCCTTGATACAAATCCACAATTTTTATCTGATTCTCACTAAACTTCACACAAATATTCTTTAGGCTGAGTCTGAGCTCCAGGACCATGGATTAGTTTTAAAGCTTTCATTACACCTGAGCAACGCCGGGCTATACTGCTAGTAATATTATAATGCCAAACTTAAAAACACACACACACACACATCCAGCATTCTTCTTTCAGGACGTAGGCGATCATGGACTTCTACTCACCCATGTCCCTTTTAATATTTTTCCTCTTGGTATCTCTCCCAAACCTCGCCCTGCCATCCACTTTTTCAAGCTTATCAAGCATGTCCCGTGCTGCTTTCCTTCTCTCCGTCTTGTGAGTATTAGATTCTCCAAGCTCTCCTTAATCATTACCTGTACCCGAAACCCCAGCAGTCTCTTCCTGATGCTAAGTATAAGTTTCCTTTTCGTTTGCATCCTTTCCAAAACCTCGTCTTTGCTCACATATTATCCTCAGCATCCTTCTGTAGAACCACATTTCTGTTGCACCTCTCCGTCATCTTTCCGAAGATTGTTCAACATTCACTGCCTTATGGAGGATAGATATTAACATAAGTCAAAATTTTTAAAATATTTATTTTTAAAAACGTAGGAACACCAAGTACATGGATATAAGTGAAATCTAATGTCTCAGTGAAATCTTTATTATTTGACTTTTTAAACGATACTAAATCTCTTAATCTTTAAGGAGTGGATAATCGTTTTTCTCTTGTTTTCCTCAAGGCGTAACTTAATACTGAATATTCATTTAATATTAGGTTGTCCCAAAAGTTCGTAAACACTTGCAAAAAATTGAAATTTTACTCGCAAAAACAACAAAAATTATTGCTCAAAATAAAGACCATCATCTTCCAAGACTTTCTGCCATCGATCTGCTAGCTTTCGGATCTGGTCCAAATACCATTCAGCCGGCTTCGAATCAAAGAATTCTTGACACGCTTCCTCAAACGAGTCGAATCGGCGGCCCTTCAAAAAGTGTTGGATTGAGCGGGAAAGGCCGTAATCTGATGGAGCACAGTCAGGACTGTAGGCTGGATGTGGCAGAACCTCAACGCCGTCCAGCTCTTCAAACTTGTCTTTGGTCTTCCTGGCAGTTTGTGGCTTGGCATTGTCCTGCTGCATCAAAGCGCACTTTCGGTTGATCAGAGCCGGGTACTTTTGCTTCAACTTTTCGTAGACCCGCTCAAGTTGCTGACAGTAAAGTTCGGCACTGATGGCACGACCATTCGGAACCAACTCAAAATGCACGATTCCTTCAAAGTTCCACCAAATACACAAGATAACTTTCTTGCCGAATCGATCTTGTTTTGGAAACGACGGTGTCTGTTGACCTTTCTAAACCAATCGCTTGTCTCGATTGTGTTGAACCAGATAGACCCATTTCGCAAGTGTTTACGAACTTTTGGGACAACTTAATATTACATTATTAGAGAGTAGTGTTTCTTAAAAGTAGCCAGGCACGGCCCAATTTAACAGAGAAGTAACTTATTAATTGCGGATGTGCGTTGTGGTGCAGTGGATATCGATTCGGAACGACAAATCGGAGTGCCGAGTTCGAATTCCAAGTTGAATTCCTCACATTCACTTGCGCTCAAATACTCTTGGGATAGGTATTAATCCATCTCCTCACTCCGGTTATGGGTTAAATAATAGGACAGATTAGGTTCTATAGCTTTGGCTGGCAGCCAGTCTACAGTAGAAAGCAATGGCAATAATCTTCTGCCCAGTCAGTCATGTCTCTTTCGAGACATGATCGCCCAAGCGTGTATCACGTATGGCACTTGACTGAATTTATTAATTTTCAAAAAGTTAAACATGAAAATCATTGGCTTGGTTTCTCTAAGTCAAGTTGGTGCTACCATAGCTTGAGGTCTACCTCAATATATCGTTTACCCAGGTGCAGCGCGGAGGTCTACCGCGCTCCACCCATCAAGTGGTCATTATGCAGATCCAGCAACAGTTGCTCACATTCAGGCAATTGAGCGATCGTGATTGGATGCTTAAACAATGATTCTCAAGAAAATATGCGAAATGATGGTAGTCAGCCGTTCCAGTCACATCTTCATCATTTTTGCTGGAAGTGGATGAGAAAAAAATGTCAAATATATGCATTGTATTTGATAGCGTCATTATTTTTACCTCTATACCTTTAATATAAATAGTATATCGATATATCAATATAAAGTTTAAATAAATATGTATACACATACAATATCTAAACTTATTTATAAATGGAACTGTGTGTGTCCGTTACCTATAGACTCCGAAACGGCTGAACCAATTTTCTTGAAAATTTACACAGTTGTACTATAAGCATCTGCGAGTGTTTTTAAGCTAGGTTTTGTGACGAGGTACCCCCAATAAATATCGAAAATCGATGATCGAAAAAAATCGGATTATAGAAGGAGTGGTCCGATTTTAATCAAATTTGATACACTCATAGACATAAGAAACGATATTCAGAAGTTTCAAGGTTGCAATAGTGCAGAAAATTTGATATCGATACCAGGAAATCAAAATTTGACTTACATCCATTCATTTTTCTTTCAGTCTACGGTTTCGCTTTAACTGGAAACAACTATTGCTTTTTTAGTTTTTCGTGACAACGTCCAAAGTGTCTGAGCTCCAGGACCATGGATTAGCTTTAAAGATTTCATTACACCCGAGCAACGGCGGGCTATACTGCTAGTTATATTATAGTTCAATGCTGCGGTAGATATCACACTGTAGTCGAAACGAGACGTAGACCTCGCTGTATATTGAGTAGTAGCACCAAAACTTTGACCAACCATTTTGCAAAGCTAAAATTGTTTTTTGTTTTTTTTTTAATTTTATATTACGGCAATTTTGTCGCAACACGAGGTACAAATATTGCAAGTCTCTAGATAAACATTAGGCTACTACTCAGCAAGGGTTATGGCCTAAACCAGTAATAAATTTGATTTGAGAGCTGTTTTTAGTAAACCCATTTATTAATTATTGAAATAAAAATAAAAGCAGTTTGACCTTTTGTTTTTAATTTATTTTTATAAAAAAAAGCAAATAAAAAGGAGAGAAAAGAAAAAGTTCATTGCACCCACCATTAACCGCAAACTCCGAACAAATCTCGAAAAAGGGGTCTCGTTTAAAGATATCGCTTAATCAAGAACCACGAAATGAAACTAGTATGAAAAGTCAAAGATTACAATTAAAAAATATTCTCACACATTGAAGATCATCGGGGTGGGGGTATGTGAAGACATTGAAGATTTTTAGAAACTTTCGACAGTTAACACCCAAGAGTTGAGGTAAAAGATACTCGGAATATTGATAGGGTCCTTTTATCTACAGCAGACATAAAACTAACATCGACACCACCAAGGCAATAGAAATGGTAACTTGAGAAGTGCTCGATACGTGTAGAGGGTGGATACGACCCAGTAGAGTCATAGAATGCAAAGGATGCGTTTCTCGGAGCTTTATTTCACCATTTTTGTAATATACGTTTTGGTTAAGCACTTGATATGACGTGTTATTCATCACCGTCACCTGGGGGTACACGAATGTCGTCTTAAATTCATTAGCAAACATCCGGATTTGTTTAAACCGGGCAAACGTTACGTTCCCGTCAGCAGGGATACTTTCACACTTCATCTTATTTAAAGCCACCGTACACAACGAGCACGCTTGTGCATCGTATTGCCTGGTGTAGTCGGTGTAATCGGTCGCCCCCAGCCAGTATGCCACCGAAGGATCCTGCTGAGATGCGAATTCGTATTCCAAACCACAACAGAAATTACCATAACAGACGCTAATATTTCCTGCCTTGTCTTCTAGCTGGACTGATTTTATATCCATGGCGCCTACTAAATAAGTAATTACTTTTTGGTTTCCTTGATCTGGAGTGACCCGTTTGGGAACAGCTGCATAATTAGAAGTAGTACCAGGTTTTAAACTGGTCATGTTTATGGTCAACAAGCCCGGATCGTTAGAGTAGGTAAATCCGGATGTGCCTCTATAAAAACCGCTCCCTCCAGTTATGGGAGATACTTTGTTTGGAACGTCCAAAATGAGGTTCGCCGAAATTAGGTTAATGTTGGTCATCCAAGCGACTGAACTGTGGTAAGGGACTGCTAAATACAATGGAGATAAACTAAACCACATATTAGGGAAAATTATATTTCGAACATGTTTAAACTCAATAAGATCGTTGAGGGTGTCTTCAAAGTAAATATCAAAGCAAGTGATAGTAGCAAACCGGCCAAATGGTGTTTCGAAAACTTTATGCTCTGCCACAGCCGGTTCGTTGAAATAAGGCTCATTATAAAGATGTTTCTTGCGATATCGGGACACAAGTGTGCCATTAGGAGCATAAACAACATTAGTGTTAAACTGATATCGATTGTCATAAGGGCACCGAGAATCCTGAGTTCTGTTGCAGGTTTCAATTTCTCCAACGTTGGCTACAATATACATTTTATTCTTCTTCGCCATACAGCTGAATTTTCTCTGGATAGTTATGTCATCTGTAGTGTTTTCGAGGTCGCACGGAGTCCAAGGGAAATTTACCTCCGGGTCTGGTATTGTCTCCAAAAAGTTTTCGACTGAATCACGAGTGAATTTTTCAATATTTGCGTATAGGCAGTACTCTGGGAAAATCAAGATCTGCGATTTCTGCAAGAAAAAGAAGAAAAAATTATTTTTAGAATTTAAGAAATAATGTTTGTTATTAGATAGGGGGGGGTCTGCCACGAACAAAGGTGAGTGCGTGAGGAGAGAGAGAGAGGAAGGTGCGAGAAAATGATTCAATAGAGACAGAGAAGCAGTGAAGGCGAAATGACTTAGATTTAAAAAGTCTTATTACAAGGAAGTATGGAAATGTGGAAGCCTGAGCAAATGCGAGTTTTCTTTAAGCAAGGGAATAAAGCGACTAAGACGCAGTGGATTACTAGGATATCAAAAGAAAACATAAGAGAAAAAACATCAAAAAGAATAAGAGGACAGTAGATAAATATTTGAACATTACAGTTGACTAGGAAACAAGTCGGAAAAGCTCCACAAGCGTGAAGTAGGAGAGAAGAAACGGTTAGCAGAGAACTTACGGCTATATTTAACCAATTCAACCGTAAAAATTATGAGACCTTGTCGCCAACCGAGCATACCGTTTCAATTCACAAATCTACGTACCATACAGAAAACTTCATTAGAACGTCGAGAAGGTGACTGAAGCCGAGATGCCAGATCAGGATTAATAACATTGCAGATTTCTTTTTTTTTTTTATCAAGAATCTCTATATACATAGAAGCAACAGACTCGAAGTGACAACAATATCCACTGCATAGATGAATGCTAGACATGTGTCAGATTCTGTCAAGAAAAAAAAGTCTAGAATGGTATAATGAATCAACTTTTCTATTAGCAGACTAGCAGTGAGTTCGATATAATCTTTTCAGTTCATGACAACCAAAAACGTTAGCCCAAGAAAGCTCTATAAGTCACTCTTCTGGAGGTTAACATCAGCCATACTAAATGGAAGGTAAAAAAAGGGGGTTCTCTCAGGAACAGTTTCGTTTTAGGAGGGGGTTGAAATTAAAAAGCTATTCTTTGCCCCAGTTAACAGATGGTAGGTCATTTTAGAGATCAGCAGCCGATTTGACCTTATCGAACCGATGAGCATTATTATTAAGGCAGAAGTTCACAACTTGAAACAACTGAAATGTGGTTCTACAGAAGGATGCTGTGAATATCATGGATCGAGCATGTGAGCAATGATGAGGTCTTGGAAATGATGGAAACAAAAAGGAAATAAACCCTCTAGGGCCATTCGTATCATATTTGATACAGTATTTCCCTATAAGGAAACATTTGGTATTTCCCTCTAAGGAAACATTTGGTATTCATTGACTGAGCAGTCAGTACTGCTTTCATTTGAAATTTATAAAATATTTCTCTTAAAAAATTTTTCAGGAAAATATTTCTTTCAAGGCTTGTTTTCATACTGTATCAAATATGATATGAATGGCCCTAGAGGGTTAATACTGAGCATCAGGAATAGACAGCTGAAGTTCCTGGGACACGCAATGAGGAAGGAGGGCTTGGAGAATCTGATACTAACAGGCCAGATTGAGGGAAAAAGAGACAGGGGAAAGCAACGGATAACAAATTTGAAGGACCTAATCAGGCGGATGACGGAACGAGGTTTGCATGGTGTAACAGGAAAAGGTGTGCTCAGAGCCACCAGGGATAGGGAAAAGTGGAAAGGCATGATTGCCTACGTCCTGAAGGGACAAGGCACATAGAAGAATAGAAGTAAGTGTTGCGTCAGTTAATATAGAATTGAATTCTGTGTAGTTCAATACAGTAAAACACTATTTTTATGACCTTGTGTCATAATTTTTCTCTTCAGATCTCAGTTAAGTGCCACACGTGATATACAAACAAACATGGTGATTTTCTAAACGTAGCGTAGATGTGGCACAAGGCTGAAAGTAAGGGACACCCAGTGAGGATTGAACTCACTACTCAATTGCAATAATTCTAGCAAGACAAGCTTGCTAGCCATTACACCACCTCGAGGTGCCCAATACAAATAGATATGACTGACTTAGATTACTTTCTGCGGTACACTGTTTGCCAACCATAGCTATAAAACCCAATGTTCTATTATTTAACCCATGCTGGAAGGAAGAAACGGATTAATACTTTTCTTTAGGGTCTTTGTGCGTAAGTGAATGCAAGGAATTCAGCTGGAATTCGAACTCGATTTCTCGATTTGTCGTTCAGAGTCGATATCCACTGCACCACAACGCACATCCGCCTTTCAATAACAATCTGCGAAAATTTCGTCCCCAGTATCCCAACTACAAGTTCGTTGCTAGCGTGGGATGGTCTCCCGGGGGGAAGGGGGGGCGGGGGCAAAAAATTCTTTACTTTTTACTTTACATTAAAAAAATTAATTTTTCCATGATGCAGGTTATAAAGAAACTGGAAAGGGTTTCAGGTCACATGTGCAATTTTATGACCTTCCCAATTCTGGTAAAGACAGAATTCTTTTTCCACTTGGCTTCAACTTCCGCTGGGGAGTGGAGGAATGTTTGTTTTGCCGGTTCATTAACAACTGAACTATTTCCACTTACCAACGACATCGGGCGTGTTTTAGCAGTTCTCAAACAAAATTCTGAATTTAACAATTCCGAACCAAAGCGAACATATCAAGAAGACATTTAACTTTGTTTTAATACAGTTAAGTGCCATACGTGATACACGCTTTGGGCGATCATGTCTCGAAAGAGACATAACTGACTGGGCAGAGGATTATCCCGCAGTAGGCTGCCATTGCTTTCTGCGGTAGACTGGTTGCCAACCAAGGCTATAGAACCCAATCTCTCCTATTATTTAATCCATAACTAAAGGGAAGAGACGGATTAATACCTTACCCAAGGGTATTTGTGCGTAAGTGAATGCAAGGAATTCAACTGGGATTCGAACTCGGCTCCCCGATTTGTTGTTCCGAGTCGATATCTACTGCACCACAGAGCACATCCGCTGTTTTAATACAGTCAATCTAAAAATAGATAAACGTCCGTAGCAGAAACATTTGTTGTTGTTTTTGTATGCTTCTGTCTTTGTTTATATATTGAACACAAACGGTCCACGAGTTTAATATCAACAGCACCTCTGAATTCAAGGTCGGCTTCCCCACCTAATAATATACGATGGCGATGTGCTTGTCCAACCAGCACCCAGTAAGGGTTAAAATATCGTATAAAGTACTTGGTTCCTAGGGCGTGTCCCTCATCCAGGTAGTACTTCTCCTTTGGAAATAGGATAAGGTTTAATACCTGACCCTTCATCCAACGTACGCGGGTGTACAGATCTACTTGGTAGTATCATTCCGTGACAGGTATGTTTGCAGACTTGTTAAAAATACGAAAAGCACATAAGGTTGACAAATGTGATCCCCTTATTCTGCTTGGAACTCGAGTGACTCCCGAACATTCACCGGAACGGTAATTGTATAAAAAATAAATTCTTTTAGTCCAATGGACTCTTATACCACATGATAATAAAAGTCAATTAAAATGTTGGTTTGTATATTTAATAACAGTTTGATTTAAAAGTCTATATTGTCATCATGGTCAAGTTCTTGCCTGTTTTCAGAAAAAGCAAAGCCCGTTTCTTTATAAGATTAGCAAATGTCTCCCGCGTTCTACTTGGAACTATTTTATCTATTATATTTTTCCAATTACTGAAGTTAGTCGTTTTTATTAATTCTAGTTATTTACACAGGTAGCAGAGAAATAAAAATAATCTTCAAGACAAAAGCAGAGATTGATTAAAAGGGGTTTACTCACACGTCTCGCGGCTTCTTCGGCCTGAATTTCATATTCGGCAATATGTCGACTCATAAGAGCTACTGCATCTTCCCGGCTCACAAACGAAGACACATTATTAACCATTCGTGGCTGATAAACAGAGACTGTAAAACTACCATTGTAGTTTGCTAAAACAGGAACGCAAGTTAGGAGATAAAAGACTAGCGATAACAAAACCCAGAGCATGGTTGAGTTCTTGTCTGTTGTTTTCACACCAATCTAAAAATTGTCAGACGAAACTGGTTTCTTGTTTTTAAAAATTATCAGACGAAACTTCTTTTCTGCTTTTTTTTTTTTTTTTTTTTTTTTTTTTTTTTTAAAAGCTTTAAGAGTGGTATTTTTTTTTCTTTTTTGCACCTCTTGGAGTCTTAATGAATTAGAGAGAAAAAAATCTACTAGCGAAATTCATCCGACATTTTGCAAAAACAAAACGGCTTCTGAAAGATAGTACTCGATTTCTTTTTAAATACGGGATTGAAACCGGATACTGAATGAAAAAAAATGACTTCAGCAGAGAGAGAAAAAAAAAATTAGCTGTTTTCACGTGTCCAATTTGGGATTGGACATTTCTTTATATAGGTCATCCATTTAATGTTAACAGGTGTGGCTTTAAAACCTTTAAGAGGACAAGCGACCGATCTAACTAATTCCATTTTTATTTTAAGCTTATCTGTCATACTTCAAGCACTGTATTCTTTGAGCAGAAAGAATTTCGACTTTCTTTCAGTTAATTGCCATATGTGATACTCGCTTGAATGATCACGTCTCTTTCGAGAGATTACTGGTTAGGCAGTAGGTTACCGTTTCTTTCTGCGGTAGACTGGTTGCTAACCAAAGCGAGAGAATTGAATCCAATCTGTCCTGCTATTTAATCCATAGCCGGAAGGAGAAGAAATAAATTAATACCTTAATTAAAAATTACTGAACATTTTTTCTGTTTCAAATATAACGGTTGACAAATTGCTTAGCGTTCATTAGAACGTGAAAATGATCCAAAATGGATTTTTTAAATGCTGTAATGTCATGGCCATGCACGTGTTAAAGCATGAAAAACTGTTCTTTAAACAAACATTTTAGAACATTACTACAGTATTCATAACTGATTCTTTTAATTGACGGCTTAAGTGCTTTGAAGAATATGTAGTTTGCTTTTACTGTTTTCTTGGTGTAGGATAGTTGTATTATCGATCATTCGCTTTTTATATTGCAAATGTAGACAGAAATAAACGGTAGCAGTTTGTCAACCATTATATTTGAAGCAAAAAAAAATGTACAGTAATTTTTAGTAATAAAGTTTTGCGGTTATTTTTTTTTTTGTTACCATAAATCACACCCATGAAGATGATCTCGGAAAGAGATTGAAAGTACTTGAGTACCTTGAGAAATAAATGAGAATAACATTTGTCAACGTTACAGTTTATTTCTGATACCGTTCAATTGTAATACGCGAAAGATTATCCGTGAGTATGAACGGATTTTATTGAAGATAGGCAGATATAATGTTTGCAATTTATTTAATCTGACATGTTTAAAAGAAAATTTGCTGCCTAAATACACAAATTTTGAATATATATCATCACAGATTCGCTAAGGATCATGGGCATGATGGTAAACTGCATCCGGCAGCAAGGAATCTGATTGGGAGGTTGTGAGGAGCATGGAACCACCTCTTATTTGCTGTTGTTCCCAGGTCCACCCTGACATCGGAGTGGTAACATCTGTTAGGGTCCCAGCTATGGGCAAATAGCTAACCCCCAAACTGGGGTCAAAACACTATGAAAGTATAAAAATACACTTTTATAGAAATATATACGTAAAAATAGACTTTTATAGAAAAATATACATTTTTGAATGTCCACGTTTACTATATTTGATTGTGAGGGCAAAACATACGTATGCCGTAGAACAGATGAAAGACTGTCTTCTCAATGTGCCAATAAAACCGTTAAGTTTGGTGGCGGCAATGTGATGATGTGGGGACTGATTTCATCTGCAGGAGTTGGCCCTATCATCCGCGTACATGGCAATATCGATGTTGTTGTTCCCAGGTCCACCCTGATATCGGAGTGGTAACATCTGTTAGGGTCCCAGCTATGGGCAAATAGTTAATCCCCAAACTGGGGTCAAAACATTATGAAAGTATAAAAATACACTTTTATAGAAATATACAAATAAAAATAGACTTTTAGAGAAAAATATACACTTTTGAAGGAAAAATATTACCAACGATACATTTTTGAAGAAAAACTTATTACCATAACACATTTTTGAAGGAAAAAATTATTCTCAGCGAAACATTTTTGAATACAAAACTAAAAGACATTTTCATTTTTCTAAAATAAAAAAAGAATAAAAATAAAAAAATCATTAAAATCTTACTAAATCAACCTTCTCACTATAACTGAACGTTAGAAAAACCCTTAACCCCACCTTTTTGGCATTAAATAACCCACAGAGTTTGATATGACATTAAACAAAAATCAAACTGAAATCCATTTGCACAAAATAGATTTTTTATAGAAATATGTACATAAAAATAGAGATTTATAGAAAAATATACATTTTTGAATGGAAAAAAATTACTACCAGCAATACATTTTTTAATACAAAACTAGAAGACATCAGTAGTCTAAAATTAAATAAGATAAAAATTCATTAAAATCTTACTAAATCAACCTTCTCACTATAACTGAACGTTAAAAAAACCCTTAACCCCACCTTTTTGGAATTAAATAACCCACAGAGGTGTTGATATGCCGTTAAACAAAACTAAAACAGATGTGGTGTTAAAAAATGAGCAACCATTACGAAAAAATATCCCAAATTTAACCAAAACAAAAATCTTATCGTCAAAATTTTTGTCATTATTGAGAAGATTAGATTAGATCAAAAGATGTCTTATTAAAGAATATCAAATATTTAATTTATTTTATTATATTTTATTATTATTTATATTCAAATATTTAATTATTAAATATTTTCAATCCTTTGTAGAACATTCAGAATTTTTATTAAAAATGTTGCTTTTCTTGTGTCAGTGGGTGACCTTTAATTAGTACTAAAATTTTATCAACCTTTTCATGGTAAAAAAAAGACACATTGATTTGGAAATTCTTTCAACAAGCAGATATTTGCCAGATTTTATTGAAACTTTCAGGACTTATTCCCAAATGATTGAAAGTATTACTGAATCATTTATTTTTAGAAAATCTCCAGATTTTCTTTTTTTACATCTGTTACCGCCCCTCCAACCACTACACCTCCAACAGAATTAATTTAATGAAATTTCGAGAATTTTTTTTGTACTGCTTAATGTTTATATTAGCAATAAGAACAACTCCTTCAAGAAATTAATTCAACTTTTGGGGTCAAACTGGAAATCCAGTTGCAGAAAATCTGTTCTGAATCGTAAAAAAAAAAAAAAATTTAATAAATCTATAAAATTATTTAATTAGAAAAAATTTTAATTGCTTTTATGAATAAAATATATGTTGAAAACTTTTATCTAATCACAAAATTATTTTCAGTGAATAATGAATTTTTCCAAGAATTGATAATATTTTTTAAAGTTTAGTCAAAATGATTAATAAACTTTTAAAATTCTAAATTGATTTGTATCGGCCAAATGATAATGTTGATTTTCTAAGCGGCGCTTAGATGTGGCACAAGGCCGAAGGTATGGGTACTCAGTGAGGATCGAACTCAGTACTCAATTGTAAAAGGTTCTAGCAAGACAAACTTGCTAACCATTGCACCATGTCGAGAAGCCCTAAACGATTTCAAAGCCCGGCTTAGATGTGGCACAAGTATGGGGAACTCAATGAGGATTGAACTCACTCAGTTAAGTGCCATACATGATACACGCTTTAGGCGATCATGACAGGAAAGAGATATGACTGACTGGGCGGAAGATTATCCCGCAGTAGGCTGCCATTGCTTTCTGCGGTAGGCTGGTTGCCAGCCAAGGCTATAGAACCCAATCTGTCCTGTTATTTGACTCATAGCTAGAGGGAGAAGAGATGTATTATATTATTAAGTAGTAATTGGAGGGGGATCAGTTTATTACTTCATAACAATAGAACATCGATCCCCGACTTTATGCCCAGTAGAAGTCTTAATCATGTTTCTAACTATTATATTCAGTCAGTCAGTTAAGTGCCATACGTGAAACACGTTTGGGCGATCAGGTCTCTTTCTGACTGGGTAGAAGATTATCCCGCAGTACGTTGCCATTGCTTTCTGCGGTCGGCTGGTTGCCAACCAAGGCTATAGAACCCAATGTCCTATTATATAAACCATAACTGGATGGAAGAGACAGATTAAGGGTATGAGTGGTCAAGTGAACTCACTATTCAGATGTACTAGATTCTAGTGAGACAAGCTTGCTCACCATTACACCATGTCGAAAATGATATCTAATCTAAACTTATTTATAAATGAAACTTTGTCTGCGTGTGTGTTTGTATCCGTTACCTATAGAATCCGAAACGGCTGAACCGATTTTCTTGAAAATTTACACAGTTGTACTTTAAGTGTCTGCGAGTGTTCTTAGCTAGGTTTTGTGTCGAGGTACCTTCGATAAATATCGATAATCGAAAAAATCGGGTTATAGAAGGAGTGATCCGATTTTAATCAAATTTGATACATTCATAGACAAAGCCATAAGAAACGATATTCAGAAGTTTCAAGGTTGCAGTTCTTACAATAGTGCAGAAAATCGATAATATATATATATAAAAGGTAAGATGTGTGTGTGTGTGTGTGTGTGTGTGTTTATCTGTCTGTATGTTCTTTATACAAATCCACAATTTTTATCCGATTCTCGCTAAACTTCACACAAATATTCTTTAGGCTGAGTCTGAGCTCCAGGACCATGAATTAGTTTTAAAGCTTTCATTACACCCGTGCAACGCCGGGCTATACTGCTAGTGTGTATATATATATATATATATATATATATATATATATATATATATATATATACACTAGGTGCGATTGGTAAATTGTCGCAGTTATTTTATTATTTCAAATATTCTTTAGGCTGAGTCTGAGCTCCAGGACCATGAATTAGTTTTAAAGCTTTCATTACACCCGTGCAACGCCGGGCTATACTGCTAGTTGTTATTAAATAAATACTGTATCCACTAATCGTATTAATTTAATACTATTCAGCGACTCTTACTTGTTTAAAAAGAATATTGAATTTATTCCGCGTGTATAGACTTGCTAGTTTTCATAAATACAGACATCGATACACGACATAAGAGTAGTAATAAGAGAAATCGGAGATCCGAGTTCGAATACCAATTGAATTCGTTGCATTCACTTTGAGAAAGATATTAATCCGTCTCTTTCCTCAAGCAATGGGTTTAATAAAACGACAGATTATATTCTCTAGTCTTGGTTGACAACCAGTCTACCGCAGAAAACAATGGCAACCTACTGCGAGAAAATCCTCTGCCCAGTCAGTCATGTCTTTTTCGAGACATGATCACCCAAGCGTGTATCATGTATGGCACTTAACTGACTGACTGAATATAATAGTTGAAAACATGATTAAGGCTTCTACTGGGCATAAAGTAGGGGATCGATGTTCTATTGTTATGAAGTAATAAACTGATCCCCCTCTAATTACTACTTAGTAATATGATACATATCTTCCCCCTCTAGTTATGAGTGAAATAACAGGATAGATTGGGTTCTATAGCCTTGGCTGGCAACCAGTCTACTGCAGAAAGCAATGGCAATTATATATATATGTCATAAATTGGAAAAAATGGCTTGGCGGTAAATAACAAAAGATCCTATTAATATTTGATATTAAAACTGATCCAGATAGTTTGGTCTCGCTGACGAAATGACCGTTTTTAAAAATATCTGTCGAAATGCCCATCCTAATATAAAAGTATGGATTTTACTTTGTAATATATATATAGAAAACGAAAAAAATAATTGCAATGTTAAGATTAATTTAAAACAGTGCCCAATAGAAAAATAGAGAAATGAATATTTATTATTAATATATCACTCAATAAATCCCGGGCCTAACTAATAAAGCAACAACTTTTAGACAAAAATCCGACTCTGATAAACTGATTCCAACGCTTCTTTAACAATTTGATGCCTTTTTTGTAGAATGATTTGTCTTTGGCCTCAAAATACGCCTCAATTTTCGATATCATTTCTTCATTGGAGCCAAATCTCTTTTCCTGGAGCATTCTTTTGAGGTCTACAAACAGCCAGTAATCGCTGGGGGCGAGATCTGGAAAATAGGGGGAATGTGGATGCAATTCGAAGTGCAATTTATATAGTTTTGGCATCGTTGCGATTGACTTGTGACACGGTGCGTTTTTTTGCTGAGAAATCACGTCTTTCTTCTTCATTTGTGACCATTTTTTTTTTTTTTTTGGCCGTTTCTTCCTTCAAAATTAATATATAATATTCGCTATTATTAGTTCTTCCTTTCTCAAGGTAATCGATGAACAAAGTACATTGCGTATTCCAAAATACGGAGTCCAAAAGCTTGCCTGCTGATGTTTGCGTCTTTGGTCGCTTTGGACGGCTTTCGCCTGCTGCTGTCCATTCATCTGACTGCATATTTGACTCTGAAGTGAAGAGGTGGATCCATGTTTCATCCATTGTCACATATTTACGTACAAACTCCTTGTTGCATTGAAACAGCCGCAAACAACGCTCTGAATCGTTGACGCGTTGTTGTTTTTGATTGACAGTGATCAAACGCGTCACCCACTTTGAACACAGATTTCTCATTGACAAATGTTCATGCAAAATGGCGAATAAACTTTCTTTTGATATGTTCAAGTCCTCTGCTATCTCACGCAACTTCAATTTATGATCACCCAAGACGAATTTCTGGATTTTTTGGTGTTTTCCGGGA
The DNA here is from genome assembly GCA_037127315.1 of Ascarosepion bandense. NCBI lineage: Eukaryota > Metazoa > Mollusca > Cephalopoda > Sepiida > Sepiidae > Ascarosepion > Ascarosepion bandense. The sequence goes on from JBBBDQ010001892.1 coordinate 572,632, forward strand.
GAACTGCCGATTTTGGGTGACCTGAGAGTTCAGCATCATTTGTGTCTATACTACTGCGTTTAAAGTCAGCATACAACCTCTTAACCGTTGTTTCCGACGGAGCAGAGTCCGAATAACACTTGTCAAGCCATTGCTTTGCTTGAACAGTATTTTCCCCATCAGAAAGCAATGCGTTATCAAGCCACGAAATTCAGATTTTTCCATTTTTTGAAAATTTGGAGCAGTAGATTCACTTAAATAACTGGAATTCGTAAACTAATAATCCGACTGGGCCCAAATTTTGTCACCTGCCATTTAAAGGTTGGTACTTCATAAAAATCATATGGATTTTTTTTTTATTAAAGGCGACATCTACATGTCAGGACCTGGACTTATTGAGTGATGTGTTAATTATTACGTTAGAAAATGTGCAAACTACAACCTACTACAAAATTGTACATGTTGTTTCGACATTGAAAGAACAATATTCCATCATTGTTAACTACCTGATTTCGAAACAAAATGTACAGTTTTTAAGTAATTTGTACTTTGCACATGTTCTAACGTAATAATTAATATATATATATATATATATATATATAGTCATCTGCAGACAGATCTGTTTCGCTGTATCACAGCTCATCAGTACTGTTAGACAGCCTATTGCTTTTTACCCAGGATTGAAATCCGACCGATTTGGCGTCAGTCGGCGATTCTACCTCTGAGCTATATATATATAAAAGGCAATCTGTGAGTCTGTGTATGACCGTTTCCTATGCACGCCTACATTTTTTAAGCTACGCCATTCAAACTTTCAAGGGACACATATCTACAGGGAAGTCATGTCGACACATACTTTATGAGTTTAAGTTCAGCAATTTTCCTTTTTCGCACTTTTTGGCCAATGGGGCCGATTGTTTACATTTGCTCCGTTCACAGAAATCAAATCACACGTGTCAAACGTGACTAAAAAAAAAATGAACCTTTATATTTAATTTTTATTCCGACGTTTTAAAAATTCATTTGGTCAACAAAAAAAATGTAAATAATTACCCCCGTAATTTTGAAACAAAAACAAACGCAATGTTGCGTACAATGTCACAGCAAATCACGTATACGCAAAACAAAAGAAAATAGATTTTTTAATGGAATTTTTAAACAATTTTTTATATAATTATATTTTTATATAACCGAGTCCTACTACTAAAATGTTCTGAGTTGCACGGACAACGCCGGGCTATGATGCTAGTATATATATGAAAGGCAATCTGTGAGTGAATGTTCCCTATGTACGCCTACATTTTTTAAGCCATTCAAACTTTCTAGGAACACATATCTACAGGAAAGCCAGCTCGACACATACTTTTTGAGTTTAAATTCAGCAATTTTCCCTTTTCGCACCTTTTGGCCAATGGGGCCGATTGTTTACATTTGCTCCGTAAAACATCTAAGATCTAAGATGGTTGCTTAATTACGTCACAGAAATCAAATCACACGTGTCAAACGCGACTAAAATATATTTTTATTAAAAAGAAAAATGAACCCTTATATTTAATTTTATTCCGAGGTTTTAAAAATTCATTTGGTCAACAAAAAAATGTGAATATTTTTCTCCGTAATTTTGAAACAAAAGATATATTTTTTAAAAAAGTGTTTTTTCAAACAGAATATGTAAATAAAAAAAGTGCCAGTGGTTAATTTAATTATTTAAGTTTCTTTTTTTTTTTTCAGATTTAATATTTCACACTTCAGAAAATAAAATATTAAAAAATTCTTTTCGCTAAATATTTCATGCAGGAAATCAACTGTCTGTAATTCATGTTGCATTAATGTAACTTTTTCCTCTAAAATTAAATGTCTACATTTTTAAATATTCTTCCAAAATTTCATAACTGAGGGCGTAATAGTTTTTATATTTTTAATTTCAGTAAAACAAAATAAAAAAAAATATTTTTATGTTAACTTCATTTAGTCAACAAAAAATGTCAATATTTTCCCCCGTAATTTTGCAACAAAAACAAACGCAATGTTGTTTACAATGTTACAAAAAAACATCAAATCACGTTTACGCGAAACAAAAGAAAATACATTTTTTAATAGAATTTTTTAACAATTTTGAAACAGTTTTTTATATTATTATTTTTTTATATAAACGAGTTTTAAAGGAATTTATCCATTTAATATTATAAATATTATTGCATCACGAGATTTGATGTTTGTGTGAGTATTGAATATTGTAAACATTGGGTTCCAATTCTGAACTGAGAGCGTAATAGTTTTTATATTTCGAATTTCAGTAAAACAAAATAAATAATTTTTATTTTTATATTAAATTCATTTAGTCAACAAAAAATGTCAATATTTTCCCCCGTAATTTTGCAACAAAAACAAACGCAATGTTGTTTACAATGTTACTCAAAACATCAAATCACGTTTACGCAAAACAAAAGAAAATAGATTTTTTTAATGGAACTTTTGAACAATTTTGAAATAACAATTTTTTATATAATTATTTTTTTATATCTCCTACTACTAAAATGTTCTGAGTTGCACGGACAACGCTGGGCTATGATGCTAGTATATATATATATATATATATATATATATATATATATATATATATATATATATTTTAATTCGGATACTTTAATCCAAGCGGAAAAAGCAGGAAGGTAAATTCCAAAAACCCGATCCTAATTAATATTAAAAATTTTATTTTAATATAAAAAAATGATACAGGAAGAGAGATCCATGTAATAAAATATTACAAAGCAAATATAAATTAAAAAAGTATCAATTCAATTATGTTGGATGATCATTCCGATATGGAAATCCCCACGGGGGATAACACATCACCTCAGCAACAGAAAAATCCTTTCAGAAACTGGTGAAAAATCAGTCTAATTTTCATTTTTAAATAGATTTGCAAAGAAATTAAAAAAGGAAAAGAGAAAGAAAAATCAAATCAAATAAACAAGAATATATATATATATATATATATATATATATATATATATATATATATACCAAACGGCCATACACCGGTTCCCGCTCGATCACCGAAGTTGAGCCTGGTCAGTACTTAGGTGGGTGACCACTTGAGAATACCAGGTGCTGTTAGCACTCTCGGATGTGCGTTGGGGTGCGGCGGATGTCGGCTTGGAGGGAGAAATCGGTGAGCCGAGTTCCAATTTCAGTCGAGCACGCTACATTCACTTGCGCACTGGTACCCTTGGGAAAGGTATTAATCCGTTCGTTCCCTCCAATTATGGGTTAAATGTTCGTGCGATTTGTGGCAGTCATCTGCATCAATTGTTTGTTATCAGCAGTTCCAAGAAGTGTGGATGGTACTACACAATGCCTTCACCACTATAAACAAATCTCTGTGTGGTTGTCCTGCTGGAAAAAGGTTGGACCCTCATACGTTGAACGCGACGGGAGAATCCATTATATATTATATAATATATACATATTAGGTACCATCACTCATTTTCGATATCTAAATTTTAAAATAAATTTTTAACAATAAAAAATTTTCATTAAAATTTTATTTTAGTTTTAATTGAAAGCTAAATGATTGAATCTATTATTTCTAGTAAGTTAAATACTCTGGTGTATGTTAAACAGGAAAAATATTGATTGGAATTTAAAATTTTTCATTTTTTTTTAAATCTTTCAAATTTTGAAGCGATACGGACATTTGTAAACAAAAGTTTTTCTCAGTTTAAAAAACCTTGCAAAAATAAAATATACATCTGTGACACATTATTTTGGAAAATTAGCAAATTTTATATTAAATTAATCTGATTTATGCAAGTATTACATATTTATAGTGTTCAATTTAGATTAAAACTATTTCTTATTTACAGAGTTGAACTTTTTTACCTGTCTGCCGTATATCAAACGTGTTGCACGTTGAAATTATCATACAAAAAAACTTCAAATACAAAAAAAATATTTAAAAAGAAAAAGGGAGGCCATACGATTTATATTAAACTTTTTAATTTTCGATTACTTAATATAATCTTCGCTTAATTAGTTTTTAAACTAACCCCAACAAAACTGAAATATTTTAAAATATCATAAATTATTATAATTAAAAAAAAATAATGACAACAATTCTTTTCAAATAATGTCCTCAATATATATATATATATATATATATATATATATATATATATATATATTGTGTGTATTTTGGCAGCATTTTTTCATTAATGCAGGTTTCATTGAATAATATAGACAAGTTTTGTCTATTAATTTTGTGTTGGATCCGTTCATACCGTCTGATATACTTGATGGTGATGTCGTTGAAAGACAACAAAAATCACAGTAATTGTTGATTTTTTTATCGGGTCTAAGCTTTATATATATATATATATATATGTGTGTAAGAAAACTAAAGGGTTATAATTCCAGAATTTATTTCGGCAGTTGTAATAATACTACCTGCTTCATCAGACCCGAATCGTTTAATTATGTGTTGAGTTTTCTTCTCTATATATGATATTACTCTGGGTAATATCCATTCAACTCTCTACTTTTTTCAATTTCATATTTTATAGTTATTAGATAAATTTTTGGGATTGTCCTTTCCGTTTTTACGGGCTTGTCATTATTTCCTATATATATATATATAAATTCCAATAGAGACGAACTCAAAAGAACTCAATGATAAATTTATTTAATTTAACAGAGTAATATAATTTAGAAAAAAAATCAGATATTCTACAATTTCATGGGTGATACATATTTGGCAACCAAAACCTGCTACTCGTCAGACCCAAATGATACAACAATTAATATTCAAAAAATAAATATATCATATAAAACTGAAGAGAGAATGGCAGGGAAGCATCGGCTCAGTTCATTAGATAGACAATACCGGGGCAGCGTCGGGTCAATTCATTCTCTTTACTATCAGTCCTTAAACTTTACTACCAGCTCTTGCTGCTAGTTTGCTCTTTCTCTCTCTCATATATATATATATATATATATATATATATATATATATATATAAACACAACGGTCCTTATTATCATAGAGTGGATATATATATATATATATATATATATATATATATTTTATTATATCCACTCAATCATAATAAAGACCGTTGTGTATATTATATATATATATTTAGATATATATAGGGTGTTCATAAATAAAGTCTGTGTGTATCGCATATACAAATAAAGTTAAAAATTCCTCACGAGCTTTATGGCCACCCTATATATATATATATATATATATATATATATATATATATTTCAAAATTAAGGTTAAATACACACACACACACACACACACACACACACACATATATATATATATATATATATATATATATATATATATATATATATAAACTTATTTATGAATGGAACTTTGTCTCTGTGTGTGTGTCCGTTACCTATAGACTCCGAAACGGCTGTACCAATTTTCTAGAAAATTTATACAGTTGTACTACAAGCGTCTGCGAGTGTTCTTAGCTAGGTTTTGTGTCGAGGTACCCCTGATAAATATCGAAAATCGATAATCGGAAAACTCGGGTTATAGAAGGAATGGTCCGATTTTAATCAAATTTGATACACTCATTGACAAAGACACAAGAAACGATATTCAGAAGTTTCAAGGTTGCAGTTCTTACAATAGTGCAGAATATCGATAATATATATATATATATATATATATATATATATATATATATATATATATACAAAAGGCAAGATGTTTGTGTGTGTGTCTGTTTGTCTACCCGTATGTCTGTATTTTTTTCAGCCCTTTTATTTTAGTTTTTGCTTCGGGTTTGGCTCTAAGTAGGTATAATTGTGGTTCTTAGTCTCAACCATGATAGCCTTTTCTCAGAGGACTTATTTAACCTTCAAAATTCAGTTTACGACGAAAAAAACTTATTTGATATCGATACCAGGAAATCAAAATTTGACTTACATTCATTCATTTTTCTTTTAGTCTTCGGTTTCACTTTAACTGGAAACAACTATTGCTTTTTAGTCTTTCATGCCAACGTCCGAAGTGTCTGAGCTCCAGGACCATGGATTAGTTTTAAAGCTTTCATTACACCCGAGCAACGCCGAGCTATACAGCTAGTATATATATATATATTTCAAAATTAAGGTTAAATATACAAAATTAGAGTAATTATAAAACTGTGCTTAAATACAAAAATATTCTATAGTTGCACAAATAAACATTAAAGATAGGTCCAATCCCATCCTTTTCCCCTCTAATAAAACCAAAGAATATAGGCTAGGCAGGCGGTCATAAAACACACTTTCATGAATCATATATATGATATATATATATATATATATATATGAATCAATATATTCCCTACCTAACCAAATTTATTCAGAATTCTAACGAACAATTTACAAAACTTATTCCCATATCGCTAACCCCGCCAACATCCCACACACAACTCCCAAATATAAGAAAAGTGGTCTTCCATTCCTTTTCACACCACCTAATGAGACATTGGTAGTCCAATGTCGAAACAAAATATACAGTTTGTAGTGGATATATATATAAAATTTTGTACATGTTCTAATAATAATAATAATATATATATATATATATATATATATATATATATATATATATATACTACCGGCCATAATTATTAGGCCACCCCAGTTTTTTTTTTTAAACGATGTATTCCATACTATTTTTAGTATTTATTGCCAAGTGGATAATTCTAAATGAAAATAGAATGGATTTTTTGTTATTATTATTTTGCAAAATTTTACAAGCCAGCCAGGAAGCCTTTGTTCATGGGGATAGAGCACAAAAACTGGACACAGCAGTTCATTTGATGCACATGTTGTTGTACAATATTAAAAAAAGAACCATTTTATTTTCATTTAGAATTTTCCACTTGGCCATAAATACTAAATACTAAAAATAGTATAAAATACATAATTAAAAAAGAAACAAAAACTGACATGGCCTAATGATTATGGCCGGAAGTATATATATTTCTCTCCTTTTACGCAGCTCATAGTTTGGATATTATTCTTATGTTTTAACTAGCAGTATAGCCCGGCGTTGCTCGGATTTTATGAAAGCTTAATGAATACTTGAAATGATAAAATAATTGCGACAATTTACCAATCGCAACTAATATATATATACATATATATTACCAGTATACCCCGGCGTTGCTCGGGTGTAATGAAAGCTTTAAAACTAATCCATGATCCTGGAGCTCAGACTCTTTGGACGTTGGCACGAAAGACTAAAAAGCAATAGTTGTTCCAGTTAAAGCGAAACCGTAGACTGAAAGAAAAATGAATGGATGTAAGTCAAATTTTGATTTCCTGGTATCGATATCAAATAAGTCTTTTTCGTCGTAAACTGAACTTTGAAGGCTAAATAAGTCCTCTGAGTAAATGGTATCATGGCTGAGACTAAGAACTACAATTACACCTACTTAGAGCCAAACCCGAAGCAAAAACTAAAATAAAAGGGCTGAAAAAATACAGACATACAGGTAGACAAACAGACACACACACAAACATCTGTATCTTTTAATCAATTCACCCTCTGCAAATCGATATTGCTGGTCAGACGCAAGAATCGACAGTGAGTAAAAGAGAAAAAGACTTTAGAATGAACCTTTTATTGACATAATTCAAAAAAGTGTCTGTGATGCAATTGATCCTGATATCTGGTCGGGTGCTCATACTATATATCTCAAGATTCTTGACATAATTCAAAGAAGGGTCTGTAATGCAATTGATCCTGATATCTGGTCGGGTGCTCATACTATATATCTCAAGATTCTTGACATAATTCAAAGAAGTGTCTGTAATGCAATTGATCCTGATATCTGGTCGGGTGCTCATACTATATATCTCAAGATTCTTGACATAATTCAAAGAAGGGTCTGTAATGTAATTGATCCTGATATCTGGTTGGGTGCTCATACTATATATCTCAAGATTCTTGACATAATTCAAAGAAGGGTCTGTAATGCAATCGATCCTGATATCTGGTCGGGTGCTCATACTATATATCTCAAGATTCTTGACATAATTCAAAGAAGGGTCTGTAATGCAATCGATCCTGATATCTGGTCGGGTGCTCATACTATATATCTCAAGATTCTTGACATAATTAAAAGAAGGGTCTGTAATGCAATTGATCCTGATATCTGGTCGGGTGCTCATACTATATATCTCAAGATTCTTGACATAATTCAAAGAAGTGTCTGTAATGCAATCGATCCTGATATCTGGTCGGGTGCTCATACTATATATCTCAAGATTCTTGACATAATTCAAAGAAGTGTCTGTAATGCAATTGATCCTGATATCTGGTCGGGTGCTCATACTATATATCTCAAGATTCTTGACATAATTCAAAGAAGGGTCTGTAATGCAATTGATCCTGATATCTGGTCGGGTGCTCATACTATATATCTCAAAATTCTTGACATAATTCAAAGAAGGGTCTGTAATGCAATTGATCCTGATATCTGGTCGGGTGCTCATACTATATATCTCAAGATTCTTGACATAATTCAAAGAAGGGTCTGTAATGCAATTGATCCTGATATCTGGTCGGGTGCTCATACTATATATCTCAAGATTCTTGACATAATTCAAAGAAGGGTCTGTAATGCAATTGATCCTGATATCTGGTCGGGTGCTCATACTATATATCTCAAGATTCTTGACATAATTCAAAGAAGTGTCTGTAATGCAATTGATCCTGATATCTGGTCGGGTGCTCATACTATATATCTCAAGATTCTTGACATAATTCAAAGAAGGGTCTGTAATGTAATTGATCCTGATATCTGGTTGGGTGCTCATACTATATATCTCAAGATTCTTGACATAATTCAAAGAAGGGTCTGTAATGCAATCGATCCTGATATCTGGTCGGGTGCTCATACTATATATCTCAAGATTCTTGACATAATTCAAAGAAGGGTCTGTAATGCAATTGATCCTGATATCTGGTCGGGTGCTCGTACTATATATCTCAAGATTCTTGACATAATTCAAAGAATGGCCTCTAATGTTATAGATCCTGACCAAGTATCTCGACTTCAGTCACTTTCCCACTGATGTCACGTGGCTTTCTTCTGTTTTTTTTTGTTTTGTTTTTTTGTTACAAATATATACAATTCGAGTGATCTAATGAGCTTTTATCCTTAATAATTGAATGTAAACTTGTTTCGAGATCGGTAACTAGGTTTCATCGTTTTATTATGAACTAGTTAGATGTAACTGTCAGCTTTATTCTAAAAGTTTGTTTTCTCGAATTTCTCGCCTGTGGAACCCCCTTCTGATATTTTTGCTTCGTTAATATCGACAATCTTTTGAAATTCAAATACAGCGGCAACCGCAATTTTCTGTCTCTCTGGACCCTGTTCCTGTATTTTCTCTTTTCTTACTTCTCATCACTGAAGTTTTCTCATTCTCTTCCTGTATTCCCCTACGTTTTAATGGTGTGTGTGTGTGTGTGTGTTTAGGCAAATAATTTAGACATTTTATCTATTTTTATTTTAATCCTCTCGTAGTTACAAATAAGTTTCCTGGTATAGTAATTAAAGACGGCAAGAAAGGCGATGTAGGCATTTTCATTAGTTTTATTTTCGCAAGTACTTTCAGTCTTATTTAATATCATCTTCGAGGGGTGGCAGTAATTGTTAAGAAGATATAATTAATGTAGTTATCCGTTATGAATATCTTGTGGTTTAACCATTACGAGTTTGAGCATACTCATACGAACGCGACACCGATTTTAAAATCATATAGAGCAAGAGAGGTAACTTAATTTTATATTTTTGCAATTTTTATAAAATTTACAATTTACTATTGTGTTGTTTCCCTAAAGATTACAACTTAAGTGTTTTAAAGACTTATTGTTATGGGCATTTTAGAACATTGCTCATAACTAATTTTGTTTAATGTCGGTTTTAATTTTTTAATAAAATCGCTTCGAGAATTTGAAGTTTTGTTTATTATTTTTATGGTAGTGTATGCATCTATTGTTAATGAATCATGAATATGGAGAGGAATGTTCTTTTAAATGTTGTGCAATCGAACAATTATGATGAATCGGACATTTGTAGTGTTAGTTTTCTTTATAGCCTTTTTAATCAGAGATACAGTTTCCCATAGGAATTTTAAATTGATAAACAATTTTTTTTTTTCAGAATGATAATTGGTGCAAAGGAGATATTGCCTATATTTCACACTCCAACCACGTCTTTTGAACAGGTGAAGAGGCTCATCCCTTGTTTCCTGTTTAGGATGTTGTTCCCGGCTTTTTCTTTTGTTTTTTTTTTCCTTTTCCCAATCTTCTTTCACTTTTTTTCTTTTCCCTTTTTTTGTTCTCAATTGGAGTAGATAGACTTAACTATCGCCCGGTTCACACTCCACCCACGTCTTTTGAACAGGTGAAGAGGCACATCCCTTGTTTCCTGTTTAGGATGTGGTTCCCGGCTTTCTTTTTTTCCTATCATTCTACTCTTAAGTAGCCCCATGCGCATCAGTGGCGTCACCGCCTTGCTTGGGGTGATATGATTAAAAAAAAAAATTTATTGAGATCTGTTGGGGTACATTAATGCATGAATTTTGAGGATTTTTCCATCTTGTTTGTAGTTAGAATGCATTTGATTGCGTTTTAATTTAATCTCTAATGTTTACAAAACCCACTTTCACACGCACTCACACGCGTGTTAACATCGCAAGACAAAGACACGTGAGGCCTACATGAAAATTGAATAATAAACAACACAACTAAAAATGCCGGAATGTTCTTTTCCATAATTTATTTCCAAAAATTTCTGATGAAGCTTATATAAAAACAAAACATGCTAGATTTATAAATGTTTCCCATTTGATCCTCGTCATATCTGTTATTTTATTTTATTTTATTGTATCTCTTTTCGTTACTGTCATCCACGTGACAGATCTAACATGTTCCGGTAGCAATGATCTGTCCCGTTCTTTCTTTTTCTTAGCTTTACTTTCGTTTTTTTTTTTTTTTTGCACACATACGCACAAATTAATTAATTTATTTATTTTTAATCATACCACCCCAAGCAAGGCGGTAACGCCACTGACGCGCAGGGGGCTACGTAAGAGTAAAAAGATTGGAAAAGAGAAAGCCAGAAACCACATCCTAAACAGGAAACAAGGGATGAGTCTCTTCACCTGTTCAATAGACGTGGGTGGAGTGTGAACCGGGCGATAGTTTAGTCTATCTACTCCAGTTGAAAAAAAAAAAAAAAGAAACGAGTGCAAAGATTGGAAAAGAGAAAGTCGGAGACCACATCCTAAACAGGGAACAAGGGATGAGCCTCTTCACCTGTTCAATAGACGTGGGTGGAGTGTGAACCGGGCGATAGTTTAGTCTATCTACTCCAACTGAAAAAAAAAAGAAAGAAAAGAGTGAAAAGATTGGAAAAGAGAAAACCAGAAACCGCATCCTAAACAGGAAACAAGGGATTTCCATAATATCGTGGTCTCGCTGATGAGATGGGTGTTAATTTACCCATTGAAATGTCCATCAGATTTAAGAAAAATTATTTTTTTATGTAACTATCAGTATAGCCCGGCGTTGCTCGGGTGTAATGAAAGCTTTAAAACTAATCCATGGTTCTGAAGCTTAGACTTTTTAGACGTTGGCACGAAAGACTAAAAAGCAATAGTTGTTTCCAGTTAAAGCGAAACTGTAGATTGAAAGAAAAATGAATGGATGTAAGTCAAATTTTGATTTCCTGGTATCGATATCAAACAAGTCTTTTTCGTCGTAAACTGGATTTTAAAGGCTAAATAAGTCCTCTGAGTAAATGGTATCATGGCTGAGACTAAGAACTACAATTATACCTACTTAGAGCCAAACCCGAAGCAAAAACTAAAATAAAAGGGCTGAAAAAAATACAGACATACAGGCAGATAAACAGACACACACACAAACATCTTGCCTCGTTTCTTATGTCTTTGTCTATGACTGTATCAACTTTGATTAAAATCGGACCACTCCTTCTATAACCCGATTTTTCGATTATCGATTTTCGATATTTATCTGGAGTACCTCGACACAAAACCTAGCCAAGAACACTTGCAGACGCTTATAGTACAACTGTGTAAATTTTCAAGAAAATCGGTTCAACAGTTTCGGAGTCTATAGGTAACGGACACACACACACACACACACACACACACACACACACACACACACACACACACACACACACACACACGCACGCACACACACACACACACAGACAAAGTTCCATTTATAAATAAGTTTAGATAAATATTGAGCTCTGTTAATAAATGAATTTAATGACAATGAGCCCTTTGGCTGAATCAGTGTTAATATTTAATATTGATAGGATCCTTTGAAGCCGTTTTTTCGATTTATGACCATGAATGTTTTTTAAATTAATTAATAAACACTTCCCTCTTTTCTGAAAGGGAAGCCAAGATCGCTATTATTGTTTAAAACAAAAATTTTCTGTAATTCATGAATAAATTGTATACTGAGAGGGTGCTGTTTCATCCACACTTTTTTTTTTGTATATCAGTGTGTAGTTTTTAATTTTTGGAGTGTTGGCAAAATCTATTTACAGTTAACAAAAAAAAAAAAAAAAAATTAACACCTGAAGATATTTTTTCAGCTTAAATATTTTTGCAATATTAATTGTAAACATGTAGGAAATTCAGTTGTTCACTTTTTTATATTAAACATCCAAACGTCGGAATTCTAAAGAACAATAAAATGAAAATAAAAAAAGCATGGATTTGCCTCTTAAATACATCTTTTTGTATTGAGAAACATAGATCCATTCAAGAGCCAAGAAGGTGTAAAAAGGGTCCTTTTTTTTTACTTAAAGGAATTGGTACACAGAAATCAGTAATCTAGAAAATACTTTAATCTTTGCTTCACAGAAAAAAAAAATTGCAGCTGAGAATAGAGTTTTATTCTTTAGCGAAGATTCACTGTGTTATTGTTGGAAGTGGTGCATTGGATATCGGCTCGGAACGAGAAATCGAGGAGCCGAGTTCGAATTCCAGCCGAATTCATTGCATTCACTTACGCGCAAATACCCTTGGGAAAGGTATTAATCCGTCTCTTCCTTTCAGTTATGGGTTAAATAACAGGACAGATTGGGTTCTATAGCCTTGGTCGGCAACCAGTCTACCGCAGAAAGCAATGGCAACCTACTTCGGGATAATCTTCTGCCCAGTCAGTCGTGTCTCTTTCAAGTCATGATCGCCCAAGCGTGTATCACGTATAGCACTTAACTGACTGACTGAGCCTCCTCACAGTGCTGATTGCAGACACGGGAAGGAAACTACAAGACCTCCTACAGAAGGTAGCGGTGGAGAGTGACAAAAAAGGACTACAAATAAACTGTAAGAAAACTGAATGCATGGTCATCAGCAAAAACAGGTGGGAGATACCAGAATCAAGCAAGTACAAAAATTTAAATACCTATGAAGTGGAAAGTGCGGCACAGAGTTCCGAAGGCGAATTGGCATGGCAAAGGACGCGTTCCAGAAGCTGAGTAAAGTACTAACACACAGGAAAATTTCACTAGAAACAAAGAAAAGAGTGCTGGATTGCTACGTGATGTCAGTTCTTCAATACGGCAGTGAATGCTGGACAATATCATCGAAAATGAGGACAAAACTGGAAGCAGCGGAAATGTGATACTACAGAAGGATGCTGCGGATATCGTGGACTGAACATACAAGCAATGATGAGGTGCTGGAAAGAATGGCAACAAAAAGGAAATTACTACTGAGCATCAGGAAGAGACAACTGAAGTTCCTGGGACACGCAATGAGGAAGGAAAGCTTGGAGAATCTGATACTGACTGGCCAGATAGAAGGAAAGAGAAACAGAGGAAGGTAGCAGATAACATATTTGAAGGGCCTGATCAGGTGGATGACGGAACGGTGCTGTCAGAAGTAACAGGAGCAAACATACTAAGAGCCACAAGGGATAGGGAGACGTGGGGAACCATGATCGCCTACGTCCTGAAGGGATAGGGCACATAGAAGAAGAAGAAGAAGAAGAAGAAGCCTCCTTACTGCAACGTGATGTGAAACAAGGTCGAGTTTATGGTGGCGAACCTGAGTGCGTACGCCGTGCCAGAGCCAAAAATTACCCGGCCCCAGCAACCGTCAGTTGCGCTTGCTTCGGTGGAGAACACCGATCCACCCTGCTAGTGCAGTATTGTATTGTATTGTATGTATTGTAGCGGCATTCACCCAGGACGGGTTGAGCCGGCATCCCCAAGAACATTTGAAGCGTCTCTCCCAGCGGCGGCCCACGATCGGCGATCTTGAGCCAGCTCCACTCCGATCTCTGCCCAGTCCCGGTTCCACCTCCGAAATCCCACGACATTTGGGCCCGAGATCGGCTCCATGTCCCCCTTCAGCGTGGCTGCCCACGTCCTCAGCTGACCCCCCGCACGCTTGCGCCAGCCCGGTAGGGGCCTCGGGAAGAGGCAGTCGCGAATCAGCTCACCCGGAGGACAGCGCGCAGCATGGCCGAACCAACGCAGTCGACGGAGTCGGAGAGCAGCCGGTATCGGTTGAAGACGGCATGTTTGACGAAGGGTCGATGTCCGCACCCGATCAATCCGCCGGAAACGCAGGATGCGCCGGAGACAGTCATTGTCGAAGACCTCCACCCTCTTGAGGTCCGCTACGCGCACCGGCCACGTCTCGCAGCCATACAGCAAGATGGATCGCACAACAGCTTGGTAGACGCGGCTCTTTGTACGCAGGGCGATCTCCCGCCTTGACCAGAGACACTTCTGGAGGCGGTTGAAGGCGGCCCTCGCAAGGTTGATGCGACGCCCGATCTCATCGCCACCCTGGCCGCTCGGGACAAAAGACGAGCCCAGATAGATGAAGTGGTCCACCATCTCCAGGGGTGTTCCGTCGAGCAGGATGGGTTGTTGGGCCTCTGGAGGCAACAGCGCCGTCATCACCTTCGTCTTTGCAGCATTGATGCGCATGCCGACCGCGCACGCGCTGGTATGCACTCGGCTGACGGCCGCCTGCACCTCCTCGATGCTGTCACCAAGAAGGACAATGTCGTCAGCGTACGCCAGGTCGGTCACGGCCAAGTCGCGGCCCACCCGAACCCCAGTGAAGCCTTGAAGGGCGCTCATCAGAATCCAGTCGATAGCGTAGTTGAAGAGCGTCGGGGAGAGCGCGCATCCCTGTCGCACACCAGTGCGGACCTCAAACGCCCCGGTGCTAGTGCAGTAGGGTGGTTAAATTAATCTGATTTACACAAGTATTATTTATAGCAAGAAATTTAGCATAAAACTATTTCTTAATCATGGGGCGTTGATCTTTCTGGCCTTTCCCGTATGATTTGACATGTGAAGACCGCCAGATGCGAGTTAAGCGAAGTGTATGGTGACCAGAATTGACATAATTGTCCATTTTTTCTTGTAAGGAGAAAAGACCGTGAAACACATTACCTTATATAGGCCTGTAGAATTACTTCTACATGTGCGTACACACCTACTTACATATCGCCATGCACACTCGTTCATACACATATCCCCACACACACTTACGTGAGGACCGCACGTGAAACTTTCTTTTTTCCCGCGTTTATTAAGAAATATATAAACTGATTTCCACACGTGCTTACCCAGTTGGAGGCTGTTTTTCAGGGCATGATGTCCGAATGCCGTTCGTTCCTTCCAACTCACATACTGTGCTAACTGCATTCAGCAATTGGCTACAAAAATGTTTCTGTCTATCTCACAAGTACATTTCAATATATGTATAATTATATTCACTACCATTCAGTACAAACATATTATTTCCTTTTCAGGAACTCTTCTAGCATGAATATTGAGATAATTTCTTTAATATCTAAGAAAGAACTTTCTTCACAACATCTTGCATTCACAAATTAATCAGTCCTGTAACGTTGCTTAATACAATGTTGTTATATTCGTTACATTGTGCTTTGGGTTATTTTATTTATAATGGTGGTGGTTTGGACAACCAACCTTTTCTTCACTGTTGAAATCACTACCCCGACAGTCAGTCTAATACATATTGGTACCCAAGTTGTCCAGACCACAACAGATGTTTCTATTTATTTAGTTGTTAAAATAATGTTCATCCTGTGCATGGCTCAAGAGCCACTCGAAGTAGGTTGTTAATGAGTAAATGCTAAGTTGCACAGTTTATGGGGATATGTAAGAAAGATAATGGTTAACACTAAACTTAAACAGGTTAAGATTATAGTGATTAGGGAAGCATCCTCTTGGGAGTCAACTTGTGAGATGGAGTTGTTTGAATGGAACTTATATCTCGTAAGTACATTTCAATACAAGTATAATTATATTCACTACCATTCAGTACAAACATATTATTTCCTTTTCAGGAACTCTTCTAGCATGAATATTGAGACAATTTCTTTAATATCTAAGAAAGAACTTTCTTCACAACATCTTGCATTCACAAATTAATCAGTCCTGTAACGTTGCTTAATACAATGTTGCTATATTCGTTACATTGTGCTTTGAGTTATTTTATTTATAATTGTAGTGGTTTGGGCAACTAACCTATTTTCACTGTTAAAAATAATACCCCGACTGTCAGTCTACTTCAAATTGGTACCCAATTTGTCTAGGCCACTACATGCCAAATGTTTGAAAAAGAAAAAAAAATGATGATTGACATTCCCCAATGAGCCCTACGTTTAACTAATAAAAAACGCATTTGCGCTGCAAAATTTAATTTCTAGAAATTTCATGAATTTACGTGGAGAGGGGTAACAGATGTAAAAAAAAAAAATAGTTTTGACTAAGATTTTTAAAAAATAATTTAATTCTTTTGTGAATAAATCCTGAAAGTTTCATTAAAATCCGACAATTATTTTATTTTTGCAAGAATTTCCAAATTAATTTGTCTTTTACCAGAAAATATTTATTATTCATTTCAAACTCTCGTAACGATTTGGTTACTAGGTAACAGAAATCAAAACTAGACTTTTTACCAAAATTTCGACGTGTTAGAAAGGATTTAAAAAATTAAAAAAGATAATTAAAAATACTTTGATATTTTTGGAGAAACATTTGGTGAATAAAATTCGATTTTATTAAGCTTGGGGTCTTTTTTCTTCATTATGCTATTATCTTTTTCAGCGAATTAGTACACTACAGGTACTTACCAAACAAAAATAATTCAATTAAATTTACTTTAAAAAATACATTTTTTGAGAATTGGTGAGTGCAAAATTTAAATAAAACAATACTTTCTTTCAGGTTGGACAGAAAGAAAATCTGCATTTGAATTTTTATTCTTAAACGAAAGACTTGTAAAAATAATTTGCCAGATATCCTCCAAATTAAAAAACTAACCACTAGATATCGAAAAGGTGGGTGAGACAGACTCAAAAATATTGGTAAATTTTTTATTTGTTCCCCGAAGGCCTTTACCCCGTTAAATCTTTACAAGACATCATTAGTCCCGTGCAATCGATAATTGTTTATTGAAGAAACCTACCTTTTTTCATGTTATCGACCCGAAAAAAAAATCGGACTATATCTCACCCCTTACCACCGTTCTCATATCTGATTCACCGCTGAATGACTTGAGGCGTAGGCGACTTATTTTGCCCTATTTACTTCCTATGAGCAATTACTCCGCGATTTGTTCGGTTTCGGAACTCAATCTCCGCGTAGTAATTTCAAAAAGTAAGTAAATAGGCCGAAAAACGGCAAACTACGCGTGAAGTCATTCTGCAGTGAATAACATTTTTGAAGCGTGGTTACGGGGTTATATAAACAGCGACAAGAAGTTCAATATTTTTCTGGTGGTTAATGTGAAAAAAAGGTAGGTTTCGTCAGTTATCGATTTGAGTTCAGCATTTACATTTGCACGGAAATAAGGATGTTTTGGAAAGAAAGGCCTTCGGGGAACAAATAAAAAATTTACCAAAATATTTCCCCATAGCTTTCTAATAAAATAACTTCTTTGAATGAGTCAGTCAGTCAGTTAAAGTACCATACGTGATACACGCTTGGGCGATCATGTCTCGAAAGGGACATAACTGACTGGGCAGAAGATTATCCCGCAGTAGGTTGCCATTGCTTTCTGCGGTAGACTGTTTGCCAGCCAAGGCTATAGAACCCAGTCTGTCCTGTTATTTAACCCATAACTGGAAGGAAGAGGCGGATAAATACCTTTCCCAAGGGTATTTGCGCGTAAGTGAATGCAATGAATTCAACTGGAATTCGAACTCGGCTCCCCGATTTCTTGTTAAATACATAGGTTTTTTTTTTAATCTGATAGCTCGCTGAATTTTTTTTTTTTTTTTTTTGCAAATAGTTTTAAAAACAAAGGAGAAAAACGTACCGAATTAATAACATTAAGAATAGATTTACGTTTTTTTTTGTTTTTATTCAAAATTGATTTTCTTTTGTTTTTGTTTTCAAATCATATTATTGACAATCCTTGGTAGATTTATCTTTTGTTTTTATGTCCTTTTCAGTTTTACAAGTGGGCCGTGCAGACGACATACTTTATTTTTATCTTGACCTTGTTAACGTTTCATGTTATTTTCACGTGATCGCTAAATGATGCATCTTTCTGGAAAAGCTGGTTTGGTTTCTTTTCTTTCTTTAATTTCTCTCCTCTCCCATTGTCGCTTTCTCTCTCTTTTATTCTCTTTCTTTCATGGTTTCTGCTTTTATTTCACGGGCGTATTAGGTTACGCTCCAAAACCACATTTTCTGGGAATTTCCAACAGAAAACAGTAGCTAACAACTTCATAATGTCCTTAGAAGAGAAAATAACGACGTCGAAAAATCAATGTTGTCGTTCCACACTATGTACTTAATTATACTTCAAATAAAAAGTAGGTACATTAGGCTGAAAAAACAGTAAAACAGGATGTTAAAAGGCCCCAAACTTAATAAAAACAGTTTTTTCATCAAAATGTTATTATTAAACGGAAAGATCAAAGTATTTTTTAATTATTAAAAAAAAAAAAGTCAATCCTTTCTAACACGATTGAAATTTTGATTGAACTTCTTTTTTTTCGTAAGCGGGTAACCAGATTTTTACCAGAGATTCTCAGAGTGAAAAATCGGAGAGCCGAGTTCAAATTCCAGTCGGGTTTGTTGTAAATACCCTTGGGAAAGATATGAATCTATCTTTTTTCCCTTGTAGTGAATACGGCCTATATTCACCACTTTTTTAAATTTTAACCATTTGGCAATTGACAACGAACAACAAAGGCTAAATAATAAACAGAATTTTCTGATATTTGGTGACAACAACAAATTAAATTTATATCGTAAAATATACAAGATGTGAAAATGATGTAGAGAGAGTAATAAAGGGAATGAGCATGTGTCGTATAAATGCAAAGTTCATATATATATATATATATATATATATATATATATATATATATATATATATATGCAAAGTTCATATATGAATAAATTGTCTCCTTTTTACTGTTAAGCAAAAAACATTTAATCAAAACACTAAACATATACCGGGTTATCCATTTTTTCCAGTTTATAGTGGAGAGTCCGTTCTAGTGAAGGGTAGTTGTGTATTGTTGAAGATTGACGGAATTTGGCCTTGTTGTAGATAGCCCACTATAAGTCATGAAATGATTATAAGTCAAGAAAAGTAAATATTGTTGAAAAATAACATTTTATATATACACATACCAATTAAGGTTTTTACAATTAAAGTAATCCTTTAAGTATGGGTTCAACGGACGTTAAAATGTTCATGGCAATAAAATGCTGAAAAGAGAATTAATGCTTAGGTATGTGGGGGCGCTGTAAGTAAAGAATGTCTTTGATGTATCCGCTCCTTTGGTCGGTAAGTAGTTTTGAGACAGGGAAGAAGGAAAGAGGTAAGGGGGGTGACTAGCGTAGTAAGCCACTTGACTTGGTCAAGGGAGATACTAATTACTCTCGTCTGTCTGGGTCTCTACGTCGGTCTGTCTGGTGATGCTTTCTGTATCGGCTTTTTATTTCGACTTTTTGGATCGCAGCAGATCATTTGGGAATTCATATCCGTATTTGATTCTGGGTTTCCCATTGGCCGATAAATAAAATTCGCGTAGGCTCTCGAACTGGAAATTTAATATTTAATTAATTTTTAGTTTTCAACCGGAACATCTGCGCGAACCCTGATGCGCAACGACCACTTTTGGTCATTTGCTTTTTGGTCGTGAGAGCGCAAACATCCGGTGCGAGATTGATGAGCACGAGTAGTTCGGGAGCGATAAAAGTCGTCAACTCGCCGACATAGTACCAGAAAGGTCGCACCTGAGGACAATGGTAGAATGCTAGCGAAGCCGTTTCTTCTGAACCAAGGTCCCACCGATTATAATCGGGCAAATCAACCAAGTTCCATCTGATGGCTACGTTATTAACTGATGTCACGTTGCGAATCAATCGCCAGGTAAGCAAAAACTCAGGATTACTGAGGTAATCCGCCGCTGGCGCCCAAGACCAGAAAAAGTGCGACTCAGCCGCTAGCAAACCTAGCCGACCACAGAAAAAGGGTCCTTCGCGAACCCCTTTACTAATTCACGATACAATAGTCTCGGAGGCCGAGAAACGTAAGTTAACCGAGGAATGACATGCTAGGCCGCGCGACACTCTCGGAGGAAACTCGATATGTGCGTCATGGTGCAGTGGATATCGGCTCGGAACGAGAAATCGGGAAGCCGAGTTCGAATTCCACTCGTATTCCTTGCATTCACTTACGCGCAAATACCCTTGGTAAAGGTATCAATCCGTCTCTTCCCTCCAGTTATGGGTTAAATAATAGGACAGACTGGGTTCTGTAGCCTTGGTCGGCAACCAGTCTACCGCAGAAAGCAATGGCAACCTACTGCGGGATAATCTTCTGCCCAGTCAGTCATGTCTCTTTCGAGACATGATCGCCCAAGCGTGTATCACGTATGGCACTTAACTGACTGACTGACTGATTGCATCGGCGCTCAGTCCTAGAGGAGTGATAAGAAGGCTTCTCTAACACTTCATTCCTAAATCGAGACCTCTGTCAACGTGAAGGATAGGAACGCTAATCTTGAGGCGTGTCGGTGACATGGATGTTGAAACAGACACCTCTGTCGACTTTAGGTCCGCGACCACGCCACAAGAGGAGGGAAAACAAGCGCTCTATTGCCTTCTTACGGTTCATACACAGAGGGATTACAGACAACCGGCAAATGATGAGAGGAAAGACGTAAGTGGCACACTCCTCAGCTCTACCCGCTCCAACATTTGCCTATACCTCCGACCAATTTTTCTTTAGCTGAAACCCGGTTCCGAACCAGACTCCAAAAATTCGGACAGGTCCGTCAGTCCAACTAAAATGGGCCTCGGAAGATCGACTCTTTCCAGGCACCTAACCGCAAGCCGGAAGTCTTGTGCTTAATCCTGGTATACATAACCCTTTAATGATATATATCACGTACGGCCACCCGTAAAAAAGAAAATAGGGTCATCAGTATCCACACAAGTTAAATGTTTTAATTATTTCAAATATAGATGACTCAATTATTTGTATGAAGCTTTTCAATCTACGATTAGTAATTATAGTCTTCACATATAAACTTAACAACCTAGCAAGAACGATGAAGGGGGAAATTTTAAAAGTCTTTTGAAACTTTATAAATTATTATAATAAAAATAATAAAAATGAATCAATTCTTGTTTATTCATTGAAAAAATTTTCTCTCTTCAGACTATGATATCCCAAATATGATCACCCCGATGCCATAAGATCACAAGTAGGCATGTACGCCGACGATACCACAGTATACGCTCGCCTCGATCAAAAATCTGATGTTGACGATAAGGCGAACCTCGCGGCTGAGCTTGAAAAGGACCTCCAATCCGTGGTGGATTGGGATAGGAAATGACTCGTAAAATTCAATTCTTTCCAAAACGAAGCTGCTGTCAATTAACCACCTCCCAGAGAGTAAAACACTACGCCTGCTTGGCCTGACACTCTCAACGGACCTCAAGTGGAATGACTACGTCGAATCCATTGCTAAATCCGCTGCCATGAAAGTTGGCTCTCTGTGCAGGGCCCGGAAATTCTTTCCGCCTGAATCTATCCTGCACTTATACAAATCTACCATCCGCCCGTGTTTTGAATACTGTTGCCACATCTGGTCGGGTGCCCCTGCTATTCTCCTCGGGCTTCTTGACAAAATACAGCGAATAATCTGCAATGTGATTGATACCGACTTAGCTGACCGCCTGCAGTCACTCTCCCACCGGCGTGACGTGGCTTCCCTGTGCCTCTTCTACAAATACTTTCATGGCTTCTGCTCTGATGGACTAAAATCACTGGTGCCCCCCTAGGTGTGAGTTCGCACGAGATACTAGATTGGCAACTAGGTCCCACCCTTTTACAGTGAAACCGATGAAATGTAACCGCAATTTCTACTCCAACAGCTTCTTTTCTCGCACTTCCCGCCTGTGGAATTCCCTTCCGCATGCTTGCTTCCCCGACGGCTATAACCTCCAGGAGTTTAAATGTAAGGTCAATAGACACCTCCTAACACACTAACCCTCCCATTCTCCCCAACTCTCCCTCTGTGTACATCCTAACTCGTCTATCGCCCTGTGTAACCCCCTGCGCTATAGTGGCAGTGGAATGCCTTGCTTGGAGTGACATGATTAAAAAAAAATATATATATATATATATATCTAAACTTATTTTATAGATGGAACTTTGTCTGTGTGTGTGTGTGTCCGTTACCTATAGACTCCGAAACGGCTGAACCGATTTTCTTGGAAATTTACACAGTTGTACTATAAGCGTCTACGAGTGTTCTTAGCTAGGCTTTGTGTCGAGGTACCCCCAATAAATATCGAAAATCGATAATCGAAAAAATCGGGTTATAGAAGAAGTGGTCCGATTTTAATCAAATTTGATACACTCATAGACAAAGACATAAAAAACGATATTCAGAGGTTTCAAGGTTGCAGTTCTTACAATAGTGCAGAAAATCGATAACATATATATATATATATATATATATATAAAAGGCAAGATGTTTGTTTGTGTGTCTGTTTATCTGTCTGTATGTCCTTTATACAAATCCATAATTTTTATCTGATTCTCACCAAACTTCAAAATTTGAAATACATCCATTCATTTTTCTTTCAGTCTACGGTTTCGCTTTAACTGGAAACAACTATTACTTTTTTTAGTCTTTCGTGCCATCGTCCAAAGAGTCTGAGCTCCAGGACCATGGATTAGTTTTAAAGCTTTCATTACACCCGAGCAACGCCGGGCTATACTGCTAGTATATATATATATATATATATATATATATATATATATATATATATATATATATTAGGTGCGATTGGTAAATTGTCGCAATTATTTTATTATTTCAAATATTCTTTAGTCTGAGCTCCTGGACCATGGATCAGTTTTAAAGCTTTCATTACACCCGAGCAACGCCGGGCTATACTGCTAGTTGTTTATAAAAGCAAAAAAAAAAAGTTTATCTAAATAAAAAATGGCATAGTTTTATTGCATTTTTGTTTTCAGATTTTCTGAAAAGGAGTTAATTAAAAGAAAAGAAAACAAAAAACAGTTGATTAGTATTCCCCAATGACTCCTGAATTTAAGTCATATTAGGTGTATGGGCGACTTTCTAGACATTCCAGGAAATTAAGTGGGGGGGGATAACATATGTAAAAAAAAAAAGCAATATATTTTTACCAGAATTTTTTAAGAGTAATTATTTAAAAAGTGATTTCAGTTATTTGTGAATAAGTCCAGAAATTTTCATCAAAATCCGACCATTATTTGATTTTTGCAATAATTTCCAAATTAATGTTTTCACCGGCAAAATTGACTTGCGTAATATTACGTTTGCCGTAATAAACCCTTGTAATGGACGAAAGAAAAACAAGATTTTATACCATAATTTTGTGTTAGAAAGGATAATTATTTTTTTAAATAGTTTAAAAATATTTTGATCTATCCTCTTAATAATACCATTAAAATATTTTTCAGCGAATTCGTGGAGGTACCTACATAAAGAAAAGAATAAAAATCAAATAAAAATGTTAAATTATTAAAAGGAGAGAAAGTTTCGAACGAGATACGGATAAGATTAAGAAATAGTGAATGCGATAACTAACATTTGTAACAGGTGAGCAGGAAAATACAAAGAAAAAAAAATGAAGTTTCTTTCAAAACTATTTTAGTGTTGCATTATAATTGAACTTGTAGGTGGGTAATAGACGACAAGCTGGCAGTAAAAAAAAATATTTTTTTACAAAATGTTTGACAAAGAGACGCGCATTCTGCAACGGTTATCGGCGCGGAAAAATTTAAAAAAATGAATTCGCTATGCCATGTTCAATTTATGCTCAGTTGCATTTTGATGTACGTTGTGGTGCAGTGGATATCGACTCGGAACAACAAATTGGGGAGCCGAGTTCGAATTCGTTGCATTCACTCAGATAGAATTGATTTTTAGCTTACATAATTTAATTTTAATAAAAATAATTTTCTTTCTTTTACGCACAAATATCCTTGGGAAAGTTATTTCATCCGTCTCTTCCCTCCAGTTATGGGTTAAATAATAGGACAGATTGGGCTCTATAGCCTTGGCTGGCAACCAGTTTACCACAGAAAGCAATGGCAACTTACTGAGGGATAATCCTCTGCCCAGTCAGTCATGTCTTTTTCGAGACATGATCGCACAAAGCGCGTATCACGTATGGCACTTAACTGACTGACTGTATTTCATTCACACATACGCCCATGGAAAAGTCATAAAACTTTCTTCCCCTAGCTATGGGTTAAATAGACTGAACTCTCTTGTCTTGACGTTTCAGCCATAAGAAAGAAAATTTTGTAAAATATCAGCTTAAAGATGGATGGACTCCATCACACTATATTGTCATAGACACGCTTCTTCTACTATAACTGAAGTACATAAGTGTCCTTACGACCTTAATGGGTCACAGCATCCATAACGTGACCATATGACGAAACAAAAACTAAGCTTAACTTAAGGAACATGTGCACAAATAATGAAATAAATATAAGGGATATACTCGTGTATATGGTTTTATTTTTTAAGTTAAATTCTTTTTAAAAATGTTCACACTCGAACATAACATTGAACTTTATATTTTTTAAATCTTAAAATAAATATATTTATTTAAAAAAAATAAACTCCTGTAACTAATAGCAACCGGATTCATTTAAAAATTCCACTGAAAAATTAAGTTTTTATATTCAATTTCTGCCGAATCTGAAAGAAAATTATTTCTATTAAAATTAAATTATGTAAGCTAAAAAACAATTCTTTCTTTCTATCTATCTATCTATCTATCTATCTATCTATCTATCTATCTATCTATCTATCGATAGATAGATAGATAGATAGATAGATATTAAATATATATATATATTTTGCTCAGATATTAAATATTTATAAATTCATTTGATGCACATGTTATTGTGCAGTATTAACAAAAGAACCATTCTATTTTTTATTTACAATTATTCACTTGGCAATAAATACTAAAAAATAGTATGAAATACATAATTTTTTTAAAACACTGGTGTCACCTAATAATCTTGGCCGGTAGTGTATATATATATATATATATCCTGGGTTAAAAAGCAGATGTCTGCGGTTGACTATTTACGCTTTCACTCCCTGATTGAGCTCTCTGGAAGAATGGTAGACTTTGAAAAAGCAGTATCTACCCTAGCATCTACGCATCGCTCATTCAGTAATGAATTAGAGCACTCTGGCTACTGGCGTATGATACATCATACGCTAAAAGTCTGCCTCCTTCTACCGGGCGGCAATAGCTCAGAGGTAGAATCGCCAATTCGGTCGGGTTTCAATCCTGGGTTAAAAAGCAATCGGATGTCTAACCGTGCTGATGAGCTGTGATACAGCGAAACAGATCTGTCTGCGGATGACTATATATATATATATATATATATATATATATATATATAAATACTGTCAAAAAATACATTTTTAAACTTTTCAGTAGTTTTTCCTATACATATTAAGACAGTATACGTGGATCATCATTACTATATATATATATATATATATATATATATATATAATAGTTTTTAGGGAATTGTTTTAGCAATGTGCGGACGGAATTTTATACTTTGTTCTCACTCAATGTTATATAATATTTTTTTTATTTTAGATAATATCTTCAGGGATTTGTTTTTATTTTACATAAATAAAATATTTGGACGGCTTTGCCGCCTCTAAATTAAAAAGTAACATACGACATCAAAAAGGAGAGGTAAAACATATTAATTAATTTTTTTTTTTTTTGTTTCTTTAAAGTAACCTATTCTGTAATGTATTCATTCATTAATGAATAAGGCCTGGAAATTTCGTTTTGGTGTAAGATTATTCTATGATTTTTGGCAAATAAAACAGTGGGCGTTTTCATTGCGGAAAAAGTATTCATTTTGGTGGTACCTAAGTATACACATACATACATACATAATGGCTGTCCACTCGTATTCGAGGATACCCGTCTACCGTGGGCGGCTAGCTAATCCCCATTGTAGACGTCTGCTCAGGCACACTTGTGTTTGTTCAACACCCACAGAGCCCACCGTGGTTTATACTACAACTATGCTGAGCGGACCTTAGTTACAGTTTCTGGAAAAGAGCGCGTTATTTAGCATGAACAACAGTCTGAACAAGGACAGGACCCTGAAACCCTCGGTCACGATGACTTGTCACTTCGTGCCAGCACAACCATCGACAGCTCCTCAAAGAGAGACGTCTACCCAATTTCACTCATAAGGCTTGGGTCAACCCGTGGTATGGTTTTTTTAGACACTTTCCAAAGGTACCGTACGCTGGGATCGCCTCCTCTAGACCGATAATATCAAGAAGTCACCTTCCTGGCAAATCGACCATGGTGAGATTCGAACCCCGGGCTTCATAGTCAGAAAGCGGATATTCTAACTACTCAGCCACATGCCCATACATACATACATACATACATACATACATACATATTCTTAGTTCCCGCCTGTGGAATTCCCTTCCACATACTTGCTTCCCCGACAGCTACAATCTCCAGTTGGCGTGTGTATTTGAGGCTAGCAGGATTAGAATTCTTCTTTATCATTGCTTAACATAGCCACCAAACACCGGATAGACAAATACTTTTTCCACCCATCGTCAACAGCAGTAGCATCTTGTCTGTCCAAAAATTTATAGAGGGCAGTTTGATATTGTGGTGCTTATTGACACAACTGTCAATTTGTTCGCTTTTTGGGGTATGCCCTTCTACAGTGCAGTGCTTAGCAACATCGCGGCCACCCGCATAATACAAACTGCGCCCCCACCCCCCGAACATACTGAACCCACAATAAATGGTACTTTAAACAAAATAACATATTCTCGGAACGCCGATATTCCGTGATCACGAAAAAACGGAAGAAATCGCAGAATTGGCGTTTTGAAGCTGTGTATTACGAACGTTTTCGCAACTTTTAACTACTTTTTGGTGATTTCTTGGTTATCTTTATAGACATTTCATTGCGTTTCAGCTCTCAATCTACTACAAGTTTTTTTCAATTATATATAAATTAAAAAAGGATTAATTCAATGATGTTGAATGACCATTTCGATATGAAAATCCCCACGGGGGATAACACATCACCTCAGCAACAGAAAAATCCTTTCAGCTGAAAGGATTTTTCTGTTGCTGAGGTGATGTGTTATCCCCCGTGGGGATTTTCATATCGAAATGGTCATTCAACATCATTGAATTAATCGTTTTTTAATTTATATTTGCTCTGTAATATTTCATTACATGGAGCTCTCTTCCTGTATCATTTTTTAATATTAAAATAATTTTTTTAATATTAATTAGGATCGGGTTTTTGGAATTTACCTTCCTGCTTTTTTCGTTTAGATTAAAGTATCTGAATTAAAATATATATATATATATACATATATACATATATATATATATATATATATATATATATATATATAATTATGTACATGTTCTAAAATATAGTTTATAATAAATATATATATCGAGAGCGAGAGAGAGCGAGACGGGTTGATAACTGTCTCTTTCAACATAAAAGTATGATAATAATTTTCCAGTTAATCCTAATAATTATTTTGTTAATTTTTTGTTTTTCATTGCAATAGATCTGCGGAGCCAAGAAGCCTTGCGGCCTTCCCCGCAATTGCGTGGTCTGCGGGTCCCTAAGCACTGCCCTGCCCTTACGCTTTTTAGTCTTTCCTGCCAACGTCCAAAGAGTCTGAGCTCCAGGACTATGGATTAGTTTTAAAGCTTTCATTACCCCCGAGCAACACCGGGCTATACTGCTAGTAGTAAAATGAGCCAAACCTTACAACGGTGGTGATGTCTGCAAATCGTGCCAAGAAGAAAAATTAGCCATTATATTGTTTTTCAGAAGAAAAAAATTACTAAAAAAAAAAGTAATGTCCAGCTGTAATCACACCTATAGATATATCTTAGGATCATAAAATTCTGGATGAAAGTGTTTTAAGATTTTGAAAATTTTCAGTTCTTTAAAAAGGTTAGTCACGCGTTTGTAAAAGTCCCCGTTGTACGTTTGAAAAACGTTTAAAAATCAGTTATTATAAATCGCCTGCAGATACCGAAATGTTGAAACCTAGGTTGCGGAAATAAGTCATTTCCAAATTAAAAATATTCAAAAGCTCTACAATATAAACGTATTGAGCACTTTTTAATACAACTAGGGACTGGGCTAATTCAATTATGGCCAAAAACTAATTACACACACACACACACACACACACACATATATATATATATATATATATATATATATATATATATAAATATATATATAGAGAGAGAGTGAGTGAGAGTGGGAGAGTTCTGTTCGTTGACAATCAGTATTTCGATTTTATAATTAAATCCATGTCACTATTTTTTTAAAATTCTCATTTGGGCAAGTACCTCCACTCATTCGCTGAAAAACATTATGTTGAAAGGGCCTTAACTTCATAAAAAAAGTTTTATCGTCAAGATTTTTATGTTATTAAGACGAAAGATCAAAGTTTTTTTTTTCATTTTCTTTTTTTTAAGTTTTGAATACTGTTTAACACGTTCAAAATGTTGTTTAATTCTTTTTTTTTTTTTTTTTCGTCAGCCATTTATCCGATGTTTGCTAAAGATTACTATTATAGCAAACGTATGATTTTTTTTTTTTCGGTGTGCAGACAAATTAATTTTGAAATTCTTGAACAAGTCAAATAATAGTCTGAATTTAATCCAATTTTTAGGACTTATTCACAAATGAATGAAGTTATTTATACAATTATTATTTTTAGATCTTAGTAAAAATATTTTTGCATCTGTTATCATCCCCACTCACATACATTTTAATTAATTTCATGAAATTTCTAGAAATTCAATACTGATTACAAATTTTGTTTTATAAGTTAAATGCCAGAATCTTTGGAAAATGTAAATCACCTAATTGTTTTTCTATGGAACCAATTTTCCGAAAATCTGCTCCGAACAGTAAAATAAAAAAATCATTAAAACTATACCATTTTTAATTTAGATAAAGTTTTACGTGATTTTATAAATAATATATTTTAAGGATATATTCTGAAGAAAAATTTTCGATGAATAATGAATTTTTATAAGAATTGTTTTCATTTTTTCTTTGCTAATTATGATGATTTATAAAGTTTCAAACACCTTTTAAAATTTTTCCAGTCACTCCGTGTCTTCGGTTATTAATTTATTAAATAAAGACTATATTTAAAAATCGAAAATTAAATAGGTTAATACAAACCATTTTGCATCAAGATTTCTAAAATAATTTAAAAATTTATGTTAAATTGCACATGTTTTTAACTATGGAAAGTTATAAGAGACTTATGATTAAAAGGTTACGTGTTTCAAGGTTTGGTTCTCTTACGAAAAGTTCCCTCACGTTTCATAAATTTATGTCAGTTCTGGTCAACCATACTTAGCCAGAAGCCAGAAATAATTTTTGACAGGCTATCATCACCTAGTTCAAAGATTCAGAAAGATCAGAGCTCCGTGATTAAGGAATACTTTTATTCACATTTCTTTGCTATAAACAAGTAATATTTGTTTGAAATCAGATTAGTATAACTTTAAATTTACTAATTTTCCAAAAACAACGTGTCACAGATGCATATTTTATTTTTGCAAGATTTTTAAAACTGCGAATTAACTTTTGTTTACAAATGTGTCTATCGCTCCAAAATGGCGAAAAATTTGAAAAATTTTAGAAAATTGGAAAATTTTAGATTCTAAGCATATAATTGTGGCGCGTTCAATATTAAAAAAAAGTTTTTGATTGTGAAAGGAAAAGTTGGATTTTAAAAGGAACAATATTCGTTTAAATCATTTTCGTTACTTGCAGGCAAAGTTTAACATTTCCTTATTTATTTATTTGTTTGATAATACCCAAAAGGTTAGAAAAAATACGAAAAAGTCATGAATCGGGTCTATAAAACAGGGCCATAATTCGCATGCACAAAAAAGAATTATGAATATACTTTTTAGGCTATTGTTGGCGCGTTCAGTGTAGCTTAGACGTGGCACAAGGCCAAATAAATATATAAGTCACCTAGTGAGAATTGAACTTATTCAGCTGTAATTAATTGACAAGCTTACTAACCATTGCATCATGTTAAAGAGCTTCTTTCTTTTCTAAGCGTAGTTTAGATGTGGCACAAGGCCGAAAATATGTAGTACCTAGTACGTAACTGATCTTGCGACCCAAAACTAGCTAAACATTTAGTGCCCACCGAGTCCCATTAATATCATAAGTAGATTTTACATTTTACAACGTTAAATTCGGATTTGTGGTCTATTCCGTTTGAATGGGCGCGCAGTTAAGCTTGTCAACAAAGAACGTTAGGTTTACCGGTTGGCGCGTTCAATATTTAAAAATATATGTTTATTGTGAAAGGAAAAGTTGGATTTTCATAGCAACACTTTTCGTTTAAAAACATTTTCATTGCTTACAGGCATAGTTAAATATTTCTTTTTTATTTATTTATTTAATTATCTATTTATTTGATAATAGTAATACCCCAAAAAGTTGGAAAAATACGAAAAAATCATGAATCGGGTCAAACAGCGCCATCATTCGCTTGCATAAAAAAGAATTTTATTAATATATACTTTAATGGGCCAAATGTACAGTTGGCGCATTCAATACTTAGCGCGCAAAAAAAATAAAAATAAAAATAGAAAGAAAAGCTGTTCGCTTTTTTTAACTGTTAATAAAAAAAAGTTGTTTTTTCTAAACAACACATTTCGTTTATTAATAGCTTGGATCTTTTTCTTTACAAATTAAAAAGATTTTTTACGCACCTCCATTGCATCGCTGAATAAACAGCATAGTATGAGCAAAAAGGCACCAAACTTAATTAAAAATTTTTTCTATCAAAATGTTTATGCTGTTGTTAAGAAGAAAGATCAAAGTAGTTTTTAAATTATTTTTTAAATTTTTTAATCCTTTTTGACACGTTCGAAATTTTGGTAAAAACTTTGTTTTGATTTTCGTCAGCTGGTAACTTAATCGTTACCCGAGATTACAATGGATAAAGTAATATTATGTAACTCAGATTGGGGAGGGGGGGTTCGGTAAAAATTAATTTAGAAATTCTTGCAAAATTCAAATAATTGTCGGATCTTAATGAAACTTTCAGGACTTATTCCAAAATCAATTAAATTATTTTTTAAATTATTATTTTCAGAAAATTTTGGTAAATATGAAAAAATATATATATACTTTTTACATGTAACCACCGCACCCACGTAAATTCATGAAATTTCATGAAATTAAATTTTATAGCACAAATATGTTTTATTAGTTTAACGCAAGACTCATTGGGGAATGTACAACATTTATTATTTTTTTAAAACATTTGGCATTTTTTCCTGAAAACCTACTCCCAATAGTATTAGGCTGTGCCAAAAAGTTCGTAAACACTTGCGAAATGGGTCTATCTGGTCCAGCACAATCGAGACAAGCGATGGGTTCAGAAAGGGCAAGAGACACCGTCGGTTCCGAAACAAGATCGATTCGGCAAGAAAGTCATGTTGTGCGTTTGGTGGAACTTTGAAGGAATCGTGCATGTTGAGTTGGTTCCGAATGGTCGTGCCATCAGTGCCGAACTTTACTGTCAACAACTTGAGCGGGTTTATAAAAAGTTGAAGCAAAAGTACCCGGCTCTGATCAACCGAAAGCGCGCTTTGATGCAGCAGGACAATGCCAAGCCACACACCGCTAGGAAGACCAAAAACAAGTTTGAAGAGCTGGACGGCGTTGAGGTTCTGCCACATCCAGCCTACAGTCCTGACTGTGCTCCATCAGATTACGGCCTTTTCCGCTCAATGCAACACTTTCTGAAGGACCGCCGATTCGACTCGTTTGATGAAGCCGGGGAAGAGTGGCAAGAATTCTTTGATTCGAAGCCGGCTGAATGGTACATTGACCAGATCCGAAAGCTTGCAGATCGATGGCAGAAAGTCTTGGAAAATGATAGTCTTTATTTTGAGCAATAATTTTTGCTGTTTTTGCGAGTAAAATTTCAATTTTTTGCAAGTGTTTACGAACTTTTGGGACAACCTAATAAAATAAAAAAAATGCAATTAAACTATGACATTATTTAATTAGATAAGCTTTTAATTGCTTTTATAAATAATATATATTATTATTGTTGTGGGCGCGTACCTACTGGCACTTATGGACTCTTCCAGTCATTATTTAAACCATAAGGTTTATACTCTCAGGACAGTAATTCCGGGAGCAGCCCGCCAGGTAGGCGTGACTTACTGTCATTCTTATAGTTATATTATCTAGTTATTCTTTCGTGCACCCCCCCCCCCACTATCGGATCCACATCAATTATACACTAAAGAATTTTTTTTAATGAATAATGACATTTTAAAAGTATTGTTTTAATTTTTTTTTCTTTTTAATTAAAATAATTTATAGAATTTCATTTTTTTTTTAATCTAAAAAAACTTTGTCGGGTTAGGTTGTTAAGTGATTAAATGGATATATTTACCAATCGAAAATTGAAAAGGTTAATACAAATTGTTGAGCCATTGAATTTTTTAAATAAGTATTTTAAAATAAGTTTGTTTTGTTATTTAGTATAGTATTTTTTACTTTACATTAAAAGGTCATGTGTTTCACGGTTTCTTCTCCTAATAGAAAAAAAAATTGACAATTATGTCTGTTCTGGTCAACCATACTCACCTGTGATCGATCACTTTACACGTCACCTGGCTGTTATCATTCACTTTACACATCAATCACTTGTCATCTCCGTGATTAAGAAATATTTTTATTGTAAATTTAATGCTATAAGCAAGTAATATGTGTGTAAATCAGATTAATTTAACTTTAAATTTGCTAATTTTTCAAAAATTATGTATCCCTTATATATATTTTGCAATATTTTTCAAACCGAGAATTAACTTTTGTTTACAAATGTGTCTATCGCTCAAAAATGTCGGGAAAAAAAATCCCCAAATTTTAGATTCTATTAAAAAAAAAAAAAAATCCCCAAATTTTAGATTCTATTCAATATAATTTCTGTTTGAAATACACCCGAGAATTTGCTTACTGGAAATAGTAAATTTAATCATTTAACTTTCAATTAAGCTATAATTAAAACTTCAAGAAAACTTTTTATCTTTAAAAAATTAGTTAAAAACTTAGAAATCGAAAATGAGTGGAGGTACCTACTTTTGGGGTATCATCTAAAAAATAATGGTACATCTAAGCTACGTTTAAAAAATCACCATAGCGCCCGCAACATTTAAATTTGCATTTTTCTTCTTTTTTTATTTCTGGTTCGATGAATTGTAGAATTTAGGTTCATTGATCTTTTTATTTATTTGTTTAAGTTTTTTTTTTTTTTTTTTATCGTCATTGTTTTTAGATATCGGTAAGAAGACCAAAACAAAGTTTTGTTAATTTTCAAGTTTATGGTTAATAATTTTTATTTTACACTAACCAGTTGAAAGAAAAAAAAGTAAAGAAACACATGAGTCATATCGAAAAAAAGTAGTACCCCCTAGTGATAGATGTTCTCTCCAAACAATGACATTCCTTATTATGGGAACTAGGGTTCATTCCTATCACCTGAGACGTCCCCATATATAACGAAGAACCCAGGGTGGATGGTATGTACTTTTAGTCCTTGGTTCCATGTACGGTGAATTTCTAAGCGTAGCTTAGATGTGGCACAAGGCCAAAAATATGAGGCAGCTAGTGAGGATTGAACTTACTAGTATTCAGTTGTAATTAATTTAACGCGACAAGCTTGTTAACCATTGCACCATGTCAAAGTGCCTCTATCTTTTCTATGAGTAGTTTAGATAAGGCACAAGGTCGAATGAATGGAGTACCCAATGAGGATCGCACTCACTTGCGACCCAAACTAGCTAAACATTTACTGCCCACCGAGTCCCATAATATCATAAGTAGATTTTACATTTTACAACGTTAAATTCGGATTTGTGGTTTATTCCGTTTGAATGGGCGCGCAGTTAAGCTTGTAAACAAAGAACGTTAGGTTTACCGGTTGGCGCGTTCAATATTTAAAAAAATGTTTTTGATTGTGAAAGGAAAAGTTGGATTTTCATAGCAACACTTTTCGTTTAAAAATATTTTCGTTATTTAGTCATAGTTTAACATTTCTTTGTTTATTCATTGGATAATACCCAAAAAGTTAGAAAAAATACGAAAAAGTCATAAATCGGGTCTATAAAACAGGGTCATAATTTGCATGCACAAAAAATAATTTTTTTTTTATTATATACTTTTAGGCTATTGCTGGCGCGTTCAATAATTTAATTCAGACAGTTAAGTGCCATACGTGATACACGCTTGGGCGATCATGTCTCGAAAGGGACATGACTGACTGGGCAGAAGATTATCCCGCAGTAGGTTGCCATTGCTTTCTGCGGTAGACTGGTTGCCTACCAAGGCTATAGAACCCAATCTGTCCCGCTATTTAACCCATAACTAGAAGGAAGATACGGATTAATACCTTTCCCAAGGGTATTTGCCTGTAAGTGAATACAATGGATTCAACTGGAATTCGAACTCGGCTCCCTGGTTTCTCGTTCCGAGCCGATATAAATAAATAAAATAAAATGAAAAGCTGTTCGCTTTTTTGAACTGTAATTAAAAAAGTTGTCTTTTCTAAACAACACATTTCATTTATTAATAGCTTGTATCTTTTACTTTAATTTACATTACTACAAATTAAGATTTTTTTTGCACCTCCATTACATTTCTGAATAAACAGCATAGTATGAACAAAAAGGCACCAAACTTAATTAAAACGAATTTTTTCTATCAAGATGTTTAAGCTGTGTTAAGAAGAAAGATCAAAGTATTTTTTAAATTATTTAATCCTTTTTGACACCTTCGAAATTTTGGTATAATTTTGTTTTAATTTTCGTCAGTCAGTTAAGTGCTATACGTGAAACACGCTTGGGCGATCATGTCTCGAAAGAGACATGACTGACTGGGCCGCAGTAGGTTATTATCCCGCAGTAGGTTGCCATTGCTTTCTGCGGTAGACTGGTTGCCAGCCAAGGCTATAGAACCCAATCTGTCCTGTTAACCCATAACTGGAAGGAAGAGACAGATTAATACCTTTCCCAAGGGTATCTGCGCGTAAGTGAATGCAATGAATTCAAATGGAATTCGAACTCGGTTATCCCGATTTCTCGTTCCGAGCCGATATCCACTGCACCACAACGCACATTCGTCAGCTGGTAATTAAATCGTTACCCGAGGTTACAATGGATAATGTAATAATACATGACTTATTTTTTTTTTTTCGGTGATAAACATTAATTTGAAAATTCTTGCAAAAATCAAATAATTGTCGAATTTTAATGAAACTTTCAGGACTTATTGCCAAATCAATTAAATTATTTTTAAATTATTATTTTCAGAAGATCTTGGTAAAAAATATACTCTTTTTACATATTACCTCCCCACGCCCCCACGTAAATTCATGAAATTTCAAGAAATTAAAGTTGGTAGCGCCAGTTTGTTTTATTAGTTAGACGCAAGACTCATTGGGGAATGTAAATCATTTCTTATTTTTTAAATCATTTTACCTTTTTTCTGAAAACCTACTCCCAATAATAAAATAAAAAATGCAATAAAACTATGACATTATTTAATTTGATAAGCTTTTAATTGCTTTTAAAAATAATATATATTAAGGACATTATACACTAAAGATATTTTTCAATGAATAATGAAATTTTGAAAGAATTGTATTATTCTTTTCTTTTTAATTATAATAATTTATAAAATATTTAATTTTCAATGAAATTTTAAAAGAATTGTTTCATTTTTTTTTCTTTTTAATTATAATAATTTATAAAATTTCAATTTTTTTAAAGTCTAAAAAGCTTTGTCGGGTTAGGTTGTTAAATTATGAAATGAAGACTTCCACCCACACCTACTGAACAGGTGAAGAGGCTCATCCCTTGTTTCCTGTTTAGGATGCGGTTTCCTGTTTTCTCTTTTCTCTTTTCTAATCTTCTCGCTTTGTTTGGACCGATTTTAATCAAATTTGATACACTCATAGACAAAGATATAAGAAACGATATTCAGAAGTTTCAAGGTTGCAGTTCTTACAATAGTGCAGAAAATCGATAATATATATATATATATATAAAAGACAAGATGTTTATGCGTGTGTCTGTTTATTTGCCTGTATGTCTGTATTTTTTTCAGCCCTTTTATTTTAGTTTTTGCTTCGGGTTTGGCTCTAAGTAGGTATAATTGTAGTTCTTAGGCTCAGCCATGGTACCATTTACTCAGAGGACTTATTTATCCTTCAAAATTCAGTTTACGACGAAAAAAACTTATTTGATATCGATACCAGGAAATCAAAATTTGACTTACATTCATTTATTTTTCTTTCAGTCTACGGTTCCGCTTTAACTGGAAACAACTATTGCTTTTTAGTCTTTCGTGCCAACGTCCAAAGAGTCTGAGCTCCAGGACCATGGATTGGTTTTAAAGCATTACACCCGCGCAACGCCGGGCTATACTGCTAGTCTTAAATAAATCAACAATGTTTTGCGATAATTTTTAACATCACCTTGAGATTTTTATTGTTAAAATGCTGAATAATATTAACACATTTAACATTAAAATGTAGTGAATTTTTATTACTTTTTATCGAGACTTGGGCGATCATGTCTTGAAAGAAGCATGACTGATTGGGCAGAAGATTTTCTTGCAGTAGTTTGCCATTGCTTTCTGTG
>JBBBDQ010001892.1:637500-642500 GCA_037127315.1 Ascarosepion bandense
TTCCATTTTTAAACGAGTTATTTCGCTCCCCATGTGTTGTCTTCAGGCGATTTCTAATAACTGATTTTACCGTTTTTCTTTTTAAGAACGCTCTTCTAACGGATTTTGAATGGTCACATGGCAGGGAATTTGTGGACGCGCAATTTTTAAATTTAAATGAATTATGGCGTTTTTATCCATGGTTGTATGAACCTAAGAGGCATTTCTTAGTGTGGATGCATTTAGTCATAATAAAAAAGAAGTGTTAAATGAAAGAACGGAAATTATGACTAACAAAAGTGGGTTAGGGTTAGACTAACTGCATCCACACTGGAGTGGTCCAAAAGTGGGTTGACAGTGAATGATAACGTTCATTTTGAGATTACATATAAAATTATATTTAATAATACAATTATTACATTGAAAATTAAATATTTATACAGGGTTGTCCGAAAGTAGGTGGCCACTAAATGATAACATTTATTTTGAGATTATATATACAATTATATTTATGTATATTTGGGCTGTGCGTTGTGGTACAGTGGATATCGCCTCGGAACGAGAAACCGGGGAGCCGAGTTCGAATTCCAGTTGAATCCATTGTATTCACTTATGCGCAAATACCCTTGGGAAAGGTATTAATCCATCTCTTCCTTCCAGTTATGGGTTAAATAGAACAGATTGGGTTCTATAGCCTTGGTCGGCAACCAGTCTACCGCAGAAAGCAATGGCAACCTACTGTGGGATAATCTTCTGCCCAGTCAGTCATGTCTCTTTCGAGACATGATCGCCCAAGCGTGTATCACGTATGGCACTTAACTGACTGACTGAATATAATAGAAACATGATTAAGGCTTCTACTGGACATAAAGTGGGTGATCGGTTTTCTATTGTCATGAAGTAATGAACTGATCCCCCACTAATTACTACTTATTATAATAATATAATTCACCAGTCTACCGCAGAAAGCAATGGCAACATACTGCGGGATAATCTTCTGCCCAGTCAGTCATGTCTCTTTCGAGACATGATCGCCCAAGTGTGTATCAAGTATGGCACTTCACTGATTGATTGATATTTGGGCAGCAATCTTTCTTTTAAACAAGTATCGTTAAAAAACAACCGACAAGGAAGATTTTATTAATTTTTTAAAATTTATTTTTTCCAGTTTCCTTTTTGGTGAAGATTAGGGATATAAAAATGTTGCATAGTTTTTTAATTTCCGAGCGATTTAACGCCATTTCACCGGACAATTTCAAGGATGTTATTTTTCCAATGTTATCCTCATGTTTGGATTATAACGTAACTTATTTTGTGGACCGTTCTTTAATAAAATATTCCTTGTCGGTTGTTTTTTAACGAAACATGTTTAATTATATTTACTAATACAATTATTATTAAACGAGCAGTATAACCCGGCGTTGCTCGGGTGTAATGAAAGCTTTAAAACTAATCCATGATTCTGGAGCTCAGACTCTTTGGACGTTGGCACGAAAGACTAAAAAGTTTCCAGTTAAAGCGAAACCGTAGACTGAAAAAAAAATGAATGGATGTGAGTCAAATTTTTATTTCGTGGTATTGTATTGAGATATATATATATATATATATATATATATATATAATAGATTTTCTGCACTATTGTAAGAACTGCAACCTTGAAACTTCTGAATATCGTTTCTTCTGTCTTTGTCTATGAGTGTATCAAATATGATTAAAATCGGACCACTCCTTCTATAACCCGATTTTTTCGATAATCGATTTTCGATATTTATTGGGGATACCTCGACACAAAACCTAACGAAGAACACACACACAGTTCCATTTATAAATAAGTTTAGATAAGATATAATTAAATGTGTTTCGTTAAAAAAAAAAACAACCGAGGAAATTATTACTGAGCATCAGGAAGAGACAGCTGAAGTTCCTGGGACATACAATGTGGAAAGAGGGCTTGGAGAACCTGATACTAGCATGCCAGATAGAGGGGAAAAGAGACAGGGGAAAGCAGCAGATAACATATTCGAAGGACTTAATCAGGTGGATAATGAAACGAGGGTTACATGGTGTAACGAGAGAAGGAGTGCTAAGAGACACCGGGGATTGGAAGACGTGGAAAGCCGTGATCTCCTACGTCCTGAAAAGACAGGGCACATAAAAGAAGAAAAATAAAATTATTACATTAACGAATAAAATATATTGTGTACAATAATACAAAAGAGCTTTCATTTTATCAACACAGATAAATATAGATAGATAGATATGAACAGACTGTGATAGATAGATAGAAAGAACTGATTGAGAAAGATAGATAGATAGATATGAACTGACTGGAGAAAGATAGATAGATAGATAGAAAGAACTGACTGAGAAAGATAGATAGATAGATAGAACTGACTGAGAAAGATAGATAGATAGATAGAGATGAACTGACTGAGGAAGATAGATAGATAGATATGAACTGACTGAGGAAGATAGATAGATAGATAAGTGAACTGACTGAGGAAGATAGATAGATAGATATGAACTGACTGAGGAAGATAGATAGATAGATATGAACTGACTGAGAAAGATAGATAGATAGATATGAACTGACTGAGAAAGATAGATAGATAGATATGAAACTGACTGAGAAAGATAGATAGATAGATATGAACTGACTGAGAAAGATAGATAGATAGATATGAACTGACTGAGAAAGATAGATAGATAGATAAGAACTGACTGAGAAAGATAGATAGATAGATATGAACTGACTGAGAAAGATAGATAGATAGATAGAATTGACTGAGAAAGGTAGATAGATAGATATGAACTGACTGAGAAAGGTAGATAGATAGATATGAACTGACTGAGAAAGGTAGATAGATAGATATGAACTGACTGAGAAAGGTAGATAGATAGATATGAACTGACTGAGAAAGGTAGATAGATAGATATGAACTGACTGAGAAAGGTAGATAGATAGACATGAACTGACTGAGAAAGGTAGATAGATAGATATGAACTGACTGAGAAAGGTAGATAGATAGATATGAACTGACTGAGAAAGGTAGATAGATAGATAAGTGAACTGACTGAGAAAGGTAGATAGATATGAACTGACTGAGAGAAAGGTAGATAGATAGATACAGAACTGACTGAGAAAGGTAGATAGATAGATATGAACTGACTGAGAAAGGGATAGATAGATATGAACTGACTGAGAAAGGTAGATAGATAGATATGAACTGACTGAGAAAGATAGATAGATAGATATGAACTGACTGAGAAAGATAGATAGATAGATATGAACTGACTGAGAAAGATAGATAGATAGATAAGGAACTGACTGAGAAAGATAGATAGATAGATATGAACTGACTGAGAAAGATAGATAGATAGATATGAACTGACTGAGAAAGATAGATAGATATATGAACTGACTGAGAAAGATAGATAGATAGATATGAACTGACTGAGAAAGATAGATAGATAGATATGAACTGACTGAGAAAGAGATAGATAGATAGATATGAACTGACTGAGAAAGATAGATAGATAGATATGAATTGACTGAGAAAGATAGATAGATAGATATGAACTGACTGAGAAAGATAGATAGATAGATATGAACTGACTGAGAAAGATAGATAGATAGATATGAACTGACTGAGATAGATAGATAGATAAGGAACTGATTGAGAAAGATAGATAGATAGATAGAACTGACTGAGAAAGATAGATAGATAGATATGAACTGACTGAGAAAGATAGATAGATAGATATGAACTGACTGAGAAAGATAGATAGATAGATATGAACTGACTGAGAAAGATAGATAGATAGATATGAACTGACTGAGAAAGATAGATAGATAGATATGAACTGACTGAGAAAGATAGATAGATAGATATGAACTGACTGAGAAAGATAGATAGATAGACATGAACTGACTGAGAAAGATAGATAGATAGATATGAACTGACTGAGAAAGATAGATAGATAGATATGAACTGACTGAGAAAGATAGATAGATAGATATGAACTGACTGAGAAAGATAGATAGATAGATATGAACTGACTGAGAAAGATAGATAGATAGATATGAACTGACTGAGAAAGATAGATAGATAGATAGAACTGATTGAGAAAGATAGATAGATAGATATGAACTGACTGAGAAAGATAGATAGATAGATATGAACTGACTGAGAAAGATAGATAGATAGATATGAACTGACTGAGAAAGATAGATAGATAGATATGAACTGACTGAGAAAGATAGATAGATAGATATGAACTGACTGAGATAGATAGGTAGGTAGATAGATAGATAGAACTGACTGAGAAAGATAGATAGGT
Source organism: Ascarosepion bandense (assembly GCA_037127315.1). NCBI lineage: Eukaryota > Metazoa > Mollusca > Cephalopoda > Sepiida > Sepiidae > Ascarosepion > Ascarosepion bandense. Next base: position 641,821 of record JBBBDQ010001892.1, read on the forward strand.
AGGTAGGTAGATAGATAGAGATAACTGACTGAGAAAGATAGATAGGTAGGTAGGTAGATAGATAGATATGAACTGACTGAGAAAGATAGATAGGTAGGTAGATAGATAGATAGATATGAACTGACTGAGAAAGATAGATAGGTAGGTAGATAGATAGATAGATATGAATGACTGAGAAAGATAGATAGGTAGGTAGGTAGATAGATAGATATGAACTGACTGAGAAAGATAGATAGGTAGGTAGGTAGATAGATAGATAGAAACTGACTGAGAAAGATAGATAGATAGGTAGGTAGATAGATAGATAGATATGAACTGACTGAGAAAGATAGGTAGGTAGGTAGATAGATAGATAGATAGATAGATATGACCTTGATTGAGAAAGATAGATAGATAGGTAGGTAGATAGATAGATATGAACTGACTGAGAAAGATAGATAGATAGGTAGGTAGATAGATAGAGGGAGGAACTGACTGAGAAAGAGTAGGTAGGTAGGTAGGTAGATAGATAGATAGATATGAACTGACTGAGAAAGGTAGGTAGGTAGGTAGATAGATAGATAGATATGAACTGACTGAGAAAGGTAGGTAGGTAGGTAGATAGATAGATAGATATGAACTGACTGAGAAAGATAGATAGATAGGTAGGTAGGTAGATAGATAGATAGATATGAACTGAC
>JBBBDQ010001892.1:645000-657500 GCA_037127315.1 Ascarosepion bandense
TAGATAGATAGATATGGACAACGAAAGATAGATAGATAGATAGATAGATATGGACAGCTTGAGAAAGATAGATAGATAGATAGATAGATATGGACAGCTTGAGAAAGATAGATAGATAGATAGATATAGATAGCTTGAGAAAGATAGATAGATAGATAGATAGATATGGACAGCTTGAGAAAGATAGATAGATAGATAGATAGATATGGACAGCTTGAGAAAGATAGATAGATAGATAGATAGATATGGACAACGAGAAAGATAGATAGATAGATAGATAGACATGGACAGCTTGAGAAAGATAGATAGATAGATAGATAGATATGGACAGCTTGAGAAAGATAGATAGATAGATAGATAGATATGGACAGCTTGAAAGATAGATAGATAGATAGATAGATATGGACAGCAGAGAAAGATAGATAGATAGATAGATATGGACAGCTTGAGAAAGATAGATAGATAGATAGATAGATATGGACAGCTTGAGAAAGATAGATAGATAGATAGATAGATATGGACAGCTTGAGAAAGATAGATAGATAGATAGATAGATATGGACAGCGAGAAAGATAGATAGATAGATAGATAGATAGATATGGACAGCTTGAAAGATAGATAGATAGATAGATAGATAGACATGGACAGCTTGAGAAAGAAAGATAGATAGATAGATAGATATGGACAGCTTGAGAAAGATAGATAGATAGATAGATAGATATGGACAGCGAGAAAGATAGATAGATAGATAGATAGATATGGACAGCTTGAAAGATAGATAGATAGATAGATATGGACAGCTTGAGAAAGATAGATAGATAGATAGATATGGACAGCTTGAGAAAGATAGATAGATAGATAGATAGATATGGACAACGAAAGATAGATAGATAGATAGATAGATATGGACAGCTTGAGAAAGATAGATAGATAGATAGATAGATAGATATGGACAGCTTGAGAAAGATAGATAGATAGATAGATAGATATGGACAGCTTGAGAAAGATAGATAGATAGATAGATAGATATGGACAGCTTGAGAAAGATAGATAGATAGATAGATAGATATGGACAGCGAGAAAGATAGATAGATAGATAGATAGATATGGACAACGAAAGATAGATAGATAGATAGATAGATATAGTTAGCTTGAGAAAGATAGATAGATAGATAGATATGGACAGCGAGAAAGATAGATAGATAGATAGATAGATATGGACAGCTTGAGAAAGATAGATAGATAGATAGATAGATATGGACAACGAGAAAGATAGATAGATAGATAGATATGGACAGCTTGAGAAAGATAGATAGATAGATAGATATGGACAGCTTGAGAAAGATAGATAGATAGATAGATAGATATGGACAGCTTGAGAAAAGATAGATAGATAGATAGATATGGACAGCTTGAGAAAGATAGATAGATAGATAGATATGGACAGCTTGAGAAAGATAGATAGATAGATAGATATGGACAGCTTGAGAAAGATAGATAGATAGATAGATATGGACAGCTTGAGAAAGATAGATAGATAGATAGATATGGACAGCTTGAGAAAGATAGATAGATAGATAGATATGGACAGCTTGAGAAAGATAGATAGATAGATAGATATGGACAGCTTGAGAAAGATAGATAGATAGATAGATATGGACAGCTTGAGAAAGATAGATAGATAGATAGATATGGACAGCTTGAAAAAGATAGATAGATAGATAGATATGGACAGCTTGAGAAAGATAGATAGATAGATAGATATGGACAGCTTGAGAAAGATAGATAGATAGATAGATATGGACAGCTTGAGAAAGATAGATAGATAGATAGATATGGACAGCTTGAGAAAGATAGATAGATAGATAGATATGGACAGCTTGAGAAAGATAGATAGATAGATAGATATGGACAGCGAGAAAGATAGATAGATAGATAGATATGGACAGCTTGAAAGATAGATAGATAGATAGATGGACAGCTTGAGAAAGATAGATAGATAGATAGATATGGACAGCTTGAGAAAGATAGATAGATAGATAGATAGATATGGACAGCTTGAGAAAGATAGATAGATAGATAGATAGATATGGACAGCTTGAGAAAGATAGATAGATAGATAGATATGGACAGCTTGAAAGATAGATAGATAGATAGATATGGACAGCTTGAGAAAGATAGATAGATAGATAGATAGATAGATATGGACAGCTTGAGAAAGATAGATAGATAGATAGATAGATAGATATGGACAACTTGAGAAAGATAGATAGATAGATAGATAGATAGATATGGACAGCTTGAGAAAGATAGATAGATAGATAGATAGATAGATGGACAGCTTGAGAAAGATAGATAGATAGATAGATAGATAGATAGATATGGACAGCTTGAGAAAGATAGATAGATAGATAGATAGATAGATATGGACAGCTTGAAGATAGATAGATAGATAGATAGATAGATATGGACAGCAGAAAGATAGATAGATAGATAGATAGATATGGACAGCTTGAGAAAGATAGATAGATAGATAGATAGATACATAGATATGGACAGCTTGAGAAAGATAGATAGATAGATAGATAGATACATAGATATGGACAGCTTGAGAAAGATAGATAGATAGATAGATAGATACATAGATATGGACAGCTGGAGATAGAAGATAGATAGATAGATAGATAGATATGGACAGCTGGAGAAAGATAGATAGATAGATAGATAGATATGGACAGCTTGAAAGATAGATAGATAGATAGATAGATATGGACAGCTTGAGAAAGATAGATCGATGTTAACAGACTGTGATAGATAGTATAATAATATAGGTCACTTCGTTGTTTATGCCATTAAAATTGCGCTTCTAAAAATGACAAAAATAGCAATTATTCAATAACGCAGTGACCTCCCCTAGTTACAAAACAAAGAATATCTTTGTTTACTTTTAGTTTTTTTTATTTCATCAATTAATACTGCTAAATTCTTTGTCTACAAACATAATTACATCCTCGTCTATAGCTTAAACCTCCTTCTAATTGCTAATACAACTATTTTTTAATCAGTTATTTAAACAGTTTGCTTTATAACACGTCTTTATGAGAGGAGCTGCTCTCCTCACCCTTATTTTGTTTACGTGTTGTAAAATAAATTATATATGATATTATTGTCCGTCGAAGAATCACTTTTTATGAGTCATGATTTCATCATATGTTTATGATTTTAAAACATGTATCAACATGTGTTACAGGGAATAGTTTAAGAAATTACGGAAAAAGTATTTTAGGAGTCTCAAAGCCGATGCCTTCAATAAATAAATAAATAAATAATAATAGTAATGATAAAAACGATCTTCTTCGATGTGCCTTGTCCTTTCAGGACGTAGTTGATCATTGCCTTTCACGTCTCTCTATCCCTGGTGGCTCTTTAGCACACTTTCTCCTGTAACTTCTGGCAGCCCCCGTTCTGTCATCCACCTGCTCAGGCCTTTCAAATATGTTATGATAACATATTGTTATCCGTTGCTTTCCTCTGTCTCTTTTGCCCTTGATTTGGCCCGTTTAGTATCAGGTTCTCCAAGCCCTCCTTCCTCATTGCTTGTCCCAGGAACTTTAGTTGTCTCTTCCTGACGTTCAATATTAATTTCCTTTTCGTTTCCATTCTAACACCTCATCATTGCTCACATCCTCGGTTCATACCTAAGTAAAAAATGTAAACAATTCTCGTAAAAAATGCATTATTCATATTCATCGAAAACGATTTTTTTTTTCATAAGACAAGTCTTTATAAAATATTTTATAATTTTATTCACAAAAAAAGCAGTGAAAGATTTTCTAATTAAATAAGGTTTTACTTTTATTGCATTTTTTTTTTTTTTTTTTTTTTTTTTTTTTTTTTTACAATTCAGAGCAGATTTTTTATACCTGGGGAGTCCTACTTAACCAAAAAGATCTGATGATTTAAATCCTCCGAGTGCTTGTTTTTATAATTAATATAAATATTAAGCACTATAACAAAAAAATACTTAAAATTTCATAAAATTAAATGAGTTGGGGTAACAGATGTAAAAAAAAAAAGTATTATTTTACGGAGATTTTCTCAAAAAGAAAAGTTTAGAAAATAATTTAAGTCATTTGTGAATAAGTACTGAAATTTTCATTAAAATCCAGGAATTATTTGATTTTTGCAAGCATTTCTAAATCAATATACATCTGTAGCACGTTACTTTTGGAAAATTAGCAAATTTAATGTTAAAATAATCTGATTTACACAAGTATCATTTATAGCATGAAATTTAGAATAAAAATAGTTCTTAAACACAGTATTGAATTTTCTGACCTTTCCTCCGTATTTGACATGTGATGACAGATGTGAGATAAGTGTATAGCGACCGGAATTGATAAAATGTTCATTTTTTTCCTGAAATTGTGAAACCCATGACATACAGAAATTACCATACAAAAAAAAAAAACTTCAAATACACACAAAAAATATTTAAAAAGTGCGATTGCTTGATGATTTGTATTCAACTTTTAAATTTTTAATTAGTAAATATAGTCTCCACTTAATAACTTAACAACCTAACATCTACAAGTCTTGGAAATTCTTTTTTTTTTTTATCATATCACCCCGAGCAAGGCGGTAACGCCACTGATGTGCAGGGGGCTACATAGGAGTGAAAAGATTGGAAAAGAGAAAACCGGAAACCGCATCCTAAACAGGAAACAAGGGATGAGCCTCTTAACCTGTTCAATAATTTTAAAAATATGCTTCGCCACTAATGTTAAAATTTCCTAGACTAATTTTGTATCCTTTTGATGCCAGAAAAAGAAAAGAAAAAACTTTTTAATTAAAATTTTGAAGGTTCTATAAGTTATCTTTATAAAGTAATTTTTGAAATAGAAAATCATTTGATATTTTCTCTTAATAATAACGCAAAGATTTTGACGATAAACTTTGTTTTATTAATTTTTTGTTATTTTTTAATTTTCATCGTACATGCTTTTTTTAGTGGATCTTTAGAGTTACTTCTTCTTCTATGTGCCCTGTCCCTTCAGGACGTAGGCGATCATGGCTTTCCACGTTTCCCTATCTCTGGTGGCACTGAGCACGCCTTCTCCTGTTACACCATGCTATCCTCGTTCCGTCATCCACCTGATTAGGCCCTTCAAATATGTTATCCGTTGCTTTCCCTTATCTCTTTTTCCCTCTATCTGGCCTGTTAGTATCAGATTCTCCAAACCCTCCTTCCTCATTGCGTGTCTCAGGAACTTCAGCTGTCTCTTCCTGATGCTCAGTATTAATTTTCTTTTTGTTTCCATCATTTCCAAGACCTCATCATTGCTCACATGCTCGATCCATGATATTCGCAGCATCCTTCTGTAGAACCACATTTCAGTTGCTTCAAGTTAGTTACTTACCCTTTTTATATCGGCTCGGAACAAGAATTCGAATTCCAGTTGAATTCGTTACATTCACTTATGCTTAAATATCCTTAGGAAAGGTATTAATCCGTTGCTTTTCCCTCCAGCTATGGATTAAATATCAGAACAGATTGGGTTCTCTAGCCTTGATTGGCAACCAGTCTACCGCAGAAAGTAATAGCTATCTACTGCGGGAAAATCTTCTACCCAGTCTGTCATGTCTCTTTCGAGACATGATCGCCCAGAGCGTGTATCACTTAACTGACTGACTGACTGACTGACTGACCCTAGGTATATATACAAACTCCTAGTTGTTGAGAGAACTTCATTTTTTTTTTTTTCACCCGCACCACGACAAAGTCACTAAGACGCAGGTGAGAGTAAGGAGTGTGAAAGAATGAAAGAAAACATTTTTAAGGAGTGAGAATAAAAGAACGAGGGTGGGGATTGAGAAGATATAAGATAACAATTGACACTTCATTTACATTTTTTAAGATCAAACTTGACTGGAAATCAAGAAGTCGGAAGAGAGTTCCACACGCAAGAAGCATGTGAGAGGATGCTTTTATCATAGAACGGTTACGACTATCAATTTCAGCTGTAAAATGAAGAGACCTTATTGTCAATCTAGTCAGTCAGTTAAGTGCCATACGTGAAACACGCTTGGGCGATCATGTCTCGAAAGAGACATGACTGACTGGGCAGAAGATTATCCCGCAGTAGGTTGCCATTGCTTTCTGCGGTAGACTGGTTGCCAGCCATGGCTATAGAACCCAATCTGTCTTGTTATTTGACTCATAAATAGAGGGAGAATATATGTACTATATTATTAAGTATAATTAGTGGGGGATCGGTTTATTACTTCATAACAATATAAAATTAAACCCTCACTTTATGCCCACTAGAAGTCTTAATCATCTTTTCAGCTATTATATTCAGTCAGTCAGTTAAGTGCCATACGTGATACACGCTTGGGAGATCATGTCTCGAAAGAGACATGACTGACTGCTCAGAAGATTATCCCGCAGTAGGTTGCCATTGCTTTCTGCGGTAGACTGGTGAATTATATTATTATATTAATAAGTAGTAATTAGTGGCGGATCAGTTTATTGCTTCATGACAATAGAAAACCGATCACACACTTTATGCCCAGTAGAAGACTTAATCATGTTTCTATTATATTCAGTCAGTCAGTTAAGTGCCGTACGTGAAACACGCTTGGGCGATCCTGTCTCGAAAGAGACATGACTGACTGGGCAGAAGATTATCCCACAGTAGGTTGCCATTGCTTTCTGCGGTAGACTGGTTGCCAGCCAAGGCTATAGAACCCAATCTGTCTTGTTATTTGACTCATAGATAGAGGGAGAATATATGTACTATATTATTAAGTATAATTAGTGGGGGATCGGTTTATTACTTCATAACAATAGAAAGCCGACCCCCACTTTATGTCCTTTGAAAGCCTTAATCTTGTTTCTAACTATTATATTGTCAGTCACTTAATTGCCATTAGTGATACTCGAAAGAGACATGACTGACTGGGCAGCAGATTATCCCGCAGTAGGTTGCCATTGCTTTCTACGGTAGACTGGTTGCCAGCCAAGGCTATAGAACCCTGTTATTTAACCCATAACTGGAGGGAAGAGACGGATTAATACCTTTTCCAAGGGTATTTGCGCGTAAGTGAATGCAATGAATTTAACTGGAATTCGAACTCGGCTCCCCGATTTCTCGTTCCGAGCCGATATCCACTGCACCACAACGCACATCCGCACGCTACGTTACGCTGATGAAAAATGGACAGAAGCCAAGTTGCCAGGTCAGGACCAATAATAAAAAGAAAATGCTAGCTTAGAACTTACAGTTACATCTAGACATTCTTACTGTGAACTGATGCGACTTTGCTGTCAGTCTAGTAGTGCCCTTAAATTAATGAAATCTACATACCAGAGAGGAAAATTAATCAGAAGAATTACCATGAAAGGATTTATAGAAAAAGCAGATGAAAGCGATTGGAAAAGTAATTGAAGGACCAATAAAATTGCAATTTTCTTTTTTAATCTTATCAAGAATCTCTAAATATTTATCAAGTGTACCAGACCCGATATTGCAGCAATATTCAAAGCATGGACAAATGGTAGACATGGGAGATAGATTCGAGCGAGAAAAATTCTCTAGCACGAACAAATTTTCCTAGCAGGAGACATAGCAGTTGATCCAATAAAATATTAGGTTGTCCCAAAAGTTCGTAAACACTTGCGAAATGGGTCTATTTGGTCCAGCACAATCGAGACAAGCGATGGGTTCAGAAAGGGCAAGAGACACCGTCGGTTCCAAAACAAGATCGATTCGGCAAGAAAGTCATGTTGTGCGTTTGGTGGAACTTTGAAGGAATCGTGCATTTTGAGTTGGTTCCGAATGGTCGTGCCATCAGTACCGAACTTTACTGTCAACAACTTGAGCGGGTCTACAAAAAGTTGAAGCAAAAGTACCCGGCTCTGATCAACCGAAAGCGCGCTTTGATGCAGCAGGACAATGCCAAGTCACACACCGCCAGGAAGACCAAAGGAAAGCTTGAAGAGCTGGACGGCGTTGAGGTTCTGCCACATCCAGCCTACAGTCCTGACTGTGCTCCATCAGATTACGGCCTTTTCCGCTCAATGCAACACTATCTGAAGGACCGCCGATTCGACTCGTTTTATGAAGTCGAGGAAGCGTGTCAAGAACTCTTTGATTCGAAGCCGGCTGAATGGTACATTGACCAGATCCGAAAGCCAATCTGTCTGTCTGTCTGCCTATCTGTCTGTCTGTCTGTCTGCCTATCTGTCTGTCTGTCTGTCTGTCTGTCTATCTACTTCAGTCTACTTCAGTCTGTCTATCTACTTCAGGCTGTCTGTCTACTTCAGTCTGTCTGTCTGTCTACTTCAGTCTGTCTGTCTGTCTACTTCAGTCTGTCTACTTCAGTCTGTCTGTCTGTCTACTTCAGTCTGTCTGTCTGTCTACTTCAGTCTGTCTACTTCAGTCTGTCTACTTCAGTCTGTCTGTCTGTCTACTTCAGTCTGTCTACTTCAGTCTGTCTGTCTACTTCAGTCTGTCTACTTCAGTCTGTCTGTCTGTCTACTACTGTTTATCTGTCTACTACTGTCTATCTATCTACTACTGTCTATCTATCTGTCTGTCTACTACTGTCTACTACTGTCTATCTATCTGTCTGTCTACTACTGTCTGTCTGTCTGTCTGTCTACTACAGTCTATCTGCCTGCCTGTCTGTCTACTACAGTCTATCTGCCTGCCTGTCTGTCTACTACAGTCTATCTGCCTGCCTGTCTGTCTACTACAGTCTATCTGCCTGCCTGTCTGTCTGTCTATCTGCCTGCCTGTCTGTCTACTACAGTCTATCTGCCTGCCTGTCTGTCTACTACAGTCTATCTGCCTGCCTGTCTGTCTACTACAGTCTATCTGCCTGCCTGTCTGTCTACTACAGTCTATCTGCCTGCCTGTCTGTCTACTACAGTCTATCTGCCTGCCTGTCTGTCTACTACAGTCTATCTGCCTGTCTGTCTACTACAGTCTATCTGCCTGCCTGTCTGTCTACTACAGTCTATCTGCCTGCCTGTCTGTCTACTACAGTCTATCTGCCTGCCTGTCTGTCTACTACAGTCTATCTGCCTGCCTGTCTGTCTACTACAGTCTATCTGCCTGCCTGTCTGTCTACTACAGTCTATCTGCCTGCCTGTCTGTCTACTACAGTCTATCTGCCTGCCTGTCTGTCTACTACAGTCTATCTGCCTGCCTGTCTGTCTACTACAGTCTATCTGCCTGCCTGTCTGTCTACTACAGTCTATCTGCCTGCCTGTCTGTCTACTACAGTCTATCTGCCTGCCTGTCTGTCTACTACAGTCTATCTGCCTGCCTGTCTGTCTACTACAGTCTATCTGCCTGCCTGTCTGTCTACTACAGTCTATCTGCCTGCCTGTCTGTCTACTACAGTCTATCTGCCTGCCTGTCTGTCTACTACAGTCTATCTGCCTGCCTGTCTGTCTACTACAGTCTATCTGCCTGCCTGTCTGTCTACTAAGCAGTCTATCTGCCTGCCTGTCTGTCTACTACAGTCTATCTGCCTGCCTGTCTGTCTACTACAGTCTATCTGCCTGCCTGTCTGTCTACTACAGTCTATCTGCCTGCCTGTCTGTCTACGTTACAGTCTATCTGCCTGCCTGTCTGTCTACTACAGTCTATCTGCCTGCCTGTCTGTCTACTACAGTCTATCTGCCTGCCTGTCTGTCTACTACAGTCTATCTGCCTGCCTGTCTGTCTACTACAGTCTATCTGCCTGCCTGTCTGTCTACTACAGTCTATCTGCCTGCCTGTCTGTCTACTACAGTCTATCTGCCTGCCTGTCTGTCTACTACAGTCTATCTGCCTGCCTGTCTGTCTACTACAGTCTATCTGCCTGCCTGTCTGTCTACTACAGTCTATCTGCCTGCCTGTCTGTCTACTACAGTCTATCTGCCTGCCTGTCTGTCTACTACAGTCTATCTGCCTGCCTGTCTGTCTACTACAGTCTATCTGCCTGCCTGTCTGTCTACTACAGTCTATCTGCCTGCCTGTCTGTCTACTACAGTCTATCTGCCTGCCTGTCTGTCTACTACAGTCTATCTGCCTGCCTGTCTGTCTACTACAGTCTATCTGCCTGCCTGTCTGTCTACTACAGTCTATCTGCCTGCCTGTCTGTCTACTACAGTCTATCTGCCTGCCTGTCTGTCTACTACAGTCTATCTGCCTGCCTGTCTGTCTACTACAGTCTATCTGCCTGCCTGTCTGTCTACTACAGTCTATCTGCCTGCCTGTCTGTCTACTACAGTCTATCTGCCTGCCTGTCTGTCTACTACAGTCTATCTGCCTGCCTGTCTGTCTACTACAGTCTATCTGCCTGCCTGTCTGTCTACTACAGTCTATCTGCCTGCCTGTCTGTCTACTACAGTCTATCTGCCTGCCTGTCTGTCTACTACAGTCTATCTGCCTGCCTGTCTGTCTACTACAGTCTATCTGCCTGCCTGTCTGTCTACTACAGTCTATCTGCCTGCCTGTCTGTCTACTACAGTCTATCTGCCTGCCTGTCTGTCTACTACAGTCTATCTGCCTGCCTGTCTGTCTACTACAGTCTATCTGCCTGCCTGTCTGTCTACTACAGTCTATCTGCCTGCCTGTCTGTCTACTACAGTCTATCTGCCTGCCTGTCTGTCTACTACAGTCTATCTGCCTGCCTGTCTGTCTACTACAGTCTATCTGCCTGCCTGTCTGTCTACTACAGTCTATCTGCCTGCCTGTCTGTCTACTACAGTCTATCTGCCTGCCTGTCTGTCTACTACAAGCAGTCTATCTGCCTGCCTGTCTGTCTACTACAGTCTATCTGCCTGCCTGTCTGTCTACTACAGTCTATCTGCCTGCCTGTCTGTCTACTACAGTCTATCTGCCTGCCTGTCTGTCTACTACAGTCTATCTGCCTGCCTGTCTGTCTACTACAGTCTATCTGCCTGCCTGTCTGTCTACTACAGTCTATCTGCCTGCCTGTCTGTCTACTACAGTCTATCTGCCTGCCTGTCTGTCTACTACAGTCTATCTGCCTGCCTGTCTGTCTACTACAGTCTATCTGCCTGCCTGTCTGTCTACTACAGTCTATCTGCCTGCCTGTCTGTCTACTACAGTCTATCTGCCTGCCTGTCTGTCTACTACAGTCTATCTGCCTGCCTGTCTGTCTACTACAGTCTATCTGCCTGCCTGTCTGTCTACTACAGTCTATCTGCCTGCCTGTCTGTCTACTACAGTCTATCTGCCTGCCTGTCTGTCTACTACAGTCTATCTGCCTGCCTGTCTGTCTACTACAGTCTATCTGCCTGCCTGTCTGTCTACTACAGTCTATCTGCCTGCCTGTCTGTCTACTACAGTCTATCTGCCTGCCTGTCTGTCTACTACAGTCTATCTGCCTGCCTGTCTGTCTACTACAGTCTATCTGCCTGCCTGTCTGTCTACTACAGTCTATCTGCCTGCCTGTCTGTCTACTACAGTCTATCTGCCTGCCTGTCTGTCTACTACAGTCTATCTGCCTGCCTGTCTACTACAGTCTATCTGCCTGCCTGTCTGTCTACTACAGTCTATCTGCCTGCCTGTCTGTCTACTACAGTCTATCTGCCTGCCTGTCTGTCTACTACAGTCTATCTGCCTGCCTGTCTGTCTACTACAGTCTATCTGCCTGCCTGTCTGTCTACTACAGTCTATCTGCCTGCCTGTCTGTCTACTACAGTCTATCTGCCTGCCTGTCTGTCTACTACAGTCTATCTGCCTGCCTGTCTGTCTACTACAGTCTATCTGCCTGCCTGTCTGTCTACTACAAGTCTATCTGCCTGCCTGTCTGTCTACTACAGTCTATCTGCCTGCCTGTCTGTCTACTACAGTCTATCTGCCTGCCTGTCTGTCTACTACAGTCTATCTGCCTGCCTGTCTGTCTACTACAGTCTATCTGCCTGCCTGTCTGTCTACTACAGTCTATCTGCCTGCCTGTCTGTCTACTACAGTCTATCTGCCTGTCTGTCTACTACAGCTCCATCTGCCTGCCTGTCTGTCTACTACAGTCTATCTGCCTGCCTGTCTGTCTACTACAGTCTATCTGCCTGCCTGTCTGTCTACTACAGTCTATCTGCCTGCCTGTCTGTCTACTACAGTCTATCTGCCTGCCTGTCTGTCTACTACAGTCTATCTGCCTGCCTGTCTGTCTACTACAGTCTATCTGCCTGCCTGTCTGTCTACTACAGTCTATCTGCCTGCCTGTCTGTCTACTACAGTCTATCTGCCTGCCTGTCTGTCTACTACCTATCTGCCTGCCTGTCTGCCTACTACAGTCTATCTGCCTGCCTGTCTGTCTACTACAGTCTATCTGCCTGCCTGTCTGTCTACTACAGTCTATCTGCCTGCCTGTCTGTCTACTACAGTCTATCTGCCTGCCTGTCTGTCTACTACAGTCTATCTGCCTGCCTGTCTGTCTACTACAGTCTATCTGCCTGCCTGTCTGTCTACTAC